>OX439035.1:3342726-3942726 GCA_949317995.1 Acholoe squamosa | reverse complement strand
GTTACGCCTTGTCCACGACCCTGACAGTGCCTGGACGGCACAGGAGCGCCAGTGGATCCTTAAGCACGTAAATAACGTCTCTAGGGATTCCATGTCCCGCCATTGGCCCGACGTGCGCAGGTGGTCGGACAGTGTCTTTGATGACGTTGAGAAGGGCACGTATAAATGGTCAGATTTGCAGGCTATTCAAAATTCACGTGTTGAAATCTCATTCACTGGTGGTGGCCGCCGTACACAACAGGGTAACCAGCAAAACCGTAGCGTGCATCAGAGCAATGGTAATGGTAATAATAACCAAACATCATCAGAACAGATTTGCCTGGACTTCAACTCAACCCGCGGATGTGCATTCAACGCTCACCACGGCGAGAACAGAGCCAGAAGGGTACATTTCTGCCTCTACTGCTACGGAAAAGGAAAACAATCCAACCATTCCGTCCTGGCCTGTAATCAAAAGTTCAGAGATGCCCCTCCACAAGGCGAAAACAATGCCACATGGCGGCACGCACCACACCATAACACGTGGTACAATAATGGATTCCAACAGCAGCCCCACTGGAGCCAGCAGCAGAACCCCCGCCCGAACACACAGCAACAATCACAGGGCTACGCTCACAATCAGCAACAAATATATCATTCAAAAAACGGTACTCAGGCGCCTCAGTAAATACAGCCCAGCTCGAGGCGCCAGAACGCAACATACATACACACGACAGTATAACGTACTACAGTAACTCCGCCCACTCTGTGTCTGTAAACAAGAACGCACGTGCGCCCTCACGAGGCCCCGCCCACACACAGAACCATGACGTCAAGACAGACGCTGACCAATACAAGGACGCGCGCCTGCAGAACCACGGAATTGGTGACGTCACCGCAACATGTCTAGTTGCTCCCAGCATGCACACCGACAACAAACATGGCGGCCTCCATCACTCGCCGCCACAACAACAAAGTACAGAATTAGCGGTGGACATTGTCGGAAATGGTCGGTCTGCAGTTCATATTCATGATGACTTGTACAACCTACACCAACCACCGCACACAGGGGCACACAAGAACGACTATGTGCACCCCACATCGGAACTTCCACCAAACATACAACGCCAACAACAGGACCAAAGCAAAACAGGTACGGCCCCCAACTTTGACACTATCAGAAAAATGTGCGAAACAAATGTGATCGATGGTACTGTTGATATTTCCCCATATGCTTTCCAACAATATAGACTGGACTACTGGCCGAACTTCGCATTCTCTGATACTCACCCAGAGCTAGCCAAATTATATGATATTGTACGGCAGACCGGTCTTCCAAACGCTTTGGCGGCTCGTGTCCCAGTAAAAAGTGAGTTAAAATTGGATGCTTGGGAAGCATACCTGGGCCACATACCTGAAAAAAGGGTCCTCCTAGATTTCATGAAATACGGGTTCCCAATCGGCTACATGGGCCCAATATCTGATACACAGGCTGTCCACAATCACCCTAGTGCAGAGGCATACAAGGCTGAGGTGGATAAATTCGTGGAAAAAGAACTTGGTATAGGGGCATTAAAGGGCCCATTCCATAACAATCCATTTGACCCATGGGTCCATGTGTCCCCCCTTATGACTAGACCTAAGAGGGACACGGAAGCTCGCAGGATTATTTCTGACATGACTTACCCACCTGACTCCTCTGTAAATGCATATATACTTAAGAATACAGTTAACGGGGTTACACGCAATCACAGCCTCCCTACTGTTAAAGAGGCCGTAGATTACATTGCTAAGGTTGGAAATGGAGCTTACCTCAGCACAATAGATATCAGCCGTGCATATAAAAATCTTATGTCCTGCCCATTAGACTATCCACTCCTGTGCTCAGTATGGAGAGACAAGTTCTACCTGGACTTGAGTGTCCCATTCGGGTCCAGGGCAAGTGCTTCGCACATGCAGGCAGTAGCTGACTCAATTGTGGAGATATTGGCCACAAAAGGCATATTCTCACGAATGTACTTAGATGACTTGCTCATAATCTCTGTTGATTATTTCAGAGCACACTCAGACTACAACACCGCAAGAGCGCTTCTACAACAACTCGGCCTCCCAGAAGCTATAGACAAGTTGCAGCCACCAGCCAAGTCGGTCCAGTGGCTTGGGGTGGTCATTGATGCAGCATCTATGACAGTGTCAGTACCACGTGACAAGCTACAGGAGGTACAGGGAAAAGTGCGCTATTACGCCAAGAGACGATCAATGAGTAAGAAACAGCTGCAGTCCCTCCTAGGTGTCTTGTTACATGTCGCGAAGTGTATCCAGTCAGCTAGAGTCTTCGTGGCTAGACTCCTAGACAGCCTCAGGTCGATGAGGGGAAAGTATCTTAATGTGTCAGCGGAAATGAGGGCAGATCTAAGATGGTTCGAGGAGTTCAGCTCCTCATGGAACGGGGTAGGCATGATCACAGACCCATCCCCCCCGACCAGAACTATATATGTGGATGCCTCGGGATCTGGCATTGGGGCCTCCGATGGAAAACTGGCATACGCCACCCAGGTCACCCCACTGGAGGACAAGGTGGAAAATATCACACATTTGGAGGCTGCAAATATTGTGATTGCATTACACACATTTATTGGCTCCTCAGACCGTGGCTCTGTGATAAATATAAAATGTGATAATCAGGCTGCCGTCACGGTGTTCAGAACTGGAAGAGGCAAGGACCGCATACTCACTGACTGTGCCCGGGCAATCTGGATGATGCAGGCCGCATTCGACATATCCATTATCTTTGACCATGTGCCCGGAAAATCTAACACAGTTGCAGATGCACTTAGTCGCGCCCATATAAGTAGTGCTGATAGAAAGGCGGCCATCCACCAGTTAGCTATTAACAAGTTGTACCTGATAGACTCCTGTTTGTATTTCTTTGATGTCCTAACACCTGGCCTCACCTCTAGGGGAGGCATTCAATTACTTTCAGGCCAGAGCGGCTGCAAGGCAGCTACAGGCGCGAGCAGAGGGTACCGACCGGAACAGACATTCAGCAGCCGGCCTGTACCACCTATTCACAAGAGAAATGGGCCTGGACCCCATGTCACCTACCTACCAGTCAATATGCGCTTTCATAGAGTTCATGACAATGTCTACACAACACCCGCGGACAATTGCCAACAACTTGTCCCACGTGACGCAGCACCTGATCCTGGCCGGAGCAGACGTAGCTGCTTTCCAACACCCACGAGTCTCTCGTGCAAAGCAGGCGCTGCGTCGAAACAAGAAAATCAAAAAGAACCAGAAACCAGCAATACCCATGACTATGCTAAAGGCCGTCATCATGCACACCCCACATACATTCATGGGTCTAATGATAAGAACAGCAATTTTAATTATATATCTGGCAGCTCTCCGCAAATCAGAGGTCCTCCCGCCATCAAAAGGGGGCTTCAAGCCATGGTGGCATCTGACCAGAGGGGATGTGGTCCTATACGACGATCACGTGACAGTCAGAGTCAAAGCAGCAAAGAACATGCAACTGTACGACCAGGAAAAAACAGTCCTATTGCAGAGCTCAGAGGACTCTGCAGTATGCCCAGTGCATGCAGTAAGCCTTGTACTAACAGTAATGCCCACGACAGACCCAGCACAACCATTCCTTATGAACACAGACGCCTCCCCCATCCCGGTAACACTAGTAGAGGCGGAATGGAGAAAAATTCTGAAAGAACTGGGTCAACCCCCCCGAAAATTCTCTCTACATTCGCTGAGAGCCGCCGCGGCGACTCAAGCGTATGACGCTGGATGTAATGAGTTGGACGTCCAGAGATATGGGGCATGGTTGTCAAATACCCACAGGGACTATATTAGATCACAGAACCACAGTTCTGTAAACTCAGCCATTACCAATGCACTGGCAAACACACAACATTAAAACCCAAAATATACCCTGGCTATGTTTCATCAGTTTTACCATTGTGCGATGTTCTGTGATGTGATTTAAAATCTCATGTGATATTCCATTTTAAATACTCATAAAATTTATAAATAAATTTTATTCACCCAAATGAACTAGAACTCGTTACTGGGAAGGGATGGGTTAATGGTGTGCGCATTGGTCGGTATTCGGCCCAGGCGCAGTCATTGACCACCCAACCGGAAGATACCGGAACTACCTTCCCCGGGTGATTCAAAATATTCATAACACCGGTCAGTTTACTTCCAGACGACCTGAGGAGAACAGAACTTTCTTCCCACCCACCCACACCTAGTATATTGTGAGTATATCGTCATAGTTGGTCTGACCACACAGGACAGTGCTTTTATCTGGACTCAGTAAGCAACCACATAGGTGCCTACATATTTATTCTTTTACTGCTATGTTTCATCAGTTTTACCATTGTGCGATGTTCTGTGATGTGATTTAAAATCTCATGTGATATTCCATTTTAAATACTCATAAAATTTATAAATAAATTTTATTCACCCAAATGAACTAGAACTCGTTACTGGGAAGGGATGGGTTAATGATAACCTTACTCAGTCTAAGGTGACGGTCATACCGTTATCAACCGCGGAGGGTCGGCATGATGCTCCAGTGAAGTGCTGGCGAGCAGTCTCACCAGCAATATTTCGCCAGCACTTCATTGGTGCATCATGCCGACCAATGGGCATGGTGCACAACTGCATCAGCGACCCTTGAAGGGTTAAACAGATGTCACGGCATGATGAAGACTTGGTGTTGGAAATGTAAATTCTTTAATCAATAGCTACCTCTGTAGACCTTAGACATCCCAGAAGTATCCTAATAATACGGCCTTTAAAATGTGGTGTGTTGTGCTACCCTTGGCCCTACCCTAAATTTATAGGAGCTTTTTGGGAAGAAGCTCCCCGTGGGGAGGGGGGGGGGGGTCTACCATCAAACTCAAAAAATCAGCAGACGCTATGGAGCAGTTCTTCACATTCTGCCCCAAAAATACACCCTTTGCCTCAATGTAAATTTCCTTCAAATTGGGGGGGGGGGGGCGTCTTATGCGTCACGTCTGGCTATCCTTCTCTGTGTGGCCACCAGATGTGTCATGCTGTGACGTCATGTGACGTAACGTCATGTGCTACCTGAAATCTAACCCAATCTACCGGTAAGCTGTCAGAGATATCACGTCTACAACAGTAGTCTGTCAGAGCAGCGATTCAGAGATACCTGGGACAACTTGCCACATGGACACTGGTGACTGGTTAGATCGAACTTGGATTACGGGAGTTGATAATTTGGGTGGTTGATAATTTGGGTGGCCAAAGGCAAAACAATAAAAAGAGTTGGATTTGGGGCCCAAATACCCCAGCGGCCAGAGGCAAAAACAGGATTTCACCTAGAACACCCCAAAAATACACTCTGCATGCATCTAAAGGAATATTAAGGTGATCAATTATACTTTTTGGGGAAGGAAATATTGGAAAGATCGAGAATTGTTGGATGTTTGGCTATCACCATGTACTTTTATTCATTTTTTTCCCAATCAGATCTTCAAAAATCTCGGCGGATCCGTAATCCAAGTCATTTTAATTAAGTTGCCTAACCTCCAAGTACAGCTAATGCATTCATGCATCATTGCCACGATGCATGAATGCAGCTGCCCTGGTGAGTAACTCGCCAGGGCTGCATTTCAAGCACCACCACGATCCTATTATATTGATACTCTACTGGTATGGGGGGAATCGGCATGATGCACCAATGAAGTGCTAGACTCGCCAGCACTTCACACTCACCAGCACTTCACACTCACCAGCACTTCACACTCGCCAGCACTTCACACTCGCCAGCACTTCACACTCGCCAGCACTTCACACTCGCCAGCACTTCACACTCGCCAGCACTTCACACTCGCCAGCACTTCACACTCGCCAGCACTTCACACTCGCCAGCACTTCATAGTCTTCACTGGGACATCATGTGATCATGCTAAGGAACAAAATGTAATGATACATGAGGTGTCTCGGTGTCCATTAACCCATTAAGGGCCGCGTATGCATGCATGCACCATGCCCTTGGTCCTCATGATGCATGGATGCAGCCCTGGTGAGTAACTCACGTCACTGCTGCTGCCTAGAATGGGCTAACAGGCAGCTCATTGTTTGTATCATAGGATATCAAACTCGGGGTCTACAGCCCCTCATTAGATATCCTATGATACAAGCAATTCAGTGCCTGTTAGCCCATACATTACTGCCTAAGTATAAAAGGGGCGGGGCTGGACACCTTTCACGTCAGACTGTTGAGCAAGGCCTGTATTAGACTTCAAGTAGTAGTCATTTAGCCCGTACCCTGCTCGTGCTACTATTAATTAAAGGCACATGCTTTGTGTTACTAGGGTCAGGGCCATAGGACTTATGATTATCAGGTCACGACAGGTGCACTGATATAATAACAAACCACGTGACAAAACATCACACACCCTTCAAAGGTGGCCCAGCGCCTGGTCTAGACCTACAGTCTACACCCCGTCTACACTCAGGTAGAGGGGCCCGGGGACAGCCCCCTCCCCTCCCCCGATCTAGTAGATGCGTCAACTCGAGGCTGGAGGGTGGTCTCCTTGGGTACAACAACTTGTACAAATCTTACAGATCGGTGACATTAAATCAGATAAACGTTGACTGGAGCCAAAGGCAAAGCTGCCCACGTGTCGTCCACAATAGCCTGCTGGTCCATCCCCCCCCCCCCACCACCATCACCAAGGAACGTTTTTGAGCTATCTTGGGGTGCCTCTTCTAGACTAGAGCAGCACAACTCATTTAAATAACGTATTTTTTAGGTAAAAATGCACGCATGTATGATTTAAATCCACATGGGAGAGTAAATCATTTACTAAATGCACAATGTATTGTCACTAAGGGTGGGCCCCGGGTTACACTGGGCCCCTTGTGTTCATCGGCAGACACTGCTGCGCTTCGCTCCGCTGAGTGTTCTCCTAGATTAAGACGCCCAGCGAGAACCGACGGGCACCAGTCTAGCCCCGGGTGGGCTATCGGGTAAGGACAACACCCCGCCCACATGCCGCCCCTCCCTACGGGAGACCATGGGGAGACGCAGCACTCCATACGGTCACCCATCACCCTTCCCTTGGACCGCCACACCCCCCGCCCCAATCCACGTGTCAGCCTCACCAAGTCACCCTCAGGGTCAGACCCCTGTGTAGCCTACTGTAGGCATAGTGTTGGATCCCCTCCCTCCCTCTCCGTGTAGGGAGTTCAGGAAATATGTATTATAGAGACCCTTGTCGATTTTAAATGGACTTGCCGGCTTGCCCCCCTTGACAAGTTGATCTCGTCTAGGCCTAGGGCTCTATTAGTAGTTACATTTTGACGATACATTGGGAAATGCCTCCCTCCCCTCTGTGGCGAGAGCTGAATGTTGCAAAGCCTAAGGGAGGGAAACTTAGGAAAAAGGTATTTGATTATATAGGATTCGAGACCAAGGTCCGGGGCCAAGGGACTAATGTACCCTTAACCCCCCCCCCCCACCTCCCCGCCGTAAACTCGTAAACTAATAATTATTGTTGACAAATTATTGTTTTAAAACTGAACCAAAGGTTTTCACGTCTCCCCATTTCCTAAACTACTAGGCTAAGCTGAGGAACTTTAAAGGGGGGCTAGCATGGGAAAAAACAACATGAGTACCTGCTCAAAGATCGTTCACAAATTCACGGGAACCAGCTAAAAAAATGTGACGCTCTGATTGGTCAAGGGGTAGTCACGTGACCTGCTAACGCGGGTACGTCTTAGCCATGCTAGCCCTCCTTTAATCTGGGGTCTCTTCTAGACTTCGTGGATTCTCAGGAGCAGAACCCTGGTTGCTAGGGACCTCGCAAAGGGTCAAATTATATAGGCAGTGTACTAGAAAAAGTAACCTTTTTGCTATTTTCTTTTCTAATATTGGGAATAGAAAATAGTGTATCAAGTATGTGATGCAAATTTTTAATACCTTTCAGATTTTGTGATGCATTTTGCCGTGGGATGTTTAGATATTTTATAATAAGGGTTTTAACACCCTTTTCTAGTATATTTCCTATTTAAAATAACCCTTCATGAAGATTCTTATCAGTAGGGAGATAAGCCTGATAAGGGCTGTCCTGGTTTCTATGACGTCACTGCTGCTCCCTAGAATTGGCCACATAGTCCACCTTGTTTGGCCACATCGTCCACAACTTTGGCCACATCGTCATGGCCATATCATCTTTTGGCCACATCATCTACAAATCTATAACAATGCTACATTGGCCAAACACACACCAACATGGCTAAGTGAAACGAACAACATGGCTAAGTGAAACGGACAACATGGCTAAGTGAAACGGACAACAACTTCATCAATGAAAAGGGCGGTGGACCATGGACGACAATCCACTTCAAATACACCTACTGTGACTGGGTGAGTGTTGTGTGGACGTACGATCAGCTGATCCAGTCAGGGCGCTTCTGATAACGTCCTCAAGGCTCAAGTTCCACGATGTCAGTTTAAATCTCCATGGCCTCCAAGAAGACAAGAAGATACTGGTAGGCCTACAAGAGATGACAACTCTAAACCTAGGTTGTCTTTTTAAGTTTTAGGTCCAGTAGAAAGTAAAGTCCTTGTGGAAATACCGGCCAGCTGGGCTTGGTGTGGATCGGCCGCCGAGTGGCGCTGTGTTATGTAGTGGGACGTACTGCGCGCTGATTGGCTGAGCGGCCGGACGGGACGCTCTCACAGCAGAACCTGGAGAGAACATTAAGGTGGGACGTTACCATTGTGATCTGGTTGTGTTTAATTGTCTGTTAAAATCTTAGAATTAGAAATACGTAGGGTAGGAAGGGGTAAGATGCCATTTTGGGGTAAAAGGCCCTTTAGCCCTCATGTCTAAGGTAGTAGTTGTGTACACCCATTTAACACCTGGAAGTAAAGATTACCCCAAGGAGACCTCTTTTGTAGGTTTTCATTGTGATTGGAAGAGAAATAGTCAAATTATCAGACATTCAATATTTTATAACTGTTAATATCATTATGTTCAATTTAAGATAATCAGAAATAAAAGGGTCCTGAAATGGGCATGGTTTGTTGGATAGCAAGTTAAAGGGGTTAAAAATATTAGCTGAGGTGCTATAAGGTAAAGGAGTTAAGAGTAGGCCATAAAGATACATTTTATTCACCTTCCCTTTCATTCCAACAGCTACATGGGCTTTTTACTTAAACATTATCTTAGCATCCGATTCATGGGCCTTTTGGCCCATCGGTGTGGGCCTTTTACCCCAGCCTTTCGATGTCCGGGGTAAAATGCCCCACTTTTTGTCAAACATTGAAATGGAATATTCCATGAGGCTAGGCTGACAACCTATTCCACAATTATTATACCTTGTTCCATCCCTTGATTATTGTGGAAAATATGCATCATTTAGGAATTATTTTCTTAGAACTAGCTCAGTTACATGTCATTAGGGTATTTCACCTTATCCTACCCTGTCATTCCTTGAACTTCAATATGAAATATCTAAAGCGTTACTTTAGGTTATTTACTATGTCTAAATCTTAGTTGTAGCTTATGAAGATTATCTTTAGTATCTTTTCTTATGATAAGATTTTGAATTGAGCATTTATTCCAATTATGATGCTCTTGTATGTGCATGTTGGCCATTTACCCCAAAGGCTGTGGGCCTCTTACCCCAACCCCTAGATGATGGGGTAAAAGGCCCACTTTTTTCACACATGCTTTATCGTAACATTCTATAAGGCAGGGCTGACAAGCTTTTGCACATGAAAAACATGGTATTCCATCCTTTGATTAATGTATAAGATATTCCGTAAGTAGCAATAAATTCCTTAGAAATTAAACAGTTGTAAATTAAGGGCATCTTACCCCACCCTACCCTACCGAGGAATGGGGAAGGGTGGGGGCAGAAAAAAAAAATCAGTCTGACTAAAGGTTAGGTCTATCTCATGAGGCCTGAATTAAGCATTTATCTCATGTTGTTTTAGTGATAGGCCCTATAGGGATCTCTATAGCCCTATGTTCAAAATGCCATTCATCTGGCAAGAAATAGGCCTACACATAGTCAGGCATAGGCCCCTAGCCTATATAATGTCACAATGTAGCCAAAAGTCGATGCTTTGCGCTATAAGACTTTGGGTTACCTTATCTGCTCCATTATGATGTACAATCATTATCAGCATCTTATAGAGGGAGTAGCTCTGGTAGAATACTAATGCACCCAATCAACAATCATAAGTCTGGATTACAGGTTACAGGATACAATCCATAATCACATTAACTCCTGTTGTGGTCTATTAGAGTCCATCCTAACCCTTGACATAGCTATATATCAATTGCATGTTAACTTTATGTGTGTGTGTGTGTGTGTGTGTGTGTGTGTGTGTGTGTGTGTGTGTGTGTGTGTGAGACCTCTGCCAGTAATCACTGAGGTTTATGTTACAGCTTTTTCTAACACTTGTAATCCTACATAGTGCTACTAATGGTACAGCTGGTGCACTCTCCAGTTGGATTAACTCTGCGAGTATATCGCCCAGTTGCCGACCCTCTAGCTTCGTGTGTTATCTTACTCCAATAATAATATATCTCTTCCCTTATCGTCCTTTATGTGTATTTCTCTGTCCCTTTACTAGTTCATTATTCTTCAGGTAGGGACCCCTTATGCCTCTGATATCTTATAATCATACTTTGGCCCAGTTAACTACTTTGGGCCGCTTATGCTGGTAGTTTCATGTAGGTTAATATTATCTTATTATTATGTTAGTTGTAATGGGCCTTCTTATTCTCTGACTGTACTACCTTTTGGACAAGCTCCCTGGCTGGTCGGTGTAGGTGGGAGGGTGTATGCTGTATCCTGTTTACGTGATCCTTCTAACCTTTACCCATCTCTTTTTATCTTGAAGGTGTGGTTCTCCCCCAGTCTCTTCCACCTCTATGTTAACCCTTTATGGACCATGTTAACTCTTTATGGATTGCAGCCTATATTTATGTACATTATTACATTTAACACTTGCTATTTACAATAAACCATTTCTAACTACTCTCCTCTTATACTCCCTTGCACAGCTTCATGTCACATTTTTAGGAAATGGATAAATATGGGTGTAGGTGGGAGTGGAGCTAATTCTGGCGACTTGCACTGATAAGCTGATAGGATGGGGACCAGCATGTCCCTGGAAGTGTATGTTATCCAGGGACAAGGTACCCATCATGACAATGCCTTATCAGTGTATTTTGCCACCTTAAGCATAACCAGCAAAATTCAAAATGGTGGACCCACTGGATAGCAGGTTGTCCTATGGGCGTGGCCATTGCTGGAGCTTGTTACCAGCGAGTTCTACTGATAACACCTATCAGATGGGTACCAGTTGGCCCCCGAGAGGACCGCAGTGAATAGTTGGTGTCATTTCATTGGCTGATAATCAAACCAACTAAGTCTGTATAATGTCCCTGTCCCCTTTTTGTCTAACTGAAACCAGAGATAGTTTTCCTGCTTCTGTCATGCTCATCCTGTTTGGTCGATTGCGATACAGTGAATGAGGGGGTGGTTGGCCGTTAGGCTGGTGTGGATTATGGAAGTAGCCGAGTAACCCCTCGTACCACAGGTACATATTAAAATATCCTAAACACATGTAATTTGGTTGGTAGAGCGTGCAGGTTACCACACGATATAATTTCATGGGCACGAGCTTGCATGCTTCTATCGCTCTTCCATTTGAAATTTAAAAGAAAAAAATGAATAATGTCATTTGCGTTTATAGCATCATAAGCTGCACTTATTATCACAGAAAAAAAGAAAGTGAATGTTTAGGGTGTATACTGGGTCAAATTCAGCTATGTAGTGTGGGCAAGTATTTGTGTGTCGGTATACTGCCTTTGGTACTGGACTCAAGTTATTGAAACTGAAAGTAGGAACTAGTGTAAACTTTATGACTCAAATGTGTCATGTAGGCAGTAACATTAAATGGACAGACGTCATTGAGAGGGGGTGTGGCTTGACCTTGACATGCACAGTCCGTCAGTGTCAAGGCCATTGTGAGAACCCCTCACCTGTACTTGGGGCAAGGATGATATATGCTCTCAGTAACACATCCTAGGGAACCTATATTATCCTTACTTGAGGGACCTTGTCCGGTCATTGTTAGGACAAGGCCACACCCTAGGTGACCTTGAAGGCCATTTTAATGTCACCTTCAGACTGGTAGAGGACACAGAGCCTCATATAAAAGACCATATAACAGATTGTTTGTTGTCTATTGATATTTAGATGTTGTACTGTGTGCTGATCATTGGAACAAAGGACTTCAACTGAATTTACCTCTTTGACTTTTACATGTGTGTCCTGAGAGCTGGCTGGGCATATATAGAAGGCTACAGAGTGATTCTACCACATGAGCATTTGTAGGCAGTTGTGGACTAACACATTCTGGGACTTAATATATCTACATAGAAACATATAGTTCCCCTAAAACACAGACCAGTTCAATGGTTTTATTGTTTTCAAAAAAAGAGGCCTATGTGTCCCAGGCCGCAATGCATCAAATGTTGAGGTCAGGACCTAAGGTCCGCGGATGCGTCAACATTTGTCTCCTGCACATTAACCAATCCACTACTAAAAGAGTGCCAGTAGCAATGTACTTCTTTTCTTTCCCTTCTTTAGTTTCTGTCTTTCTTTTCTATCCATCTTTCTTTCTTTTGGGGTCTAAAAAGGGCCAAATTCTTCTCTCATATGAAGGTCAAAGTATATTTCTTTTCGACTCCTGGAACCCACTAGCCTATGGGCGGATTTCCACTCGTTAACACTATTAAACAAGCAATTTGCAGCGAGTAACCTTAAAACCGTAGGTTCAGCTTGGAGAGTGACGATGACGTCACGCTGTCCGTCCATGTGGTTATAACCACGTTACAACCACGGAATTTACGGCGTCTGTGCGGCTCACTCCGCCCCTCCCCCCCCCCCCACCCACCCGGTCCCACCCCCGGCGCCTGTCTGCTCTACAGGTGGCCGACTGCCTTGGCGCTATCTGTAGTATTAGTAGTCTATCGCAGATCATGGCGTCCTGTCTGACTACAATAAGAAGAGCAAGGCAGAGCACCCCCCCCCCCCAATATGGGGGGGGGGTGGGGGTGCGGTAGTCTAGCTCAGCAGCCCAGTGTTGTTGTTTTTTTCAACGATTACCCCAACTGATTGGAATTATCTAAGGATTATTTCATGATTATTTTCAAATTTCCATGACTAGGCATTTCTAAAGAGAAAATCGTCAGGTTTTCTCAGAGGGAGCTTGAAACACAATTTCACGATTTTCCTTTTAGGAGTGTCTAGTTGTAGAGGTATGAAAATAATCATCCGATAGTCTGAAATACCTCCACTGTGTGAGTCTGCTGCAGGAGACGTGTGAAACTGTGATAAAGCTGAAACTGGGTAGTGTTAAACTCTCCTTTCTTTGCAAGCTTATTCTGAAGCTATTTACTGGAGGATCTTTACAAACAAGGGCTCATTTTAACAGGCTTGGCTAGACCTTTAAAATGATTATTTTTTCTACAAGGTTGAATGCAGGGAATTTTGCCTCTGACCCCATCAAAGTTCAACTAAAAGTTTAGAACCATTTTATTATGAGAAGATCATTGAGCACCTAAAAATAAATGGTTCCCACCTGTTCTATGGTTAAAAATGATCTAGAAAATGTTTTCATTTTCTTTTTCTAAGGGGCTGCAGTATGTTTGACAGACCCTGCAAACTTTTTGAGTGAGATTATCTCTGGACACTTATCCCAACCTCCCCAATGTTGGGCACTTACCTATCAATTAAGACCTTATTGTATGTATTTTATATGGTGGGAAATTGATAGCTATGATAAAAATAAGTAGTTTTGAACTGAGTATCAATAGACGCTGGCCGAGGCTGCTCTTGGCCCTGTCCCCTAATCTTTACTCCAAAATTACTGTCTTTTTCTTACAAAGTCACTGAAGCTGACATCCTATCCATAAATGAAATAAGTGTAGGCTATCACTCATGACACCTGCAGGTGTGGAGTTCTCACACCTATAGGTGTGGGGAGGCATCCAAGTATAGAGTGTCTTCTGACCCCTGAAGCTGCAAATCTCACGAGAATACATGTTAATTAGGCTTGAGCTGGTAGCTGCACTGCCTACACACCTGCATGGACTGCCTGTATGGTACAGGAACCCACGGAACAACATGCAACCTCGGTATACGGACATACCGGGATTACTTATCAACCAATGAAATGATCCCAAGCCATTCAGTGCGGTCCTCTCGGGGGCAGTGGTACCCATCAGATAACTAATATCAGCGATAAGAGCTGGGAACTAGCTTTAGCAATGGCCACGCCCACGGTATAGAATACTATCATGTAGGTCTTGATGCATTCTATATAACTGTGCAGACGGCTATCATTAGCTAATCCCCCGGGGCTAATCCCTCTTCAAGAGGTCGACATTTCTTACTCGCCATATCATATGATCGTCAAATCTGGTCGTGGAACTATGATTTTATCTCCAAAATCCTTTTAGAAATGATGTTATCTTTGAATAATCTTTGGTCTTAAAGACTCCTCTTATATAATCGTTATTACGACTATTTACGACTTATTACGAAAATCACGATTTTCACAATAGAAACACATTTTTCCCTACGATTATGCAAAGATTATGCTTTACCAAAACAGACAAAAAAAAACAACAGATGTCTTAACATCCATTAATAATCATTGAGTCCGGGGGGCGCGTCTAGATCCCGGGGAAATGGACCCCAGGGAGGTATATGCTTCCTATATGGGTCTGACACTAATTAATTGGTCAAAAGTATATACGCCCCCTCCATTTCCTCTTTTTTTTTTCAACGATTATTTGGGTTAATGGGATTATTTGACGATTATCTGACAATTATGTCCTGAAAGTAATCACAAAAAAAACAGTTAGTTATAATTGAAATTGTTGAATTTTATTTGGGGTTTCATTCACATCTAGATGATGGAGGGAATAGCTCATTGTAGGCAACGTTTCGATACTATTCAAGTATTTTCATCAGGCAATATCTGAAAATTATTTTCAATCCTCCACGACTAGACATTTCTAAAGGGAAAACCGTGAGATTGCGTATCAAGCTCACCATGAGAAGATATTAAAGTAGCCCTACTTTACGATTATTCCACGATAATCCATACCATCTAAAAATAGAACAAGACACTAGTCCTACACTACTGACATTGATGGTGAGAGTTCATTCAAGCTGTACAACAGGTTGGTAATATACCATTTAGTTCTTCCTGATCTAAGATAATCGTTAAACTTGAAAATAATCGCACATGTATACTTTAATAGCCTTAGTGCTTTGTTCCCATAGGAAGGAGACGTAGACCCAACTAGTAAACTGGAATAAAAATGTTTTTACCCTAAACTATAAATGTCTGCAAATAACAGGACATTGAAAAAATCCATTAAAATTCATTTTGTTTCAAAATAAGTTAGTTAAAGCTCAACAGTTAAAAGTAAACCCCCATCAAGAAAGAAATTATACTCTCCAAACGATTGCACTTTTCATTCTTGAAACCCTTACTTAATCGTGAAAATTATTTCAGAAACACAAAACTCCTCTTCCTTGGAGAATGATCTCCATTGCAACCACGACTGAAATTATCCTTAGAGTATACGGGACTAGCACATTGCTGGTACTAAGAGGGTCAGCTAGGTGGCTCATGTAGTCGGGGGCTAGATCACCATTTGGCCTCTTTGTGCAGTCTATTTTGACAACCTGTCAATTAATTACTATCCATGATTTTTTGTTGTTGTATATAATATGTGTGGATACTCAATAGCAATAGCTTTATTTGGCTGATCTAGAAATGGATTAAATATTTGAAATGAAAGAGCAATAGATCATTTAAATTTCTGTTTGAAACAACAGTTAAGCCAATCAGGGCATTGTCTCTTATCTGGGTTATCACCTTCTTTCATACCTGAAACAATAGAAGGGGTAGGCTGTAGCCTATCAGTCTTATCACTGACCATTGTTCTTGAGACTGATAAGAAATTTACCCCAAATGCCCTGCTCTGGAGTCGGGGGCCTAACCAATATGGCAGCCTCCATAGCCTAATATGCTAATGCCCTATAGGAAGGCATTTACAGCACGAATTCGTCAAAGGTTGCTTAGTAGGGGGCGCCATTGCTTGACCTAGTGCTGGAGAGATAAGCACTGATAAGAGCTAGTACGGTGGGTACGCGCTATGGCATATAATGTAATACACCCTAAAAGTCTGTGATGAATAAAGGGAACTATCTCATTGGGGGTTTTCTAATTGGGCAATAATGTATCAGAGGCGTAGGAAGCAAATCTTCATTGGGGTGGCCCAGATGGGGCCCCACCTCAACCTCATTGAATTGTCACCTCACGTGCAATAGCGCCGATATATACCTATATAAAATTTGTATAGAAAAGTGATTTTTGATGAATTTTAGATCTGGTTTGAGGCTCAGGTCCCGATTTTCCCTATCCTATTACTATATCAATCTAATTTGAGATGCAAAGTGTTAGCTTCTTGTTCAATTCATTATGGATTCTTGACAAATTTTTTGGGGGGCTCAGACATACTCAGGCTCCACTTCCTTTATGATTGGGTGGGGGGCCCAGACCCCCCTGCCCCCCCCCCTTTTCCTGCGCCCCTGTGTATCCCGCTAGGTCGGTATGCTGACCATATTTTCAATGGGGAATCAAGAAAGATGGCTAAATGCGAACCAGAGGGAAGGAGGAGTGACTTAGTGGATGATATTTTCTTTGGTTACAAGATTAGACCAGTCAGGCCGAAACCTGCTGGTCCCCAAAAATTGTCATTTAGGGTGCGGCACGAGTGCGGCTCTAAATGCGGCTTATAGTACAGAGGCACAGTCACATTTAAAAGTTGTATTAAGTATAATACCATCAAACTGGTGTCATTAGTTTAGTAAAAATCCTCCCTTAAATAAAACGGATCTAAAAGGGACACCGTTTGCTTCCTATAAATAGTAAAACACATATTCTTTATTGCCATTAATAAGATGGTGTTTCCTTTGAGTGCTTACTTAGAAAAATATGATAATTTTTGAGTACAAATAAGAAATATGAGAGGCAATGTATAGTGGCGTCATCTGGTGAAGGAAAACAAACTCACATAGACATGGAAGCTGCAAGGCACAGACTGACAGAGGCATATCGCACGGCAAACTGACAACAGCCGCCACCCCCACCACCATCCCCACCCCAACCCGCCCTGAGCTGTCGTAGAGCCCCCCCCCCCCCCACCATCCCCACCCCAACCCGCCCTGAGCTGTCGTAGAGCCCCCCCCCCCCCGAAGTTATGGGGCTGGGGGTAAATGAATAAAAGGAAGACCGAAATACCTATATACTGTAGATAAAAATCATCATAAAATACCTATATGTCCCCAATCGCCTTATTCCCCATACTTATTCACATATATATTCTGTATTCATATTCATTTAGGCCTGCACACTTGTTGATTTTATGAGGACTCTCCCCGGTCCCCGCGCCTGAATGACACCATCCATGTTATGGGTTTTTAAAATGAACCCCTTTTCCACAAATCTTGGCTCTAAAATACCCCCTTTTTCCATGAATAGCACAAACTTTTAGGGTATTAAAAACACCCCTTTTTCTGCTAAATCATGGAAATCTATGTATGCATGGTTTCCCATATCTGGAATATGAGATAAAGGCATTCCCCGTATAATAGAATAATGTATGAAATTGTATGTGCATGAAGGTATTTATTGCAAAATGGCTTCTTTGTAATCACATAAAACACCTGAGGTTGTGCATTGGATGAACCAGGCAGATAGTGGCCCCTTTTTTACAAAAAATGCAGAATCACGGCTAAAATAGACCCCCTATTTTTACTTTTCACAAACATGTTCTGAAAAAACACCCCTTTTTCCAGTATTCACAAACATGCAAAGCCAGAGCAAATCGGCCCTTTCCTCTGCGTTTCCATAACATGGATGGTGTCAATTCTACCATGAAAGTGCGGGGACCGGGGGACTCTCCGACAGGGAGGGGACTGTGGTGGGATTAAAGGGCCGTTGATGCCAATGCATGAGTGCATCATACCAATTTGTCGTCATGATGCACCAATGAAGTGCTGGCAATCCAGCACTTCATTGGAGCATAATGCCGACCATCCGGGAGTATATATACCAAACCCGTAGGGTCGGCATGATGCATGAATGCAGCCCTGGCGAGTTACTTGCCAGGGCTGCATTCATGCGGCCCTTGGAGAGTTAAGACCAAAAGTTCTCAGACGACGATCCCAGGGGACGATCCATAAAACGTCTGCAGCCTGAAGGCATGACTTGTCAAATTGAAGCAAAACTGGGACCAAGTGTCAGAGAGGAGTGTAGATTTATGAAAAGTCATTAATGTATTCTGTCCGATGGTCGTCATGGTGCATGGATGTAGGCATCGTACCAAGGTGAACACGTGACCACCAATAAGTGACCAATCGACAAGATGCACTCCTGCACCAATGGCCCTTAAATGGTTAACGGATGTGAGATACTTTTCCATATTCAATTATATCAAATAGCATTTTCCAAAACAGAAAAAAATCTTAATATTCTGCATCTAAAATACTAGCATAACCCTTTAAAGACGACTACACAGAATTCTCCCATCAGGCCCCTCAAAATAAAACAATCTGGTTTCTCATCACCAACCCTTTAAAAATATTTGAGACAAAATATTTTGATTTTAGTACTTAGGAGTCTATTTTTCATTATCATTTTTCTTGGTGGTGTGCAAAATCAGTTCTAAGTGGAGGGGTGGGGGGGGGGGGGTCGTGGTAAATCGTACCATATATTGGTAGTCACAAAAAATGGGGGGGGGGGGCAAATTAAAAATGGTCGATTCAAACACTCATCATCATTACTTACCTGTTTAATTCCTTCGGCACTATTAATTTCAAACCCCTCCTATTTTAAAGCCACACTGTAAATGATATAGTCCTCAGAAGCTGTTGTCTCTAAGCCTCTAAGGACTCATGGTAATCTCCTTGATTATTCATTGAATGATTAAGATGTCTCAGACTCCTTATGACCTTGCTCAATTAGACACAAAACCCACACAGACGCTGGTCACACATGAGGACCATTGATTGCAGGTTACATGTATTCACAGATGTATCAACTGATGGCCGTGCACTAAAAATGTCTCCAACTCCTTATGACCTTGTTCCAAGGTTTAATTGGATACAAAGGCACACAGATCCTGGCTACACACTCGGACCACTGATTGCCAATTACATGCATTATCACACATATACCAACTGGCCACTAAAACACACACAAAGATCCTGGTCACATACTAGGCCTACTGATTGCCAACTACATGTATTCACACATGTATTGATTGGCCACTAAAAAGCACACAGATCCTGGTCACACATTAGGACCACTGATTGCCAATTACATGTATTCACACATGTATTGATTGGCCTCTAAAAGCACACCGATCCTGGCCACACATTAGGACCACTGATTGCCAATTACATGTATTCACACATGTATTGATTGGCTACTAAAGGCACACAGATCCTGGTCACACATTAGGACCACTGGTTGCCAATTACATGTATTCACATATGTATTAACTGGCCACTAAAAGCTAAAAGATCCTGGCCACACACTCGGACCATTGATTGCCAATTACATGTATTCACACATGTATTTATTGGCCACTAAAAACACAAAGATCCTGGTCACACATTAGGACCACTGGTTGCCAACTACATGTATTCACACATGTATTGATTGACCACTAAAATGCACAAAGATCCTGGCCACACATTAGGACCACTGATTGCCAATTAGTAAATTACATGTATTCACACATGTATTGATTGTCCACTAAAACACAAAGATCCTGGTCACACACTAGGCATACTGATTGCCAATTACATGTATTCACACATGTATTGATTGTCCACTAAAACACAAAGATCCTGGTCACACACTAGGCCTACTGATTGCCAATTACATGTTTTCACACATGTATTGATTGTCCACTAAAACACAAAGATCCTGGTCACACACTAGGCCTACTGATTGCCAATTACATGTTTTCACACATGTATTGATTGTCCACTAAAACACAAAGATCCTGGTCACACACTAGGCCTACTGATTGCCAATTACATGTTTTCACACATGTATTGATTGTCCACTAAAACACAAAGATCCTGGTCACACACTAGGCCTACTGATTGCCAATTACATGTATTCACACATGTATTGATTGTCCACTAAAACACAAAGATCCTGGTCACACACTAGGCCTACTGATTGCCAATTACATGTATTCACACATGTATTGATTGGCCACTGAAAAACACAGATCCTGGTCACACACTCGGACCACTGGTTGCCAATTACACGTATTCACACATGTATTGATTGGCCTCTAAAAAGCACACTGATCCTGGCCACACATTAGGACCACTGGTTGCCAATTACATGTATTCACACATGTATTGACTGGCCACTAAAACACAAAGATCCTGGTCACACACTCGGACCACTGGTTGCCAATTACATGTATTCACACATGTATTGATTGGCCACTAAAACACAAAGATCCTGGCCACACATTAGGACCACTGGTTGCCAACTACATGTATTCACACATGTATTGATTGGCCACTAAAACACAAAGATCCTGGTCACACACTCGGACCACTGGTTGCCAATTACATGTATTCACACATGTATTAATTGGCCACTAAAACACAAAGATCCTGGTCACACATTAGGACCACTGATTGCCAACTACATGCATTCACACATGTATTGATTGGCCACTAAAAGCTAAAAGATCCTGGCCACACACTCGGACCACTGATTGCCAACTACATGCATTCACACATGTATTGATTGGCCACTAAAAGCACACCGATCCTGGCCACACATTAGGACCACTGGTTGCCAATTACATGTATTCACACATGTATTGATTGGCCACTAAAAGCACACCGATCCTGGCCACACATTAGGACCACTGATTGCCAATTACATGTATTCACACATGTATTGATTGGCTACTAAAACACAAAGATCCTGGTCACACACTCGGACCACTGGTTGCCAATTACATGTTTTCACACATGTATTGACTGGCTACTAAAGGCACACAGATCCTGGCCACACATTAGGACCACTGGTTGCCAATTACACGTATTCACACATGTATTGATTGGCCTCTAAAAGCACACCGATCCTGGCCACACATTAGGACCACTGGTTGCCAATTACATGTATTCACACATGTATTGATTGGCTACTAAAGGCACAAAGATCCTGGTCACACATTAGGCCCACTGATTGCCAATTACACATATTCACACATGTATTGATTGGCCTCTAAAAGCACACCGATCCTGGCCACACATTAGGACCACTGGTTGCCAATTACACGTATTCACACATGTATTAATTGGCTACTAAAGGCACAAAGATCCTGGTCACACATTAGGACCACTGATTGCCAACTACATGCATTCACACATGTATTGATTGGCCACTAAAATGCACAAAGATCCTGGCCACACACTCGGACCACTGATTGCCAATTACACATATTATCACACATTTATCAATTGGCCACTAAAACACAAAGATCCTGGTCACACATTAGGCCCACTGATTGCCAATTACATGTATTCACACAGGTATTAATTGGACAGTAACTGAAGATCTCAGAGCACCCTGGCTCTTCCGATTTAGTACAGAATGATTTGTAAAATCCTGCCAGGTGGCTCACCGATCTCCCTCACTAACACATCCTAAATGGAATAAACTCTGTGCAATATAAAGCATTGGTCTGATAGAACTGCTCACTTCCACCTTATCCTGTGACAGCTTTCTTGGACCAAATTCCTAATGGCTGAGGCTCCTATATTGTATCCACCCTGCCCAATGTGCAAAGGTGCCCCTGCTTGCTTACAGATGCTCCAACTGGCTACTGGTCGTGACCACCTCCTGATAGATACTGCTCAGGGGTGGGTGAGCTGCTCAATATATAAATACTGCTCACTGCTGTACACAACCAGGGGGAGCCACTACCCCCTGCCACACTAAGCAGAAAAGGAGTGGATCCTCGGCAAATTGGAGCTTACGCCCCTCCTTCAGTAGCACTATGAATAGGAAGCCCCACTCCACCAGGGCTGGCGGTGTCTAACTTGCTATCTAGGCAGCCCCTTATGTGTAGACCTGTAGCCTAGATTCAAGTTAGCATTGTAGCCTAGATTGAGATTAGCATGGCGGGGCCTAGATTGAGATTAGCATTGTGCAGCCTAGGTTGAGATAAGCATGGCGCAGCCTAGATTGAGGTTAATATTGCATAGCCTAGGTTGAGATTAGCATGGCGCTGCTGAGATTGAGATTAATATTGCATAGCCTAGGTTGAGATTAGCATGGCACAGCCGAGATTGAGATTAATATTGCATAGCCTAGGTTGAGATTAGCATGGTGCAGCCTAGATTGAGATTAGCTTGGTGCAGTCTAGATTAAGATTAGCTTGGTGCAGCCTAGGTTGAGATTAGCATGGTGCAGCCTAGATTAAGATTAGCATGGTGCAGCCTAGATTGAGATTAGCATGGTGCAGCCTAGATTGAGATTAGCATGGTGCAGCCTAGGTTGAGATTAGCATGGTGCAGCCTAGGTTGAGATTAGCATTGTGCAGCCTAGATTGAGATTAGCATGGTGCAGCCTAGATTGAGATTAGCATGATGCAGCCTAGATTGAGATTAGCATGGTGCAGCCTAGATTGAGATTAGCATTGTTCAGCCTAGATTGAGATTAGCATGGTGCAGCCTAGATTGAGATTAGCTTGGTGCAGCCTAGATTGAGATTAATATTGCATAGCCTAGGTTGAGATTAGCATGGTGCAGCCTAGATTGAGATTAGCATGGTGCAGCCTAGATTGAGATTAGCATGGTGCAGTCTAGATTAAGATTAGCTTGGTGCAGCCTAGGTTGAGATTAGCATGGTGCAGCCTAGGTTGAGATTAGCATGGTGCAGCCTAGATTGAGATTAGCATTGTGCAGCCTAGATTGAGATGAGCATGGTGCAGCCTAGATTGAGATTAGCATGGTGCAGCCTAGTTTGATTGATTGATTGATTTGTGTTTTACAGCACTTTAGCGGCACTAAGTGGCTATCTCGTGCTTCACAGGTTGATAATTTAACAGAGGAATGTGTCAGTGCCCGCGCATATGTGCACCACACACATCCTGAGGGGATAGGAAAGAGGAGATATATACCCTTTTAAGTGGGCTAGGGAAGCCCGCGGTGCAGCCTAGGTTGAGATTAGCATGGTGCAGCCTAGATTGAGATTAGCATGGTGCAGCCTAGATTGAGATTAGCATGGTGCAGCCTATGTTGAGATTAGCATGATGCAGCCTAGATTGAGATTAGCATGGTGCAGCCTAGATTGAGATTAGCATTACTTAGCCTAGATTGAGATTAGCATGGTGCAGCCTAGATTGAGATTAGCATTACTTAGCCTAGATTGAGATTAGCATTGTGCAGCCTAGATTGAGTTTAGCATGGTGCAGCCTAGATTGAGATTAGCATTACTTAGCCTAGATTGAGATTAGCATGGTGCAGCCTAGATTGAGATTAGCATTACTTAGCCTAGATTGAGATTAGCATGGTATACAGAGACTTAAGACATACCACAGGCCTAGAGGGACCCCTACCTGTCCTGTATACATACCACAGGCCTAGAGGTACCCCTACCTGTCCTCTATACATACCACAGGCCTAGAGGGACCCCTACCTGTCCTGTATACATACCACAGGCCTAGCGGGACCCCTACCTGTCCTGTATACATACCACAGGCCTAGAGGTACCCCTACCTGTCCTCTATACATACCACAGGCCTAGAGGGACACCTACCTGTCCTGTATACATACCACAGGCCTAGAGGGACCCCTACCTGTCCTGTATACATACCACAGGCCTAGAGGGACCCCTACCTGTCCTCTATACATACCACAGGCCTAGAGGGACCCCTACCTGTCCTGTATACATACCACAGGCCTAGAGGGACCCCTACCTGTCCTGTATACATACCACAGGCCTAGAGGGACCCCTACCTGTCCTGTATACATACCACAGGCCTAGAGGGACCCCTACCTGTCCTCTATACATACCACAGGCCTAGAGGGACCCCTACCTGTCCTGTATACATACCACAGGCCTAGAGGGACCCCTACCTGTCCTGTATACATACCACAGGCCTAGAGGGACCCCTACCTGTCCTGTATACATACCACAGGCCTAGAGGGACCCCAACCTGTCCTGTATACATACCACAGGCCTAGAGGGACCCCTACCTGTCCTGTATACATACCACAGGCCTAGAGGGACCCCAACCTGTCCTGTATACATACCACAGGCCTAGAGGGACCCCTACCTGTCCTGTATACATACCACAGGCCTAGAGGGACCCCTACCTATCCTGTATACATACCACAGGCCTAGAGGGACCCCTACCTGTCCTCTATACATACCACAGGCCTAGAGGGACCCCTACCTGTCCTATATACATACCACAGGCCTAGAGGGACCCCTACCTGTCCTGTATACATACCACAGGCCTAGAGGGACCCCTACCTGTGCTGTATACATACTACAGGCCTAGAGGGACCCCTACCTGTCCTGTATACATACCACAGGCCTAGAGGGACCCCAACCTGTCCTGTATACATACCACAGGCCTAGAGGGACCCCTACCTGTCCTGTATACATACCACAGGCCTAGAGGGACCCCAACCTGTCCTGTATACATACCACAGGCCTAGAGGGACCCCTACCTGTCCTATATACATCATGTATATGAGGTGCTCACCGGTCACAGCAAGGTGCAGGTGAGTAACTCAGTGAGTGGTACACACCTCTTGTATGGTGGGTCTACATGAGCTATTACCCTGTTTGTGTCAACTATGATAACCATTAACCCTTTAAGGGCCGCTAATGTAGGAGTGCATCATGCCCATTGGTCATCTTGATGCACCAATGAGGTGCTGGTGAGCAGTCTCACAGGGTTAGCCCTTTCAACATAAAACTTTTTGTTCTTTTTTTTTTTGCATCTTTCTTAACCCTTTAAACAGTGCTAATCATAAACTCTCAGTATTATATGATTAAACTGACAAGCACGTACTAGTAAAGTCAGGAGTCTTTACTCAGTTAACTATAGAATTAATTGGACATTAGCTGGACATTTGGGTCGTTAAACTTAAAATGAAGAAAATTGCAATAACGCTGAGTCGCTTTGACTCTCTTATTCAAAGTAAAGCCTTTCACCTTCTCTATTTTGTTTTGCAAGAGCTCCAGAAACACCAGAAACTCCAAAATACTTGTGAAATATATGTAACTTTATTAACAATAACATAACATTATGTGATAACAAATTTGAGATATTATATATAAATTGCATAATCAGATACTGAGAGCTTATCATAATGGAGCTGACAGTACAACGTATAAAAACCGTGAGCCAACAGAACAAGTGTAAAAGGCCAATAGTGCATTAATGCATGACGATGCATGAATGCAGTGCTGGTTAGTAGACATACCAGCGCTGATTTAATGCATCACGATGCATGAATGCAGTGCTGGTTAGTAGACATACCAGCGCTGATTTAATGCATCACGATGCATGAATGCAGAGCTGGTTAGTAGACATACCAGCGCTGATTTAATGCATCACGATGCATGAATGCAGAGCTGGTTAGTAGACATACCAGCGCTGCATTAATGCATCACGACGCATTAATGCAGAGCTGGTTAGTAGACATACCAGCGCTGATTTAATGCATCACGACGCATTAATGCAGAGCTGGTTAGTAGACATACCAGCGCTGATTTAATGCATCACGACGCATTAATGCAGAGCTGGTTAGTAGACATACCAGCGCTGATTTAATGCATCACGATGCATGAATGCAGTGCTGGTTAGTAGACATACCAGCGCTGATTTAATGCATCACGATGCATGAATGCAGAGCTGGTTAGTAGACATACCAGCGCTGATTTAATGCATGACGATGCATGAATGCAGTGCTGGTTAGTAGACATACCAGCGCTGATTTAATGCATCACGACGCATTAATGCAGAGCTGGTTAGTAGACATACCAGCGCTGATTTAATGCATGACGATGCATGAATGCAGCGCTGGTTAGTAGACATACCAGCGCTGATTTAATGCATGACGATGCATGAATGCAGAGCTGGTTAGTAGACATACCAGCGCTGATTTAATGCATGACGATGCATGAATGCAGAGCTGGTTAGTAGACATACCAGCGCTGCATTAATGCATGACGATGCATTAATGCAGAGCTGGTTAGTAGACATACCAACGCTGATTTAATGCATCACGATGCATGAATGCAGCGCTGGTTAGTAGACATACCAGCGCTGATTTAATGCATGACGATGCATGAATGCAGAGCTGGTTAGTAGACATACCAGCGCTGCATTAATGCATCACGACGCATTAATGCAGAGCTGGTAGGCCGTCTTCTCGTACGGCTCGCTGACGAGACGCGTCACCATCAACGTGCCCCGGCACACTGGCGTGCTCGTCACCGAACATCTGGCGCACTGCATTAATGTATTATGATGCATGAATGCAGTGCTGGTATGTCTTACATGATGCATTCATGAAGTGCTGATAAGTGGTATGTCTACTTACCAGCACTGCATTCATGTATCATGTAAACCCTACGGGACTGATACACTCACAAAGGCATGGTGCACTCCTACCGGCCTTTAATGGGTTAAAATCTTGAGCTGTGGAAATCACAAGTATAGAAAATTCAAGTATAAAGGCAGTTACTCTTGATCTGTATAATGACAGGATCTGCAAAAAGGGGTCTTAGTGCAGAGGGTTTTAAGACCCCTTCTTGCAGTCCATGCCACATATAATTTCTTTTGTCATGGGGTTAAGGTCAAAAACCAATAGAATTTAATCAAACACAATTTGGAGGTCGTTGTTGACAAAAGTAATATTCAGAATGTTTGCACCAAACAATAATAACTCTAAAACCTTGTGACATTTTTTTTCTCACAAAATCATTAAACAATTATAGAACCTATATTGTAGACAAGATAACAAAACCTTCAACACATGGACAAATGTCAACATAAACATTGTACTTATCATGTCAATATACATAATATAATAATCTCGCGTTATTGAAATTTTAAAAATAAAGCACCGCTCTTGGTTAATAATACACGCTAGGATATTCCATTGCTGTGAGTAGACATAAGACGGCCATTCACACTGAAGTGTTATTTGTTTCACACAGTCATGCTCCGCCACCACTGTGTTGAATCATATACCGACATAGCTGGTTTGATTATCAGCCAATGAAATAATCCAAACTATTCCCTGTGGTCCTCTCGGGGGGCAGTTGGTACCCATCTGATAGCAGTGATAACTGCTGGTAACCAGCTTCAGTAATGGCGGCGCCTGTAGGACAATCCGCTACCTCGGTATATACTGTACATGTTGTATTGTTTTATTAACCCTTTGAAGGCCGCGCTCATGCATTAATGCACCATGCCTATCCGGGGTCATGATACACGAATGCATCCTGGCAAGTAACTTGCAGGGATGGAAGTCACATAGCATGAAAATCCCTGAAATGGTCCAATATTCGCCCCAAAAACCTGGGTTTCTATATGAATGTATAGGGCCATGGAACTTCGAAATCCCTGAAATCAGGGAATTCCCTGAAGACTTTCATCCCTGAACTTGCTAGAGCTACATTCGTGCATCATGCCGACCCAACAGAGACTGATACTCTCCTGGAGGGTCGGCATGATGCACTATAAAAAAACTAACCAGCACTTCGATGGTGCGCATCATGACGCCCAATGGGAATGATGCACTCCTGCATCAGCGGCACTTAAAGTGAGTGTACAGTTTGGTGGTATTTGTTCATAATTCCTGATTACATAAAATCCATACATTATGCAGGTACATCACCTTTTATATATAGAGATGCCTTTATCCTGTTTATGGAAGTCATGGAAGTATATTGCACTTCAGTGGAGAACAGAAAACCTATAACTCCAAGTAGAAATCTATCAAAATATCTTGTTTGATTTAGCTAAATGGATAAATCATACATTTTGTAGATGTATATAACTTGCAGGGATGAAAGTCACTGAGCACAAAAAAACAACCTGAAATACTCAATTAGAGGCCTTGAAATATAGCTTTTATATACTAACGTATAGGTCTTTGGAAGTTGAAAATCCCTGAAATCAGGGAAAACCCTGAAGACTTTCATCCCTGTAATATAAGGTTAAAACAGAAGGTTGGACTTTGACCACTGATTTGATGTATAATTACCTCACATATATGGCGCACCTTGGCTTTGGGAGGATCCTGTAAGGCGCAGCTAGGGCCATCCTCACATGTAGGGTGCATCTTATACGGGAGGATTTTATAGTAAATCCGGGGGGGGGGGAAACAGAGGTAGGGTTTGGCTTGCATGTACTGCGGAACCCACTGGAGCGGTGGGCGGTGGCACAGCAATAAGGCTGAAAGGCAGGGTGGTCAGCTCCCAGCATCATCAAAATCAAGGGGCTTAAGACTTCCTGTTTGTATAATTATCACCCCCCACCTCACCTACCCCCCTCCAAACACCACCCCCATACACTGTAACATGTAACATAAAACTCACACCTTACTCTAATAACAATGCATGACGCTACTGTCACACAAAGGTATGATAAAGCCAATATCCCCATGACAGACATACCAGGACAGTGGGGGGTACTCTATGACAGACTATGTAGAGCTTTCCCACAGTAGAAAAAGGAGGGGCGGTGGGGTGATAAGGGGACATTTATTGTGCAGCCTTGCCAAACACATAGGGCAGTGATGCCCTTACAGGGGCTGGAAAGGGCGGGCTATCCCGCGGCAGTTGCCATCTACCAACATAGAGTCAGTGCCCTCCCCCCTCGGATGGTAAATACATACCGTAAATGCCTGTGTATTATACTACATGTAGTCTGTCATACACGGCATCCGGCCAGGCTTTGGCTGGCACATTCAACAAATCTCTTGTAATATGCTTCAATGATCCGTCTGATTTGAGATCCGACCAACAGGGCAGGCCGGATTATCAAGGTCTCACTGTATGCAAACCTGCGCGAGTTGCAGCTAATAGCCTTCTCCCAAAGTCAGGGCGCGGCTTATATGAGGCTGCGACTTATATGTTGAAGTTAAGAGTAATACAATGCCATGCATATACTTCATTGGTGCATCATACCAACCTTCTGGCAGTCAGGGATGTGATTTGAAAATCGCCCAAATGTAGGACGATTTTGTAATTCCTAATATAGGGTATTCAACGCCACAAAATAAGGATCTTTGCGAATGTAATGGGGGGTGTGGGGGGCATCCCCCCAGGAGCCCAAGACATTTTTAAACATCTAGAGGCCAAATGGTGAAATCTGGTGCAGTTTTTTAGTACCAGACCCCCCCCCCCCAGTAAAATATTTTCTCAATGGATTTGGGAAAATCGCGAGGGTCTACTTTTTGGCTCTCAATTGGAGGAAAACCTTCAATTGGAGGAGAAATCACATCCCTGGCAGTGTATCATCATGATACTCCACAGGGTCAGCATGATGCATGAATGCAGTCCAGATGAGAAGAGTCACCAAAGCTGCATTCATGCATCATGACGACCAACGGGCATTCATGCATCATGACGACCAATAGATATGATGCCCTAATAATATATTGGTCTTTTAAGCTTTAGTGTTCATGTCAAGTCACACATTGTGTGAAATACCAATATATATGTACAAAATCTAGAATCCATGTGCAATATACATTGTTCTATTCCTTATATCTAGTATTTGCATACTTCATACATGAAATGTACACATATATAGTTATAATACAAATATAATACAACATTCTATATAGATATACCTACATTAACATATATAAAGAATACAGGATTGCATCATGCCTATGGGTCGTCATGATGCATCAATGAAGTGATCACAAGTCTGTTTGCCAGCAATTCATTGTTGCATCATGGCCACACTTGGAGCATATCAAGTCTGCAGCGTCAGCATGATACATGAATACAATCTTGGTGAGTTACTCGCCACGGCTGCATTTGAGGCATCCTGACGACCAATGGGCATGATGCATCAATGCATCCTGATGACCAATGGGCTTGATGCATCAATGCATCATGACGACCAATAGGCATGATGCATCAATGCATCTGGGCCGGTACGTATGGACAAACCCCTCGTGTTGATGCGCTCTCCAATGCTCAGCACGATGCACCATCAGCCAGTTACTTCATTACAATATCACAACATGCCGACAGGCGAACACGGCTACCATGTTTCTTTCTCAACTGACACCTCAGTGTTGATTTACCCTTGCAGGTTTTGCATACAGGTAATGCACCAATGCAGCACCCGCCACTTCCTTTAATTGCGGGCGCCACATTGTTGCATCACGTCAACAGGCGAACATTTACCATCAAGCCACCACGCAGTGCTTAAGAGGCTAATATATTTTATAACAATATGAGAGAAACTGGGAAATATCACACGTTTCTCTCAGCAGTGCGTTATAGCAACTCCTCAAGCCAAGCATTAGTACACTCAGGATATTATCTCAATGCTAAATAACATCTACATGTGAATATCGGTACCGTAAATTCCCTCGTATATAAGCCAAGAACCAGACGATTATTTCAGGTTATAGGTCACCAAAGTCAGGGTGTGGCTTATATGGCCTACATATAACCTTGTGCATAGGAATTATAGTCAAGAATTTGGAATTCCTAAAATGTTAGGAAAAGTGGCATCCCTTCTTATAGAACAGTCAAGAACCCTAATTTTTCAAGCCTTGGGTGTGGCTTATATCTTCTCCTACAATCGGGGTACGGCTTATACCGTAATCTCCCGCGTATAAGGCGCGTCTTATACGGGGGGGGGGGTTTAGTTGTCATTGGATCCACAAGGGGGACACCAAGACCTTTCTTTTGATATCTTACATGCTCCCTTGGTCAAAATGGGACACAGGAGGGCCCAAGGTGGCCCAAGCTACCCATAGGTTTTTGAATTTTGAAAATTCATTCAGTAGAACCAAAGTTATGAATTTTTCATTTTTTTGAGAATTTTCCAAAACTCTAGGTGCGCCTTATAGGTGGGCTGCGCCTTATACGCGGGAGATTACGGTATGTGGAAATTTACGGCATTCTATGGGATAACTTAGTGATACAAACATCTCTTAAACAGGATGTTAACTGATGTTGTAGAGAACTATTAATAAATGAATAGAACAATCTTTAAAACCAGCAAAATTTGTCATCATCACAAGTGCAAATCTTGTATAAAAGGTTGATACAGAAAGATGCACGCTTACCATATAATAAAATCTTTGATTGTACATGCAATTCTATTCCTCAAAAGGTTCACAACAAATTACAAAAACTTTGAATATTTTTTTTCAAACACTGTGATGGGTGAACACGCTAATTGAGCATCAATTGTAATGTAAAATCCTAGTGAAATAACAAACAAGATTTGTTGAAATAGTAGAAATTCAGCAGTAGTTGGATCAAACCTTGTCTTAATGTACAAAACATCACAATATCAAATATGATAAATATAAACACTATCCCATGAACTATTATATCAAAAATCTATACTTCATGGAAAGATTTATCTTTTAAAATTGACAGAATAATATAAAAATTCCGATTTAACATTTTTTTTTCTCCTTTCGTGTCAACCTTTCCACTGTTGGGTCAGAGTTAAATCATTTTGAAACTTTTTTTTATCGTAATTATCAATGAAAAGCACCATTTCTCGAATGTAATTTCATATTACCATCGAAATCTGTCATAATTTCTTTTCTTGTAAGATTGTTTGAGTTGCTTGGTCCGACCGTGAGTACAAGCAGGTTTTTAGGCGGTAGGCTCCGTGTTTCCAATTTGCGTAGTGTCTGGTGCGGTGGGATCAGCAGTGAAAGAGTCCTTGGACCGGAGTCGACGATTTCGCACAAATCGTAAAACGGTGAAGGCGAGTTGTACTACCCACACCAGGAATGCTATCCATGCTGCCGACTGAGGAACAAAGAGAATAGCGCTACTGTGGATCAATATATATCTAATAACAGGATATTTATATGAAAAATCTAGATAATAAAACATATTAGCTAGTGATGACATTTATTTCAATGTGGAAGCCATGGGTCCACTGGGGTCTATTTCATACATTAACCTAGGTTCTTTATTATATAAACACAGTAATAAAAGGCAATGCACTAGTAATACACACAAGAAAAAAAGTAAGATTTTTTTAAATGTCCAATTCAGGTCTTTCCTCGGTGAACACAAACTTCAAATTGATAATAAACCAGTATGACGTGACGTAACCAGGAGAAAACCCAATGACGTCACTAGCGACAGTGATGACACACCCTGGCAACCAACCGACAAAATGGTGGTGCCCATAGTAACGCATGTCAGTTATCTTTGTATCATTACGAATGTATACATCATGAATTTTGAATTGAATAGTTTGAAGGACCGAAATTTTTTAAAAACAAAAAAAATGATGCTGGTCCTTTTTTTCCTTCTCTTTATATCACAGCCCTAGAACTAGGCCTTTGTTTAAAGCAAAATTAACACATTAAATTCTAGAAATTTTTCTTTATTTGAGATGATACAATAGCGTTCACAATAATAAGTGTTCAAAGTACCTGAGCGACGGTCATAAAGTTGAAGAAGGTGCCATGGTTGTAGCCGCGTATCCTGAACTCTGGCCGCTGTACATCTGCACACCTGAATAAAGTACAGAATTTATTCAATCACTGACCAATCAAATAAGTCAGCCTTCCGATTTCAAATTTCAACATGTGTTTTCAATGTGCCCCCTGTGCACTAAAATGGTGATTGTAGTATACCAAGGTTGCAGGACGTCCAATGGGCGCAGCCATTACTGAAGCTGGTTACCAGCGGTTATCACCTCTATCAGCTATCTGGTGGGTACCATCTGCCTTCCTAAATCCCCAGTGAATAGTTGGGATTATTTCATTGGCTGATAACTAATCCCACTAATTCGGTATAAACATTAATTGATTGTCCAATTTTATGACTTGCCGTTAAGACATGTGGATAGCTACCTAAACTGAACAAAAATTTACCCATTACTTTTTAAAGGTATGGCCGTCCAATTTTGTTTGCTACATAAGTCCCTATTACATGTACCTGCATTTCCCAGACAGCCTAAGTATTACTAGTTTGAGACATTTTGATAAAACAATTTCACACCATACCCATTAATTTTTGCGCCTTTGTCCTTCCCAGACATGAATGAGTTACAGAAGAGAGCGAAGCCGACGCTGACGATACATGAGACGATAAAGATGAGGAGAGTGACTAAGGTGGTGCCCAACATGAACGGCATCACCCACATCTGGGACCTGTGGATAGATATTGCAAACATAACAAATAATATTGGTTAACAAGTACAATGTAAATCTTTTTTTCGTTCTGTATAAAATACTTGCATAATGCCATAGACTGTCAGATCAGTGTTTGCCCTAAATGAATGAAAGGATTACCAGTACCTAAGAATTAAACTTCATGACGATCATTTCATAACCTTTTGATGAATAGAAAAATAATGAGAACTTATATCTTTCTTATAGTCATCAGTATTTGTGAGCATGTTTTATACATGTAATAATAATGTAAAAATAAGTAATACATACGCTATAGTTTTGTCGGTCCTACTTTTATAGGTGGCGTATCCGTAGTAGATACCCATACCGAGTGGGTATAGTATACAGAGCAGGACGAGGATCCAGATACATGAGTTACACACGGGGCCGCTACCAAACACGGGCGTGTAGAACGTGGCATTGTGCCAGTCCATCGTAGCATACAGGATACATTGGTTACCGAGCTGGTTCTGACATACATGAAAAATCGGAAATATTTAACTATATACAAGAAAAAGAGGGAATATAAAGTTAGGCAAAAGGAACATATTTAAGACAAAGAGGTACCGTAAATTCTCTCGTATAAGCCGCATACCTCATATAAGCCGCACCCTGAGTTAGGGAGGAGGCTATAAGCCACATCTGGGGCTTGGAAAGTGAAGGTTTTATACTGTTCTATAAGATTAAATACCCCGCTATAAGCCGTACCCTGACTTTGGGCTGATCCTATAAGCCTCATTTTGATTTGGGTTCTGGTATAAGCCACGGCTTATACGAGAGAATTTACGGTACTTCTTACCTACCAATCCACGCCATAAATAATAAATTAATCTCTTAAACATAAAGAAAAAATCAGCTACCGTAAACTCCCGCGTATAAGGCGCGTCTTATACGTGAATCAAAGACCTATTACACCTTATAGAACCTCTCAAAGTAGGGGGTGCGTCTTATAGGCGGGGTATTTTTACTATAGAACAGTACTGAACCCTTCAAAAATCAAGCCCCTGGTGCACCTTATAGCATTCTCCTCAACTCAGGGTGCGTCTTATACGTGAGATGTGCCTTATACGCGGGAGATTACGGTAGGGGAATGACCAATTACCAATGAGATAAGTAAAGGAACAAAACCCCTCGGGACGGGTCCAAGTTTTTGTCCCAATCCTTGTAACACCGGAATTCAGCTGTAAGTGTGTTAGTTTCTACCAGGCTGGCCAACTATTTATAATTGTTACAATTTTTTGAATTTGTAAACTCTACCCTGCGCTAAGATGAGAACTGCCCTTATTCGAGGCCCGGGGCTAAAAAGGAGCAATGTCTTATAAATGACAATCTATGTTGGTGAATGCAATGCCCCCCTCCCCCCCCCCCCCTGGTGTCCCTCTCGTGTTGTGTTTATCAATAAACATGACATGACCAGTTATCAGTATGACTGAGGAAGTAGGAGCTGATCCTCTTACACATTGAGTGAGTGTCCATTATCTACCAAAGTGGGAGGGGGAGGGGGCTGTGGTTGGGCAATCCTTCTCTGTTTATCACTTAGAGGGGCCTACCGTAAATCCTCTCGTACAGGGCGCGACCTGACTTTGTTGACTTTCTCAAAAAATTTAAATTGACATCACTTTTCTTTTCAACCGAATGGATTTTCAAAATTAGAAAACCTATGTACAACCACGGACCTGAAATACAGGACCGTGTTACAACTATGACCAAGGCTCGACAAATCAATTGGATTACTCAAAATTCAAAGTGGATTACCATTTTCTTTGTGTGCCCACCAGGCACAACTTAAAATTTTCTAATTGCCCTGGGGACAGGGCACAGAGATTTGTTGAGCCCTGATGACCCTAATGTGCCTCCCAAATGCAATGTTTGCCTTTAATAGTTTGGGGGAAATATTGGAGAGATTTTGGGTGACCCCTCTCCCCCCTTTCCACTGACCGTCTCGGCTCTGAATGGGTCTATAAGCCGCATCTTATACACGAGGATTGTTGGTAGTTTGTTATAAGGCTCAAGAATGAACACCTGTAAATCTATGGGACATTGATAAAGGGTTAAATAATTGTCGCTCCTTTACATATAGAAAGGTCCATTTATCACTGATAAGCCTTATCAGAATGGCTCTAGGTCTACTGTAGCACTGACACTAACCTATTTAACTCATAAAGGGCTGCTAAGACCCCCCAAAAAAGAAGGACAGGTAGGTAGGGATTTTTTGGGGGTGAACTTTTTTAAGGTCAGCTGTAAATTTCTGCGCCTAGCGGTATGTGATGCAAATTTGGCATTTTTGGCATTATTATTCATCATTTCTGTCAATTTCCATGCATAAATCACCAACAAATCATTAAAAATCTGTTGTTATTGTGCCTAATGTGTAGGCCATGTAAGTAGCCTGGAGAAATAGCCTGCAGTGTGGAAAAAAATCATTTTCACTTTTAGACATTTCTGGGCATTTTTGTCATTATCATTCATCATTTCTATTAATTTTCATGCATAAATCACCAACAAACCATGAAATACTAGTGCAGATGGGTCAGTAAACATAAGCTATGAGAGATATTCTAATGTGGGATCATGGTTCCTTAAGATGGGATCATCGTTCCTCGGGGGGACAAAACAGGATCATCGTTCCTTGGGGTCATCGTTCCAGTAACCCAAATTTGACATGTGGGATCGGAAAAAAGAAAACACAAAAAACAAAACAAAACAAAACTTTGATGTCTTGACAGGTGCAAAAACATCCCAAAAGGCCCATAAAAAAGGGTACCGGGTGGGGCAAGAAGAAAATTAGGGTAGATATATAACCTGAATACAACTTTTTTTAGGCCTTATGGTATACCTGTAGTGTATCATGTCATGCGCATTGGTCTGCATTATACACAAATGAAATGTACACAAATGGTACGAGCAATGCCAATGCCACAAGGTCAGTCCCGCTTCCGGTGAGGCTTCTGTAGAGGTACACGTTATTAAACCATAGGAGTTGGGTACCGTCTGACGTGGCGGGTGAGTCGAGTCGTCGGACGTTCCTCAGGTTCCGGATATGTGGCAGCACTGATCCGGGTCTGTGGGGACATCTGACGACGAACACCTGGGTCCGTATATAAAGCCCAGGGCTCAGCCGCTACGTCAGAGGCCCTTCTGGCCTCCACACCATGTGAACCATTATTCCTTGATATTAGCTGCCTCTCTGACATCATCCGGCAGCCGTGAGTGTACAATAAGAAATAAAACTAACTGTTGGCATACACTTGGAATACTGTCTTACTCTTTCTTTTTGAATCGTAAGACCCGAACCCCCCAGGTCCGTAAGGCCACAAACCCTTACACTGGTGCCGTGACCAGTTAATTCTGGTGTATAGCCCGGACGTTATAACGTCCGAACGGCTAGTACATGGGTTAGACACCCTCAGGGAAGCTAACCCAGCAGGGCAATCGGTTGCCCAAGAGAATGGAAATGGATCATTAATGCTCCAAACCCATTCGAACTCACAAGATGCGGAATCTGCATCTTGGAGAGACCCCGGACCCCACTATAATGATAGTGAGGAGAATCTGCCAGACTCTGTACGACGCGAACAGTCTATACAGAGACAGAGTGACTTAATAGGCCAACAATCACTTGTTGACGAGTTAAGTAATTCGATGTTCGAAGTTGGTGGTAGTACTAACCCAGAACATCCGGCACCAATGCCAAAAAGGGTAACATTCGGAGAACTACCTTATAGATTACCCAGGCCCGAATTACCAATATTAGATTACAGCGCTATAGATGGCGACTTAACCTATGCGGTACCGGAAGGTGAGGAATTCAAACGACCGGATGTCATGTTGTTGAATGAAACTTATGTAACTTTGAACGAGAACCTAAATACCTTGGTCAAAGCTAAAGACGAAGTATTCCATGAAAAACTTCAGTTGGAAGAAGACCTAACCGGCATGCGAAAGGAATTCGAAGCCAGAAGGAGTGAGTACATGAAGGAACTCGAGAATGAAGAATTAAAACTTCATTCCATGAGAGAATCATTCAACAAGGAATATGATAATAGGCACATTCGTATCCAAACATACATAGATACGAACGACCAATTAAACCTTGATAAGGCAAAATTCGAATCCGAAATTCGCCATTATCAGGACGAGTTGGATAAATTGAAACTTCAGTGTAGTAAACAAGCTGAAGACAATGAAACCATCCGGGTAGGCATTATAGCTTACAACAAACAACTGGAGGAGGATAGACAGAAACTCACAAATGAGCTTCAGGAATTGCAGAATACTGCAATAACTCTAGATAAATATGTTTGTTTGTTTGTTTGTTTGTTTAGTTTTACGTCCGGGGGCCATCGAGGAACTCAGACATTCATGTAGAAGCCGCCCAGTTAACTATAGGCAATATTGATCCAGCTGTGGTATCTACAATGTTGGGAAAGACATCCAAAGATGCAACCCCAATTAGATACAGCCCATTCGTTGATGATGGGGCTGACAAGAATGTAGTATCCGGAATCTACAAGAAACCGGATAATACCGCAGTAAATGGAACCGCACCTAAACCAGCAACCCCGATGCTGGATACGATAGGTCCGGCACCACCCATACCAGATTTGAGTCACAAAATTAAAGCGACTCACGGTGGTGCTACTGGGACTAATAATAATACACCCGTGGCACAACCAAGAGCACCCGGACCAATGAGGCATATGTTGACACCACCTTCATATTTCCCCCAGCGTCTTCTGGAAACGCCGGTTACAATGGTGGATGCTCAGGCGGTTCGTCTGGAAGCTATAATAATAATGGTCCACCAGGAGGAAATCCTCCAGGCGGCCCAGGAGGATCCGGATCCGGAGGATCAGGATCAGGAGGAGATGGCAGGAAGCCAAATAGGAGAACTTCTATGCCTGCAGGGATGCAAACCATCTTCGATAGGAGCCAATGTATCCAAAACCTTGGCATTGACTGCTACCGGAAGGGAGCAGACGGCATGGAAGTCATGAACTGGAGCATGCGAGAAGCAGATAGACTACGCGGATGTAATAATCCGGCACGTAGGCAGGCACGGATACCCCCTCCATATGATTCTAATGATCCATGGAAGGACAGGTATCAAGCTTTTGTCGACGAAGTCAATTGTAGTGGCTGGACAAAAGAAGAAGCTCTGCCATATTTGATCTGTTGGTTAAATAAAGGCGGAAAAGTAGCTCTCAACCAATGGAGAGCAGCTTACGGATTATACGGTACCTATGACCAATTGGTAGAATGTGCCGCATACCTATTTGGATCAATCGTTAGAGAAGATCCATGGGTAAGTTTCAAGAAGAGAACACAAAAACCTAAGGAATCACACAAAGTCTTTGGTTTGGAGCTGCAGGATTTGCTTTCAAAAGCACGTCCAAATTGGGCTCATGATGATGATTGCTATCTACAAGAATTGTTTATACAATTCTACAGTGGATTGCGGGATCCGGATCACAAGCAAGTGGTCTGGGATTCTTGGAAAGATGACACTTCCTTCAGTGACCTGTTCATAGCAATTGATGGACATGACATGAAGAAACGATTGGTAGGTCTTGGACCTAGTCCAGTAAGAGCAGCTCCATTCCAATATGGAGGTACACCTGCTCCGGTATATGATACTTCCCAATTAGCTCCAGTTGAATCGAATGAAGCTGATGAGGAGTATGACTATATCTCCGATGAAAACGGAGAATATATTGGTTCAGTCCAGATAGCTGGAAAGTATTACCGACAAAAGCGGTATAGGAAGGTTCATTTGAGAGGGAGAGGAGGATCTGTCGCTGGTAAAACAGCTTCTGGATCAACTCAACCGGGCAGTGTAGCCTCTACGGCGAAACCAACCGTAGCAGCCACTGTTGCTCCAACTAATATGATGGAAACGTTAATAGCCGGATTAACAGAAGCTCTAAAGAGACCAAGAGTTGACAAATCTCAAAGGAGATGTTTCAGATGCCAGAAACTAGGGCATTTTGCTCCCGAATGTATGGCTGAGAAGCCTGTCCCGCGTAAACAGGAGGGTGTCTCTGGGATAAGTACAGAGGAAAACTAGAAAGGGATCTCCCGAGGGGCAAAGAAGGGGATCCCAGTGACAAATCTTGCCATGATATCACCATCCGTGATGATAGTTCGCATGTAGTAACAAGATCGCCTAACACCGAGGTGGTTGTAGACACCCGGAAGGTTAGGGAAGCTGATATAACAGGTGCCATGGGAGCACAGGGGAAACCCAATATCAGTAACGAGGCAGGCGGCTATGAATTAGCCAAGGTCTGTGGTGCCCACCTGCCCCCGGGTCATCCTTGTCTGGAATTCCTGAAAGGATGTGGATCGACTCCTGGTGTGAAAAATGACGTTCCGATCGTCACGGACATGCCCTCTGTTCTAAACGGAAGGCGGTGGTATGTTTGCCTCACTGTTAACGGAAGATCTGCCGAATTCCTTGTGGATACGGGAGCTAGCCACTCTTGTATCTCCAGGGGGTTCTACGATCTTATACCGGATGAACATGATACTCTCAAATCGGGAGGAAGTGCTCAGACGGCCGACGGCAGTACTTTGCAAACGTATGGTAGAACTTGTGTGAAACTACAGTTGGATGGTATACATGACTATGTCATGAGCGCCACCGTTGCGGATATAGCAGATGAGGGGATACTTGGGTTGGATTTCGCATCCCTGTATGGTGCTGTGTTGGAACCTCAAACAGGAGTGTTGAGTGTGAGATACCCGTATCCCGTAAAGGTTAGATGTGTACTGAGACAAGTGAGCAGTATGGCTAGTGTGGCACACACTGTGCGAATCCCCCCGGGAGTAGCCTGTGATGTGCTTGTAAGAAGTGATCCTGCAATGCGTAATAAACCTGCAGTGATAGAACCGGATGTAGTTACTTTGTCAAGTATCGGATTAAATTCTGTAGACACGATAGTAGCGAATGCATCCTGGTCGGTAGTACCTGTCTCCAATACTGGAAACAGTACTATCTACTTGAAAAAGGGACAAGTTTTTGGAAACGTGACCCTTTCGGAAACTGTAACGGATAGTAAGCTAAGCTTACAAAAGGTAACAGGAGATGGTGAAATTTCGGAAGACTTACTTAAGTTGTATGAAGAAACTTCATTAGAAGATCCGGAACACCTGAAAGAGTTCTATGAGATGCTCTGTCAGTATAATACTGCCTTTGCCAAACCTGGTGAAAAACTAGGTACGACAAATAAGGTATTACATAAAATAGATACTGGAGATGCTGCACCCTTTAAGATACCGTATAGACGGTTACCTTTAGTGAAAAAGAGAGTAGCTGAAGATGAGATAAACAAGATGTTGGAACAGGATGTAATAGTCCCTTCCAATAGTCCATGGAGTAGTCCTGTGTGTATGGTAACAAAGAAAGACGGTACTATCCGCTTTTGCATAGACTACAGGAAGTTGAATGGAATAACGAAAAAGAATTCGTATCCATTACCGAGAATAGACGAAACCATTGACTCCTTAGGAGGGAACAGTTGGTTTTGTACCCTAGACTTGCAATCAGGTTATTGGCAAGTGGGAATGAACCCTTCAGATATGGAGAAAACTGCATTTTCGAGTCATATTGGACTATTCCAATATAACGTAATGCCGTTTGGATTGTGCAATGCACCCGCAACATTTGAAGCAATGATGGAAACAATCCTAAGTGATTTATTGTGGAAAAGATGTCTTGTATATCTTGACGATGTCATAGTTTTCGGAAAAACATTCGAAGAGTGTTCTAATAACCTAAAAATGGTACTAGAACGTATTATTTCTAATGGTCTCAAATTGAAACCTAAGAAATGCCACATGTTTAGAAAGTCCATAAGTTATTTGGGCCGCATCATTAGTGATGAAGGGATAAAGGCTGATCCGGAAAAAATCGAATCAGTTACGAATTGGAATAGACCTAAAACACCCAAAGAAGTGAGGTCCTTTTTAGGATTCTGTTCCTATCACAGGGAATTTATTCCGAATTATTCTAGAGTCAGTTATCCATTACAAGCAATAGCTAACTGGACTCCAGGAAGTACCAAGGAAAAATTTCCTTGGACGCATGAACAGGAAACCGCTTTTCAAAAGCTAAAAGACCTGTTCACGAGTACTCCTGTATTGCAATATCCGAATGAAACGGATCATTTCATACTGGATACTGATGCTAGTAATGATAGCATTGGTGCAGCTCTCTCGCAAGTCCAAAATGGGAGAGAAGTACCGATTGCCTTTGCCAGCAACACACTGAGCAAGACTCAGCGCAATTACTGCACAACCAAAAGAGAGTTGTTAGCAGTAGTCGTATATACCAAGAAGTTCAAACATTTTCTATGGGGAACGAACTTTACTTTACGTACGGATCACTCCTCTTTAAGGTGGCTACTGAACTTCCGAGATGCTGAAGGAATGTTAGGCCGATGGCTAGCCCATTTATCCGAATATGGGCTTGAACATCAACAGATTCAGCATAGACCCGGAGTTAAGCATTTAAATGCTGATGCTTTGTCTCGAATACCAATTCGGAAATGTGATAATCCGGATTGCACTGATTGTGGAGCTCATAGAGCAGTGTTAGCAGGGATTCGAAGACCATTCGTACCCCTAGTTGCCAGTATACTGGATTGGTCTATGGATCACATACGACATTTCCAGGAAGCTGACTCGATAACTGCGCAGCTACTGCAATTGGTACCAAAGGGTATACGTCCAGTTAGACCGGAGGTCTCTTTGGAAAATCGAGAAATGAGAAGGTTTCTTGCTCAATGGACCGAGCTTGAAGTCCGGAAAGGCGTGTTATACCGTTGGAAGCCATGCAATAATGGTGAGAGAATCATGCAAGTGGTGATACCACATGCTATGAGGCATGACATTATGTACTTCTGTCATGGACATCAGACCAGTGGTCATTTCGGAAGGAAACGATCGTTAGCACGACTTTCCAAGAAATACTATTGGCCTGGCATGACACGGGACTTGCAAAGATGGGTAATCACCTGTCCGGATTGTTGTAAAAACAAACCCGGACCCGGGAGGGGCAAACTTCCCCTATCCCAAGAACTTTTCGGAGTTAGATTCGCAAGAATCGGGGTAGATATTATTAGTGGATTTAATACAACCGCCAATGATAATACCTGTATGATGGTAGTTTGTGATTATTATACGAAATATACTAAAGTATTTCCGCTACCGGACCACAAAGCAATTACTTGTGCCGAAGCCTTTGTAAAAGGTTGGGTACTAAGTTTCGGTGTACCATTGATGTTACACAGTGACCAAGGCAGAGAATTCGAATCAAATCTCTGGCAGGGTATGTGCGAATACTTAGCTATTTGCAAGACTAGAACCAACCCGTATAGGCCACAAAGCGACGGATTGGTAGAAAGGTTCAATAGAACCCTTATCCAAGTCCTAAAGTCACTCGTCAATGAACACATGGACGACTGGGATGAGCAATGCCACTTTGTGACACATGCTTATAACAGTACGGTACATTCAAGTACAAATTGTACTCCGAATCTTTTAGTATTCGGAGAGGATCTGATAATGCCTGCTGACTTAGTATTTGGAGTTGTAGGGATGGACCCGGAACTACCTTGCCATGTAGTTTTTGTGGAATGCTTAAGAGACAGATTTAAAAAAGCATATGAGTCTGTCCGAATTGATTTGGAGAAAAGTGCCAAATGGCAGAAAGTAGGATACGATACCGATCTAAAGTATCGGAAATTCCAATCTGGAGACAGAGTTCTCAGATTACATGAACCACTTAGACACATAAAATTAGCGTCTAATTGGGAAGGTCCCTTTACTATAACACAAGTTATCAGTGACTGTACCGTAATTATCAAATCTGACCTAGGTCTGTCAGGTCCGATAAAGAACTATCCGAGAAGGGGAGATACGTTCGCCGCAGCCCCCGAATTGCCCAGAGGACTGCAGTGACCTAACCTGTATACACAACGAGTGTAATGTTTACATTTAGATGAACGGATGACAACTGACCCGAAAGGCTTATTTGTCGCCGCCGCATGATGTACCAATGGGTAGTGGACGGATAATCCGGTGGATTTGCTTAAGCTTTCCATAATCTCCACTTAAATCCCCAGACGAGTCATCGGTGTGAGCGATAATTACCTAAAAACAATCAGTTTGTTGATGTACAGTCTGTAGCACGTGCGTTTCCGCATGACGTCACAGTGTCCAGTCTCGGCTAACCTCTCGTGACCCCGCGCGCAACGGGGAAATGACGTCACGAATGCTGGCCTGTCGCCATATTGTTTTTCGGTAACGTCCAAGACGGTCGAGCTCGCTCCCTTCTTGGATTTTACCGGCTAGCAAACTCCTCGCTGCTCCTCCAGAGTCTGTCTCCTGGTAGACAGACTCCGCTTGTGTCGGCCCCGGCGCCGTAAAAGCCGGAAAAAGGAGTAGTTTACTCCCGTGGGCGATTCCCCAGTCATGGCTGAGGAATCCGTAGCTGCAGCCAAGCTATCCGGTGACCCGGATAAACTGACTCCGTCCGCAGAAGCTTTTCCGGAAGCTTTGTCGCCTGTTACACAGGAAGAGAGCGAGATGATGGACGTGGAGGAATCCACGGATCGCTCGTTCGAGGAGAAACTGGCTTCATTTTCACTAAATGAGCCAGAGAAGATGTTATCTCCACTCCCACCAGAGGGATCCGGAGCGACTGCGAGTGCCGAACCCGCAGCGACAGAGTCCGAGACCACACAAGTCGACGGCGCGGAGGACCAGTGGAAGCCAGCAGTGGCTGACCCGTTCCCAGTAGAGTACGATGGTCGCTACCTGTATGTCCACCCGGAACTGCAGGCACAAGTGACCTACGCGGACGGGACACCAGTCAGGTTGGACCCGAAGGTTAGGATAGCTGTTGAGGGCGTTATGGTTCCCGATCAGCTGACCAGGACGCCTCCCGAGTGGCTTCGAGACTGGCCGTGGTTCCAACGGGGACTTATGGTAGACGCTGACTTCCGCGAGACAGTGTATGAAGCCAACCGAGCCTTCGAGCTCGGAACGTACCCGAAGCCTGACAAGTCCCTGTGGAACGTCAAGGCTACGAATATTAACTGGGTAGGCTGCGTCTCAGATTCCAAGGGGCAGACTTACCCACGCCCTTGTGCTACCCGGCCCCAGTACCGGACCACTAAGGAGTATCGGGAGGCCGCTGCTAACTTCGAGCAGTGGGATGAAGGTATTTATATTACCGAGCAAGAATTAGTGGACGTCCAGAACACGTCACTAATCGGTTTGGACCGAGGCGCAGCCCTTCGGACGGTTATCGTCCGCCGAATGACTGCCGAACGGGAGGCTCAGGAAGAGGCTAAGAGGGCCGCGGAAGTACCCGCACCTCCTATCCCCGACCTAAAACTTGCCACCAGGAGTTCAGCCAGTGCTACACCAGCCACCGGCAGTACTACCACACAGGTAGAAGCCTCGACCTCCAGCGCATCCGGAACCCAGGAACCGGAGGAAGACTGGAAGGTCAGCAAGAACCGAAGGTCCGCTGCTCGGAAGCTTAAGAATCTCCCGGATTCTGCTAGAGCCGAGCCGAAACCCAGCACTTCAGCCACTGGTAGTTCTGCCATGGAGGTTGAATCGTCTGACGAGGAGTCTGTGCACGAGTCCTCGGTTGAGTATGATGAGAAGGCCACCCCATCAACTCAAACCGAGGCCGAACGCTGGGCTAACGCCAAGTCCGGATTCAAATCCCGGATTCCGACGTGCTTCTCCGACTGTGCGTATGGAGTAAAGAAGGACGGCTCTACCCTCTATGCCTGCCCGGACTCAGTCAATAAAAATGATGAGTCAGACGATGAAGATTGGATGCGTCTTTCGGACGAGGACCCCAATCCGAGCAAAGCCTATCGAAAGATGTGGCTTATGCTAAACCACACCGAAGGGTATTACACTTATACCCAGAGGAGGAAGCTGCGTTGGGCTTTAGAGAAGTGGTACGGTGACGACCAAAAGTCCTGTCCCTTCTCTATCTGCCAGGATGCGAGTGATGTCATGATCCGGACCTGGAGTACTCCAGCCCGGTTTCAACGGCATCTGGTAGAGGCCCACTTCCACCATCACCCGGTTTACATTTGTGATCCGAGTTATGGTAAAAAGGGCAAGAAGTGTACTACGAAGGTGCAATACAACCGACGTAGTGATCTGGCTAGACACCAGAAGAAATGCCACGCAGAAGGTTTGGACGGGGCACGGAAGCGCATCATGGAGCTTCACCAGGAACTCATGAAAGAGTTCGACAGTCTGAGCGAGGATGCTTGGTCTAAGATCCAACCGGGGGACCAAGTCCTCTGCGAAGTTCCGAAGACCTAGGATTCGAAACTCCGAGCAAAGATAGTCCTGACTCCTGGAAAGGGTAAACTGGACATGCACGAGTCTCTCTGGCAGAAATGCGAGGAATCCGGAAAGGATGCAAAGAGAGCTCGTGAAAGGAGCAGGAGAGATCAGAACCGTGGCGGCAACGGTAATGGTCAGGGCACCACTAAACCGAAAGTCAGAGCAGAGGACCGTTCCAGGTCCCCTCTGGCTAGGCACCCCGCCGAGCAGGCTCAGGGCACTCCGGTGTTCAAGAAGCCCGAACCTGCCGGATACGCTGGAGCCGTATCTAAGCCTGGGAAAGTTACTTCTCGAAACTTTCCGTCCTTAAACCAGGGACCTGGACCTGAGAGCCAGACCTTGGTGGTAGGAAAGGATGGTCGCCTTATGCCAAAGAAGACCACCGCATCTGCTGCCGCCGGATCTACATCCGCTCCAGCCGCCCCACCAGTTACCTTTACCCAGGAGCAGTTGAACATGTACCTGCAAATGGGATTGAAACAAAACGCACCACCTGCCTACTGTGTACCAACGGCAGGTGTGTCCGGAAGCCCTAAACCCGGAAGTGGTCCACAGGCCGCCTCGACTCCTCCCAAGGCTGTCGCTGCACCTGCGAAACCAAAAGACGCTATTACCATTAAAACCGGTAATGCGGAAGTTTGGTTTGAGAAATCTCGCCAGGGAGAGGCAGATGTCCAGAAGGCCATCTACACTCACTGGGAGAAGTGTGTTCGCGAAAAAGCGACCGAGTTCCATCAGGGTCTCCTAAACGACACCCTGTTGTGTATGAAGGAGGTCGCGGATGCTGAAAAGCAACGCCTCGAGACCCTCATCCGGAGCGATGTGAAGGCCCAGGAGGAGGCTGCCGCAGCTGCCCAAGAAAAGGCAGCTATGGATGTACATGTGCTGGAGAAACGTGTAAAAGAGGAGATAACTTGGAACACCAACCTGAACACTAAGTTCATGAGGGTGTTCGGAGTCGACTTGGACGAGTGGGACGGCACTCCCGAGTCGGCTCTAGCTCTTCTTAAGAAGAAGCATGCTAAGAAATCCGCTTAAGCATGCTACGGGTTATTTCTCCCATAATTTTTTTCTTTTCCCCATAACCAGATATAGTCTTTGCAGAACCCTGCAGGTCTGCGAATGTTTTCTTCACTAGTGTATGAACACCTATGGCATGTGTTCCGGGTCCCTCTTATGACCAGTCTATTGTATAATTCAGGCTGTATAACCCTTATTGCACCCTGAATAGTCTATTCGGATTTATAACTTCTTCCATGAACAATCCGATAGTAGACTTGCTGCTGTGAGATGTATCCGGATACCAGTTCCAGACTCCTGCTGTTACCCGTGCTAACCACTTACTAGGATGGACTTTACGATTTACCTCTACAACTCATCTATACTCCCGAATGGACTCATACCAACTACTACTATTACTTCCGGATCAACCTATACTGGACTATTCTCTACTTATGTCAACTAAACTTAAAAAAGGATTACGTTTTCTACATAGTTGACACATCCGGACTATTATTCTACATTCTACGCCATTCGGATTTACTTAATAAACTTTAGCACTACTAGAGGATTGTGGGTAGCTGCCCCAAATTCATCTACCGTGTTCACTCTATATATGGAAACCATAAACTTAAGCACGTCCATCCCGTGGTTAGCTGACCACACCTACCTACTAGTACCCGGAGGATTACAGCAGAAGACTCCAGCAGCACCTATAATTTCTGTATATTGTATATAATGTCATATTTCTATTTTTCTATAATATTATATGTATGTGCATATCCACTAGATACATATTATGATACGGGTACATAGACATTTCTTGATACGGATCTCTGATTATTATTGATATTCATATTATAAGAATCCGTTAAACTTCACCAGAAAACACACATTATTGTCCTGCGAGACAAATTATACAATAAGTATATTGATCTGGTGCTATAAAGGTTATTAGGTACACGGTGATAATATATTATTATTATATTCATTACTACACCGTGAATTTTTTTTTCTTTTCTTTTCAAGTGTATGGTATAAATGGTCCTATTCGTACTACTCACGGAATCCTTAACGGATTCGTATGCTAATAATATACGACATGTCATTATATAAGTGAAGTTACTATAACAGTCTTCTTCAAGACTATATATTTAAATGTGTTGTTAATAACTACAAACACACATACGGATGTTATTATGTGATTTATTTATTATCGACAGTTCCGTTACATATAACTGTCATTATCACATGTATACGATTCATATTACTTGTCTTATTAATTATACCGTAGATATAATATGATATTATATGGTATAGTAATTTAACTAACAGTTCCGTTTCACACAACTGTCACTTATTCAACTAATTCGTATAATACTTCGACATCCTAATTGTTATTTGTAACTACATTCACTATCGAATATATATATATGACATTCGTTTCATACTCAATTTGGTGTTAATGTTATACCTATGGTTGTACCTCTGTAATGGTTCGTATTGACTTATATGTTGGGTGGCTCTTTGGCTCGCTTACCACTAGATGTACCAACACAACACGAGTAGTTCGGGTTGGGCAAAGCCCCAGAAACCCCTACCTCTCGGGTAGGACTTTATTCAATCTCTCTGATGACAAAGTATTAGCGTCTGGACTGGACCATGTCCAGTCCCCTTCTGCCGCTCGTCCGGCTCCTTAGTAGGAGCTGGACGCGAGGCGTGGTGCTGCCCCCTCTTGTACCAACGAGGTATCGCAAAGCGACACCTAGCTAGCATAGAAGGAACAAGCACCACACGAACACGTCTCTCGGATGAACGGCACTAATATATATACAATGATGCCGGCCCCTACACCACCCCCACTAGACTTTACCTAGGGTTGTGTGTAATTAACAAGTAACTATTGTTGACTTTATACAGTGGTGTTATAAATAAATAGGTAAGTCTATATATACATAGTTCGTATTAAATATAGAACATTTAAGGGGCATTATAAGTTATATGTACATAATAAGGCATCATCGTATATAACCCGAAGTGTTTATAAATAATAACAAAAATAGGAAGTGGCCCCTTATGGACCATCGACCTATGGTGATACTGTTACACGTGTGTTATTATTAAACATGAGACGCGACGAAGAATATTCGATGTGTAGTAAGGTGATATTGAAAAATTTTTACAATGTTTTTACCGACCCGAGGTGGGGTAAATAACCCGAAAAAATTTTGACTTTTACTTACAAGAATATAATATACGATATAAAAATAGATTTATACAAAATATGAAATATAGGTGTCCTACCAGGGTAGCAGGATCACCCTTACAATATACCGGACTTCCGGCGAACCTGGAACGACTGGTTTCTGCAGCTCCATCCGGCGACATATGTGTGGTGGCAAACCACGTTGCTGTTATGATGTGCCCTGATGAAGATGGGAAGATGGAGACCCGGTTAGATGTTGTAGTCCATTGGGTGTTCGGGTTAGCGTCCATCCTCGCTGCAGGTTACGATCCAGGTATCAGGAGTCCAGCGTAAGGAACAGTGCCTCTGGCATATTAAATGCATTTACCCTCGGGTACCAGGAGACACCAACAGATGGACACTTAAAGATCTTCAGGATCTGTGTCCATCTTCTCAGCCGGCTCCACTGAGGCAGATGGAGCCGAGCTGCTACAGCTGCTCATAGAGAGCGCCGCTGAAGCCTCGCTGGGAGTCTCGCTCCCCAAGCTCAAGGCCCTCATCACTGCGGACGGACTGTCCATTGCCTCGGATGCTGGTGCAGCAACCGTGGCAGTTGGGACAGCCCGGTTCCAAGTGGGGGGCGGGAGCAAGAGAGCTGCCGGAATCGGCGGAGCAGCCGGGACCGGTGGAGTGGCCAGGACCGGTGGAGTAGCCGGGGCTGGCGGGGCATCCGGGGGTATCTCTGGAACGAAGATGAGAGACGACGGTAAGCCGTCCCACTCCTCCAGATGTTTCCCGAATGCCAGGAAAAACTTGAGGTCAGCCTCCTTAAATCGATGGATATATCTGGAGTTTTCAGCTTCGTGAAACTCTTTAAGCTTTTCGGCTTCCTTCTGTTTTCGCCGGCAGGACTCGAGGGCCTCCTCGACCTTCTTCCTTTCCAGCTCTCTGATTTTATCTTCCTCCCGCCTCTGGATCTCGTAGACCAGATTGACGGTGGCTTCAGTCATCACACGCCAGTAGTCAACAGACTTCTGGCGGTGCAATGCCTGCCATTCTTCCATCAGCTCATTCTGGATCTGAACCGTTCGGACATCGCGGTGGTCAACGAACGTGTTCGGATCCTGAAGACCTGACAGGGTACCGGAGATTAGTTCCATTAGGGGTACCCGAGGACCCGTTGGTGGAACTATCACTGGTGGTGGCGCTGGGGCCTCCACTGAGACAGGCGGGGTGCCTGTTGGAGGAGCAGACGGGCCCTCTACCGTGATGCCTCCTCGGCCTCGGCCACCACCTGGAGAGCCTCGGGTGGACTCCAGCCCACCGCGGCCCCTACCACGAGCTTTGGCCCGGCCCAAGGGGGTAAGGACCTGCGACTCGGGTCCAGCCGGTCCCATTGAAGGGAACTTCGCCGCGTACTCACTGTACGTGGGGCGTTTGCCGGAGGATCCCTCTCCAGCCCACCAAGTAGAATACCCGGATGGGGGAGCGAACAGTTCGCCCCCATCATCCTGGCCGCCAGAGGCTTCGCCCGGGCGTTGTTCCGCGGGTGCAGGTGTGGAGGTGGCTGGAGTCGCCGATGCGGTCGCCTGGCTACCCGACCTGCGGGCCTGGTTGCCAGGCATCTCCAGAGCCGAGACCTGTTGTCCCGACTCGCGACGATCAGCTGGGTTGGCTGGTCTGGGCTGGTCCTTGCCACCCGAAGGGCTCACGGACCGGTCTGCTCGGGTCCTCTTGGAAGCAGTAGTCGTGACTGTGCCTCCGTTTGGACCTTTAGAGCGGGCTTTGGCCTTCTCTCGCTTGTCGTCTCCTCGCCACTTTTTTACCTTCAGGTGCACCTCGCTGGGCATCCCGAATTTTGTGGACGAGGAGTTCGTCTGGAAGTAAGTCAGCAAGTTGCCGCTCTTCCACGAGCAGAATCCGGTCTCGAATGCCTGCTCTTTCACTTCCTTTATGCTCAGCGCGGACCAATTTGCAAGGAGCTCGCTGAAGCACTTGATGGCTCGTTTCCTGGTCTTCTCCAGGCCGATGCCATGGGCCTTCTGCAAATGCAGAGCCATGTCTCGGCGCCGGTGAGTGCTGAACGAGCCATCACAATGTTTACTCGGGCGGTCCCCGAGCACACACATCATCACAGGCTTGTGATGCATATGGAATTCGACGATGTGTCGAGCGAAGCGGGGCTTCGTCTCGAACATCTTCTCACCCGTGAGAGACAGCTGGCAAGACTCAAACGGGCACCTTCGGCGGTTGCCGGTTGGTCCCCATTGGGTCATTGCCCACTGGACTTTCGTCCGGGCCTCGTAGCTGTAGATCGAGCCTAATTTGGACTTGAGCTGGTCAATCCAAATCAGGTAGAACTTGCCTACTGGCGTATCCGAGGGGCCGGACTTCATCCACTCCTCGTCATCGCTGTCACCGTCCTTATTGACGGCGCTCGGACACATATAATGGACTGTGTCGTAAGCACAGTCCGCGAAGCAGCGGGGAGTCCGTTCCTTGAACCCCTCGGCTGCATTCTTCCACATCCATTTCTGATTGTCGTCCTTGGGAACATCCGTGGTCATTTCTTCCCACGTTGTCACGGACTCCAAATCAGATTTGGCAGACTCGGGCAGCTCTGGATCGCTTTCGCTTTCCTCGCTGTCCGTGTATATGTCAGCTCCCCTACGGCCGGCTCGGCTGGAGGTAGTAGTACCAGTCGGAGCCTTGGTAGGGGACTTCGTCTTTGCACCCGACGTGCTGGCTGCAGAAGATGCAGTAACCGAGGTGGCTACCGTGGTGGTTGTAGTGGCGGGAGCGGGCGTCTTCGGTTTGCCCTTACCCCTCGGCTTGGTGGGGGGCGTGGGCTCTACCGGAGACGCTTTCGCTCCATTCTTCTTCTTCCGGCGCACAACCTTAGTCGGTTGGGCCGGAACTTCGGGACTGGAATCCGACTCGCGTCGGCTCCTGTCCCCTGTCCGAGGGCTCCTCCTTCCGCTGACTGGGGAGTCAGAGTCGGAAGAGATCTCCGTTTTTCGTTGGGCCTGCTGCTTGCGATGGGCCCGGCGAGCTGCGGTGAGCTCCTTCTGCTGCTTGGCAAGCTCGATTCGCTTTGCCTCTACAGCAGCCTGCTGGCGCGAGATGTCCTCTTCCGAGATCTCGCCAGGTGCCTCTGGAATGTCGGCAGCTGGGTCGGTCTCGGTCGTGGACCTCTCGACGGCGATGCGGACATCTTCAGCCTCCAGGTCGCTCTCAGTGAGAGGACCCTTGGGTGCAGGTTTACGGGTCAATCGCTTGACCCGGTCGGTTTCCACCGACGACAAGGTTACTGTGGAGTCTGTATCCATGTCGGATTCGGACTCCCTTAACTCCGTGGCCTTCTGGATAATGCCCGCAGAGATCAAGACGGCTCGAGCTAAATTCTCGTTAGTCGCCATATTCTCCGCCAACTTTAGGTAGTTGCGGAGCCAAGAAACTGGCATGTTGTCAGCCAGCTCGTCACTACACGAGTCCATTACCATAGTTTTGAGTTCATCTGGTATGGGCTCGGGCACGCCCTGTTCCACTGCCATGGGCCCGCATCCGAACATGGAGGCGTGCATAGGGATGTACGTTCCCCAGGAGGTATACACGATACCTTCCTGGCGATCAACGTGTGCTAGACGTCTGATCTGCGTCCTGAATCCCGGAGGATACATTGGAATGTCCAGGACATCCACTTTGCTACCCGAAGCGTCTGTTGTGGACGGGCGCTCCGGGCGTGGCGGGGGTGGAGGTGGCATCCTCTCCCGGTCGGTTGCCTCGGCCATAGCCGTGAGCGTCCGGGCGGCCTCCTCTGTCGAAGAATCCATAGATTCCTCGACCCGAGACGGGACCTTCGGGTCCTCGTCTTGTTCCAACGGAATGTTGGCTGTTTGACGCGCAGCGTCAATCGTTCCCTGTGCCATGGCACCGGGTTCGACTTCCAAAATTAATTGGCAAGTTTTGTTGGACTCCTCCCGAAGGATTCGTCCAACAGAAAGGCTTTGGGGGGGTTAGCTAGGCTAACACGACAGCTACAGGCTGTATAACCGCCGACAAATAACTAGAGCAAAAACGGGTGGCGTCTAACCACCACGAGTCCGCCCTAGTTATGACCAGTATGACGTCAGACCTCTCGTCTCGCGAGATCCCGCCATGGCTATCCGGTGACCTAGTTCCGCGCTTTCCCGCCACACCAGCAGCGCCACCTAGGGAACTAGATCCGAACCAACATTCGACTCGACATGTGAGACGCGGCCTACTACCCGAGTGCTATCGTCTGGAGCTTAGCGGTGTATACAACGCTTTAAAGCGAATGTACCGGTTAATCCGACCGCCACTCACGGGATACAGCCACCCGGGGAGGGCGCGTTCGACATCTCAGGCCGTGGAACGTATGTTGCCTGCCTATGGCGGACAACACGCAGCAGCTCGTTGTGTACTGAGTTAGGTTACAGCAGACCTCAACCGGGGGCTGCGTCTAACGCCTTCGGTTAGCATTTTATTTTTCCCGGCTTTACGTACGGCCTTTTCTGGATCTCGCTTAGTCAGAGCGGGACCCTTCCCATACGTAATGCCTTCACTCAGCGAGACTTTCTTCCATTTCTTACGATTAGGTCGTTTCCTGGCCTTCGTCTTCTTTTTTACTATAACCTCGTCTCCCGGCGTCTTTCTCGGCCGGCCTCTAGGGCGTTTCGTCGGTACTACCACGCTCGGTCCGCTAGGGACAGATACAGGTGGTTTGTAACCGAACTCCCTCTCCGCCTCTTCGCGCCCCTTCCAGGGCCGAAGTTTTCCGACATTTGTCTTCCATTTCCTACCCGTCAGGCAGTCCTCTATCATCACCGTGGACTCGGAGATGACGCGAACGATTTTAAATGGACCTTCCCAAGGCGTTACGAGCTTCAGCTTATCCAGCGGCTCGTAGTACCTTAGTACTTTGTCCCCAACATTAAAACGAATTCGTTTAGCATTGGTGTCATAGCCCACCTTCTGCCACTTCGCACTCTTCAGCAGTTCTTTCCGAACGGCCTCGTATGCCTGTTTGAACCGGTCCCTTAATGACTCTACAAACAGCACCGTGCAAGGCGCCTCCGGGTCTATTCCAACCACTCCATACACTAAGTCGGCGGGCATTATGATGTCCTCGCCGAACACTAGCATGTTTGGGGTGCAGTTAGTTGATGAATGGACAGTGTTGTTGTAGGCATGTACTACAAACTCGCACTGTTCATCCCAGTCATCCTGGTGGGTATTAACCAGGGGCTTTAGTACTTGTATGAGGGTTCTATTGAAGCGTTCTACCTGCCCATCCGACTGTGGTCGGTACGGGTTTGTTCGGGTCTTACAAATGGCTAGGTAATGGCACATTTCCTGCCAAAGTTCTGACTCGAACTCCCTTCCCTGGTCACTGTGCATCATAAGGGGAACACCCAAATGCAGCACCCAGCCTTTCACAAATGCCTCCGCGCATGTGGCGGCCTTGTGGTTGGGAAGGGGGAACACCCGAGTGTACTTAGTATAATAGTCAGTTACGACCATCATACAAGTATTGTCTCGCGGCGTCGTCTTAATCCCACTGATGATGTCTATCGCTATTCGAGCAAATCTGACACCAAACAATTCCTGTGATAAGGGTTGCTTACCCAGGCCGGGTCCCGGTTTGTTTTTACAACAATCCGGGCAAGTGGCGATCCACCGGAGCAGGTCGCCTCTCATACCGGGCCAGTAGTAACGCCTTTGTAGACGCTCTATCGACCTTCTCTTACCGAAATGGCCACTCGTTTGGTGGCCATGGCAATAATACATGATATCCCTCCTCATCGGGGCGGGTATCACTATTTGCAACAACCTACCGTTGGTGGGAGTTGTCTTCCACCTACATAGTATGTCGTCTCGGATCTCTAGCTCGGCCCATTGAGCCAGCAACCGCCTCGCTTCCCTATCCTCCAGGGAAACTAGAGGCCTTGCCGGTTTAATACCTGACCGTAGGTATTCCATTATGCGCGCAGTGGTGGGGTCTGACTGTTGAAACTTCTTGATGGTCTCCGGGGACCAATCGAGATAGCTGCATACAGCCTCCTCCCAGGGGATACGGGGGGTGGTATAATTAAATACCAACCCGGCTACCACAGCATTGTGGGCCCCGCAGTCTTCACATATGGCATTTTGGCACCTTCGGATAGGCCGTCTTGACAAGGCATCCGCATTGATGTGTTTAGCACCGGGTCGGTGCTCTATTTGTTTATGCTCTAATCCGAATTCGGATAGGTGAGCTAACCAACGTCCAATCATCCCCTCGGCGTCTTTAAAGTTAAGGAGCCACCTAAGAGACGAATGGTCTGTTCTTAAAGTAAAGTCACTTCCCCAAAGGAAATGCTTAAACTTCTTCGTATACACCACCACAGCGAGGAGTTCTCGCTTGGTGGTACAATAATTTCGCTGTGTCTTGCTTAACGTGTTGCTAGCAAATGCTATTGGCACTTCGACTCCCTCTTGGACCTGAGAGAGAGCTGCCCCAATCGCATCATTGCTCGCATCGGTGTCTAAGATGAAATGTCCCTCGGGAGTGGGATATTTCAACACAGGTGTATTCCTAAATAAATCTTTTATTTTATTAAAAGACTCTTCTTGCTCGCTGGTCCATGGGAATGGGTCCCGTGCCCTACCCGGGGTCCAGTGAGCTAAGCACTGCATGGGGAAGCTGACACGAGAGTAATTCGGTATGAAATCACGATAATAGGAACAAAATCCTAAAAATGATCTCACCTCCTTAGCACTCGTGGGTCTTTCCCAATTTTCTACAGCTTCTAATTTTTCCGGATCCGCACTTACTCCGTTAGGAGTAATGATCCTTCCCAAGTATGTAATGGTTTTCTTAAACAAATTACATTTCTTGGGTTTAAGTTTAAGACCGTTTGATAGTATCCGGTCGAGGACTAATTGCAGATTTGCCAGGCATTCCTTGAATGACTTGCCGAACACGACCACATCATCCAAGTAAACCAGGCATTTCTTCCACAAAAGGTCACTCAGTAAGGATTCCATCATAGCCTCGAACGTAGCGGGGGCGTTACACAATCCGAAGGGTAGGACATTATACTCAAACAGCCCCATATGACTGGAGAATGCTGTCTTCTCCTTGTCTTTGGGGTGCATTGGTATTTGCCAATATCCGGACTGTAAATCCAAGGTACAGAACCATTGGTTTCCGCCCAAGCTATCTAAAGTCTCGTCTATCCTTGGTAAAGGATACGAGTTCTTCTTTGTTATACCGTTCAATTTCCGGTAGTCGACGCAAAAGCGGATTGTACCGTCTTTCTTAGTAGTCATACAAACAGGGCTGGACCAGGGACTCGAGCTAGGCACGATTACCCCTAGGTCCAACTGTTTTTGTATTTGCTCTTCACAGATTAACTTCTTTTTAAGGGGAAGTCTACGATACGGGATTTTAAAAGGTTTCTCGTTGCCCACATCTATGGTGTGCAACACCTTATCGGATCTACCCACCGGGCCTCCTTCCCTACCAAAAGCACCTTCGTACTTTTGTAGAAGTCTCGCTAGGCAATCCTTATCGTCCGTATTCTTTAAATCTGACTGATCAATCAGCTTTTGGAATTCTTCATCCATAGGATGCTGACTAACTGGGTTTAGTGGTTTGTTAAATTTAGCCTCGGCGACATGTTCTACCGAACTCATCCTTCCAACACTGTCGCCTCGCCTCAAATAAACCACTGAACCACTTCGGTTAGTTATGGGTAACACGGACCAAGCTGCATTAGCCACTAATGTATCCACTGAGTCTAACCCGATGCTTGACAAATACACCATGTCGGGTTCGTAGACTCCAGTTTCATTCCTCTGAGCCATGGATCCGCCACAAAGGACATCGCAAGTGGTACCCGGTGGGATCTTCACCGTATGTACCACTGCTGCGACCGAAGACACCTGTCTCAATACGCATTGGACATGCAAGCCATACGGGCTCCGTATACCCATACTACCGTCCCTCGGGTCCAAGACGGCCCCGTATAAGCTTGCAAAATCCAATCCGAGGATTCCGTCATCACTAACCTCTGCTATAGTTGGCGAAAGAACAAACTCTTTGCCTCCTATATGGATAGGCATAAACGTCCTACCAAATGTACGCATGCTGCTTCCGTCGGCCGTGCAAGCATTTACCCCCGTTTTGAGGTTCTCATGGCTGCCGGCCACCGAATCGAAGAATCTTTTGGACACACATGAATGACTAGCTCCAGTATCCACCAAGAATTCCCCCACCCGGCCTTCCACAGATATGGGTACATACCACCGTCTCCCCCCTAAAGGCGAGGGGTTACTGGTAAACTGGTGAAAGTCTCCCGAATCACCAAGATTCAATCCGAGTCCTCTCAGGAATTCCAGACACGGATGACTTGGGGGAAGGCGTGTCCCACACACTCGAATCAACTCTTTGATCCATCCTTCCTCTCCCCTAGTGTGGCCACTCGCCTCCATATGATTACTCCTGCACATATCAACACTAGGGTCCCTGGCCCCGGCCGAGGTGCAGGGGTGCGCACCCTCAGCCACCCGGCCTCCAGGTGTAATTGACTCGAAATCTTCCACCGGGATACCCCCGGTAGCATTTTGGCATTCGTTCCCACTCGGGGCCATGTCAGATGCCGTTGACACAACCCCCACTAGTTTTCCACATCTGTGGAATCCCTAGCATTCTCCCTTTCTACGCCGTCGTCTTCGGCTTCATAGAAGGCAGCCATTACCGGCTTAGTAGCGGTACATTCAGATGAGTAGTGTCCCATGCGCTGGCACCTGAAACACTTAACCGTTCGGCGATCCACCCGGGGTCTTTGCCGATTGGCTTGGATGGCATCTGTAATTTTCTTACACATGTCTTCCAGAAGTTTGGTCATGTCCGGGGACTGAGTCTTCACTTTGTCAGTGCTTACAATGGACTTGACCGCCTTATCGACAGCCTTCGGGTCACTCTTGACCTCGGATGAAGGTCTAGAGTCCCTTTGTTTATTGAAAGATTTCCTGGGAATATACTTCCTACCTGAAGTATTCTTCCTTAATTGCATCGAACAGAAGGTGCCGTCTTCCTGTTCGATATCAATCAATTCGAAGTCGTCTGATGGAGTATCGACCTCCGACTGCTGGGTCACCGATGCCAGGGGTACCAAGCCGCTGGCATTAGGTATGTCCCCAGCTAACATAGCTCGCTTTTTCACGGCCATATCTATACCATTAAATATGCCGTGTAGTGTTATGCCCTCCTTCCAGGCATCCTTCGCTGCTATTTGTTCATCTCGGTCTCTTAGACCCTTGACGAATTGAGTGATCAAATCGTCCATATACCAGTCCTGGTTTTCAGTACCGGGTCTGGCCTTACTTAGCAGGGCATGGAGCTCCATACCGTATGCTCTGAAAGCTTCATTCGGCTTCTGTGTGCGTTTCTTAAAACGGACCATCGGGTCTTCCTTGACCATATTGCATAACAGTCCACTAGCAGTTTCTACTAACTGCTCAAAACTCCCAACGAGGCCGTACCAGGTTCGCCATTGCTCTACAGCCATGCGACCCGGCCCGCCTTTCAGACATCTCACCAGATGTGGCTTGGCCTCGTATGGGGTCCATCCATTACAGTTCATCACATCGATGAAATCTTCAAACCACTCTTTCCATGGTCGAGTACCGTCATATTCTTTAGGGATAACGGCTACCCTTCGGGCAGAATTGGGAGCATACATCAATCTAGTGCATTGCTGTTTGCTCCATTCAATCGCCTTGGTTTCATTCAAGGTCCGGTTGCCCCCTATACCACCGAAGCTCGAATTGCCAGGTGGAGGCGGTGGTGGAGGTTGAGTATACGTCCACTGTGTACCACCGTGGTTCGTATAACTCGCACTACCTTGGTTGGGGCCGGTACCCGAGGTACCACTATAGCTTGTGGCACCCGAAGCAGCGCCCCCCCTTTGCGCGCCTTGGTACCCGCCATCGGATGGCTGGTTTCCCGTTGACTGGCCGCCATCGTTTGATGGATTCGGTTGGGTGTTGTCATTACCAGCACCCAGCCCCGGGTCGTTACTAGGATCCACATGAATGTGGAACCCACTGGTCTCCGCACTACTGTCGGAAGCCTCTCTAGGGGTATAGTCCGGGTCCAGGTTGTGGACTATGGGCACCTCACTTATCCGGACTCTACTAGTTCGACCGTGCTTATCTTGGGTTCTGATGTAAACACCCCCTTGATCTACGTTCCGCGAAGCATTATCATTTACAAAAGGATTATACTGCGGATTCTTCGGTGTAGAACAGGAGACCGGGTCGCCCTGTTTCACGAACGTCGAGTTCGGGTTTGTCACCCTACTCGCCGGAGGGGCATGTGTTTCCTCTTGCTCCTGTAAATAACTCTCCATAGCGGACTTATTTATTGTGAGGGTAGCTACGTCTGTAGTCAGGTTTCGCTGTTCCTCCCTAAGCTGTGCGTTTTCTGCCAAGATTTCGGATCGAATCTTTTCATTTTCAGCCACAGCTCGGTTTCTTTCTTCTTGGGCAATCATTGCCTCTCGCTTAAAAGTATCCTTAAGTAGGCGGTACTTTTCACCCTTCTCTTTCTGAGACCTGTTATATTCAGTAGTCTCCTTCCTGATCTCGGCTTGTTCCGAGACCATCTTGGCTTCTGTCTCAGCTTTCCGGAGTTGAAGTTTCTTAAGCTTCTCCTCCATTGCGTGCAACTCAGTTTGTAATTTATTTACATCCCGAGCCTTAGCAACCTCCTCGGCTCTAGCCTTGTCGATTGCTCTAAGTTTGTTGGCTTCCTCGATTTCTAACTCAGCCAGCCTCTTTTCTTTTTCCTGTGCGTCTCTTTCCTTCCGCTCCAACCGATGGGATACGGAGGATAGACGATATTTGAGGTCGGATTCTTTTAGAATCGCCTCCTGCTCAACGGATCGTAATTTTCCGATCCGGGACTTAGCTTCCTCCTCTATTTTGGATTGGGCTAACATGAATTGTTCATGTTGCCTCTTTGCCTGTAACTCTACCTGTTCCTTGGCTTTCAAATAGGCCTGAGTATTTTTATACCCGGGACCCATCCGACGTCCGTAGATAGACTTGCGATTGCCTCCAGGGTAAAACATGGAGTCAGACAAGCCTTCGTCTAGAGATCGGCCTAGGTGATGCCTTTCCGAGCTTTTCGGTCCGGTACCACTAGGCTTATCTTTTGATTTCGCGTCTGGGACTATTGCGTCCCTTTTGGTTTTACCATCGTCGCTGTCATGATCCGACGATGTCATTAGTGGGGCTACTTCGGTTCCACCACCGGGTGCTGAACCCTGGGGGGTTGCAGTACGCTGCATAGGGCTTTGTGCAATTGGTGTACCCAAGCCGCTAGCCGAGCCTGTTGGTACCATAGGACCTAGCTGGCGTCTGCTAGTTATAACTTGGGACCAATCGCTCAAGTCTAAAGTTGGGGGTCTTAACACTCCCCTGAACAATCCGGTATCCGGTACTCCTGTCTGGGGTGTAGCCGGATACAATTTTACGATGCCATCTCTGGTGGCATTGTCCCTAAGGTCGGGTGTAGAAAAAATATTTCGTACACCCTCCTGATTAAACATTTGTTGTTGACCGGGTTTCCAGTCTAACAACAGATGCTGGGATGTGTAATCATCCTCTTCGAATCCCTCTAGCCCAGGGCTGGGGGGATCCGCTTCGGGTTTCCCGAGGCTTTCGGCCAATGTGGCCGCGCACCACCCCCGAACCGACTGGTCACGGCACCAGTGTAATGGTTCGTATTGACTTATATGTTGGGTGGCTCTTTGGCTCGCTTACCACTAGATGTACCAACACAACACGAGTAGTTCGGGTTGGGCAAAGCCCCAGAAACCCCTACCTCTCGGGTAGGACTTTATTCAATCTCTCTGATGACAAAGTATTAGCGTCTGGACTGGACCATGTCCAGTCCCCTTCTGCCGCTCGTCCGGCTCCTTAGTAGGAGCTGGACGCGAGGCGTGGTGCTGCCCCCTCTTGTACCAACGAGGTATCGCAAAGCGACACCTAGCTAGCATAGAAGGAACAAGCACCACACGAACACGTCTCTCGGATGAACGGCACTAATATATATACAATGATGCCGGCCCCTACACCTCTATTACTAAAGGTTTAGACATATAGAAATGTTATCCTAGTAATATTATTATAACTATAACACCCTCCTAAATGTCTGGGGGAGTGGTGTAGAGGTACACGTTATTAAACCATAGGAGTTGGGTACCGTCTGACGTGGCGGGTGAGTCGAGTCGTCGGACGTTCCTCAGGTTCCGGATAGGTGGCAGCACTGATCCGGGTCTGTGGGGACATCTGACGACGAACACCTGGGTCCGTATATAAAGCCCAGGGCTCAGCCGCTACGTCAGAGGCCCTTCTGGCCTCCACACCATGTGAACCATTATTCCTTGATATTAGCTGCCTCTCTGACATCATCCGGCAGCCGTGAGTGTACAATAAGAAATAAAACTAACCGTTGGCATACACTTGGAATACTGTCTTACTCTTTCTTTTCGAATCGTAAGACCCGAACCCCCCAGGTCCGTAAGGCCACAAACCCTTACATTTCCTTCCTGTTTACTTCTATATGTAAGGTCAGAGGGTGAACCTGCGTTTGCTGGTTCCCCCAATTTTCTACCTGTGGACAAAGGAGACTTGGGACAAGAGCTGGTTACTGAGGTACCCCTCTTTGATCCTAGGCCCTTCACGGGTGGCAAAGGAGAGTTGGGACTAGAGCCTTCACTCCCTCTTACTACTACTATGCCTAGGATTGCCTCTGCTTGGCGACAGTCTCTCACACTCTTCAATCCTTGGTGAAACCGTGGCCAATGCTGGCAGTGCCACTCCCTTGCCAAGCCTCAAGGGGGCCTTGGCACGGTCCTGGGACCTGGCTTTTTCAAGTTTATGCTTTTTCTTTTATACTTTCCAACATGCAACACTTTACCAAGCGTTGATGAAATGTCTTAATCATATCACCAGGGTCACAGTTAAATTGAGTTTTGTCAACCCATGACCGTGACAACAAAACAATCATGTAAATGTTTATTTAGATGATTTAGGGGGCGGAGGCTAAGACTGCAAGAAAAATGTGTCAAGTCTGGCGGGGTGCCAGCAACGCACTGACAGCCCACAAAACAACATAAACTGAGGAAAAAGAAACAGACAAATACATACAAAGGTTACTCCAATGGGAACGGACGCTACTAGACCAGCCAGTATCACTCCCAGATAAAGAATTGTCTGTACAAGTAGGTGAAAATCGATGGGCAGATCCATCTTCGTGCTTTACGTCGTCCGCTGGTCCCGATTGCTGGTACTGCCGACGGCAACCAGCATAAACTAAGCAGGTACCCGCGTAATCTGTAATTCCTGTACTTCATATATGTTCGCATTCTCATCTCCGATTTCTCAGAGAAATTGATGGATATACTTCAAATAGTTATTACTATTACATCCTTTTATATTTTCTATTTTTACACATGGCAAATTACAAGAATTAGTAAAACGTAAACATTTTCATATGGGTTCAGTAAATCAGGATTCTGCAGCCTATAGAAACATGGAGGCGATATTTCACGAAAAGGTAGCAATATTTTATATTTTTGTGGATTTCACTTGTTTGAAGGAATACCTTTGTACTTCAGATGGGCGTAAATGTTGCCCCTCGATTCTTGATCCTTTGAATATATGCTTTATCTAGAAAATAAGATTTTCCGGGTTGAGGAAACAGTTTTTTGTAAGGCAGAAGTCTGAGAACACGACTTAGACTAAGTCTTAGTCTTAGACATAGTTGTCCAGTCTCTCCAGCCAACTGCCGTCGGCCAGTGACTCAAACTTGTTTTTATCCTGTTTTACTCTCACACTCAGTATATTTCTGTGGCTCTAGCCATGCCAGGCGAATCCTTAGAGATTACTGATTATAATCTAAACATATCGGCCAATCAGACAGTCACAGTGCAACTTTATAAAGGAATGATCCATAAATCAGATGACGTCAGACTTATTTTGAACCAATTTTTACCCTTCCTGACCTGGCCAAAGTTTACGTGAGAACTTAGACTGACAAGCTGCCTATGAGGCTATGTTCCGTACCTACAGTACAGACAGATATCAGCAGTCCAGCCACCCGCCATAAATGGCTGGCCTCTTAGTAGAATGGATGGGCAAATTTCATTGGTCACTGAAGAGAGGGTAGTGTGGCTCAGAAGTCTAAAGATGCACGTCCGCGCTATGTGTATTATACTAAGGGTGGAGGAGTGAGATTACATAATACATGTGACAGTCCCAATACACACCCAAGATCAATTAGATTCTTATCTAGATCAAACGGGCAATAAATTGATTAAGTAATTAGCCAGAATACACAACAAGATTCTGTAGGGTAAATAGAGAGAACTAAACGACCGTGGTGTACAAGGTGGCCGATCCACCATGAGGGGGGTGGATCGGCCACGGAGGACACCAGGGGAGTTTAGTTCTCTATTTATTTTATGTTTTTAGAGGGTTTAAATAAGGAAAAATTAACAAAATCCGTTACTGTAGTGCCCCGTACGAGCGGTGGTCCGCCATTTTGAATGTTGACATGCGCCCGGAACAGCTGCAGTGGTGGATCGGCCGCTGTGGTTGATCGGCACACATTACGCCACTGTGGGTGTGGCGATTGGCCCTGCAATGCTATCTCTATGGGAAGAAGTTATTCACATAAAATAAAGGTCATATTGGCATTGACTGATACCTGGGTAGGGAAAACATGCTAAACCTTTATTTTGGATTTTCCCGGATTATCTTACACCACCGGGAAGCTGACAACTTGAGTAATTTAATGGTGTTTATAATGTCTTTCTAATGGTACTAGAACATAAGTTATGGAGGATTGAATATGGAATTTCTATCATATTTTCTGTTAGTGAATTCACTGCCATTGTGGGTCTTATCAGTCACTGCACACTGTGCACAGCCTGCACTGGGACTCCCTTATCTTAGACCTTGCATTACTTAATGTCAAATTAAATTTAACTGAATGATCATAGAGACTAACCAATTATACCACTGTAAGCACAACAGTTTGGCGATTACAGCAAGGCTATATTTTGCACCACAAGGAACTATGATAAGTATAATAGATCATTTTGGAAATTCAGTTTTTTTTTTAAATGGCAGTGTGATAAGCTGACCTGAAATTCTCTTATACTCTTTAGCTTTGGGCTAATAGATAATGAATAGTGTCAATGTCTCGTTACATGTCATGAAGTGAGGTAACAGGAGTCCAGACAATTCAGTTGATGATCCAGCTTTATTGTAAGATTGGCATGATGAGTAACTGATACAGTGTACAATATAGTACTCGCCAGTCTGACCAAGCTATATCCTAAGCCAAGGCACCTGAGTGTCGTAGGGTCTAGGTTGGAGAAGAATAAGATGCTGAGGCTTGATCCTGTCTAGGTTATATAGTCAGGAGCAAGCCCAGATGACGTCGTGTCTATTTCTGTACTTTCTATTTTTAGTATAGGGAGCGACTCAAATATGCTGAGTCGGTGGTTCTGCTCAGTCCCAATCTGTGGTAGGAGGGGTGAGCTGCTCCTATTGGCTAGGTGAATCTAAAAATAGTTGGGTTCTCCAGTGGGGGATCCACAGGAGGGAGCCTGGGGATTTCCCACTGGAGGAGGGCAGGTGTGAACTCTTCACCCTGCTAAGCTAAAAATAGGTTGACCTTGGTTTGAACTAGGGGGTAGCTTGGCCAGTTTGGTTTGAGTATGTCGTTCATAATTATAATACATAGAATAGTCCATTGACAATAGCTGATTAAAAATCCTGGTTATCCCTATATCAAGGTGTCCGGCGATCCTACTTTTCCTACTTTTTCCCATTTTTTTATGATTTTGCTATTTTTCCTACTTTTCCCCAAAATACCTACTTTTTCCTACTTTTTTATTTTTCTTTGTCACGTGCAATATAAAAATACCGATAGTTGCTTTGAAGCACATCTTGCTTGTGTCAGTACATGTTTATAGTAACTTATGTCAAGTGAAATCAACCCTCAAGTCTTAATGTGTGCCATGCATAGGCTATTGTACTTCCCAATGAGGTACCTGATGGAACTTATCACAGGCATGGTAAATTATTAAGGGGTACCTGATTTTATTACCAAAACTATGGCATGTGAATGATTTTTCTCCTGTTATATGTTTTATCCATTTAGTCTCGTACTGGCTAATAACATTACTTTGGGTAGATAGCAAATTCTGTAATATCATTTGCATTATTATCTGGTACTCAAATTTTGCCATGTCTGTCACGCTCCTTTAGTACTTGCAAGAAACTGAGTACTGGAGTTGTTGCGCTACTACATTTAGCCTCCACATGGTTTATGAATAGTGCAGTTTTACTGTTATCTAAGATATCTATGACTCAGCATGTGAGTTGTATCATTGCAATTTGCAGTATTTATTAATCACATCTTCATTAGAGATATTGGCTTGTGGAATGAAAGAGCCAATTTTGACACCATTGTTGTATCATTTGATGTTTGATTATGCTAAAGTTAGTTGTGTGGTGATGGTTAGTGATTGACTTGGTGGACATATATGCTTTGAGCATTAGAACTAGTATTATACTAATGTTTCACTCATAAACCCTTTAACAGAATACTTGCAAACACCTGACTGATAGTGATCAGGGAGGTAATATCAAAAGGTGGATACATGAAACGTCAATAAGAGACTAATGGTGTCAGTGTTGGCTGCAATCTATATTTTAAACCATGGAGTGCCCATGTAGAAAACATTCAGAATTGCTTGCAGTTATGTTATGATTGTCATGATACTTTTGGACAAAGATAGCACTCCCTTAACATTGCTGTGCCTAGTTTTAGGCTATGCACTGCTGGTGATGGGTCAATAGATTGGTGACGGATTCATCTGACATCAAGTAACCTAGATTATTAAAGCCTGCTATAGAACTCTATAGAAACATGTCAAATCCCACAAAATTTCAAGAATCTTGGATAAAAATGGAAATTCAGTCAAACAGCGGTATCATGTAGATCCAAGTTCTGCTTACAAAGCCTACTACACACTATGCAACAAATCATTTCAAATAGACAATACAGGTCTCCTACAAGTTCTAGCCCATGCATCAAGGGTTAAGCATGCTGGTTTTGCTAAAGCCAGATTTGGAAGCACACAGAGCCACTTCAAACGAAAAGTGCTAGTGCAGCAGCTAGTGCATCTGTATCAGATGGTGCTGAACCAACCATAAGTGACAAAACAGTACCCAGGGCAAGCACCTCTGCTAAGCCTAGTTCATTCATGGTGCAGACAGCTTCCCAGCAAGAACAGACTGCCATTGCTGAAATCCTATGGGCCCACAAAGTATGTGAGAGCAACTTCAGCTTTCGGTCTTGTGAAGGATTGTCTGACTTATTTGAGATGTTTCCCTGTGTGCAGGGTTCCCACTGGTCAGTTAAAAGTTAGTTAAACCCATTTTTCTTTAAAGGTCAGTTTAATGTCAGTTAAGAAGATATTTTGGGGAAAAGACAGTTAAAAGTCAGTTAAAAATGGTATTTTGACTATTTTAAGGGGGTGATTGTTAAGATTTCATGCAAATTTGCCAAATTTCTTTAACATCCTGGCTTCGGAGCCAATGAATTTTTTCGTGAACCCAGTGAATTATCTAATATTTGGTCAGGTAAAAGCTGATAAATGTCAGGTAAAAGTCAGTTAAAACCATGACCCGTAAATGGTGGGAACCCTGTGTGTGACTTCACAGCACTTTTCACTGAGCAAGACCAAAGTGTCATATCTGCTCTCAGATGGACTTGGACCATATTACAAGAAGGAACTTGTTAGTATGATCCGTGAAACTGGATGTGCTTTCACATTACAATACGACGAAACTGGGAATGCCCAAAACCGTAAACAATGTGATGTTTTGCTCAGATACTGGTGCTAAGACAGTGGGCAAATCTGCGTAAGATTCTTAACAGCTTTTCAAACTTTCACTAAGCCTCTTTTGCCTTTACAAGACAAAAGTTTTAGAGTAGTGGGGGTTGGATTACAATGGCTATAGGGTATGAATTGAGCTATAGTAATGGGTCATTTGGCGACCTGTGGATATTAGTTTTATGAAGTGAAGGTTGTGGATCTCACAGGGTTTGGAAGTACAGGCATTCACAGGTTCAAATAGATAGGGAATTTCAGTTAGATGGAGATGAGGGGTCACCACAGGGGGAGTGATAGACAGGGGTCCGCATAGAGAGTGATATTGTGACATAGCCTCTGTGTAGTAGATGAATACATTGTACAAAAACTGTGTCTATTAAGTAAGTTTTATAGAGGGGTTTCACAAAATTAGTATCTCACAGATCTTGTATGGCAGCCATGTTGAGGCAAAACTTTTGCCATAGACTTATTTACAAGTTTCACCTGTTAGTGTGCTGAAACAACTAGCCAATTTCTCAATCTCAATCTAGGATCAGTAATCCCAATAGTTTGGCAACAATTCATGACAAAGAAACAATTTACTGTTTTATTTCACACATTGTGCTCCAACATGGCCACTTTACATCATTTTGACGTAGCAGACTCGCAGTAAATGCCTTCGTGAAACCACTGTATAAGTCTAAAGGGCTTGCTGGCCCTGTTACACATGTACAATAAACCATGGTTAAAGTCTAAAGGACTTGCTGGCCCTGTCTATCGACCAGGCAAATGAAGGAATACTATTACTTGCTATCCTTCAAATAGAAGGGGATGTACTCTGCTAGCAGTTTTCTACATCATCAATAGATTCACATTTTCATCTCATAGATTTTGTCATTTGTAAATGTGATCACTACTGCCTGGCCCCTGGGCAAGCAGCATTTAGATAACTAACCAGGACTGAACATCGAAATATACTTGAGGAAGTGTCGTGAGGTACTTTCTGTGCACTGAGACGAAAAGCTAGTATTCAATCAATCATGGTTAAATCATTCCTTCATTGCTATCTTGGTGCTCATATTTGTATACCCGTGGTATTTCAGCAAGAGGGTTCGCTGTGTGCACAGCACTGCCTCAATGCCCTGCTGCAGGGCAGCTACTTCACCGCGGTGGACTTGGCGGAACTTGCTCGACAACTGGATGATGACGAGCGCTCACACATGGCCGAGGCCGGCGTACAGAGCGATGATTATCAACGATTTCTGGAGGTGAGCAGTCCTGTAACTGGGGGGCAGGGAAGGTCTTTGTTTCTAACAAATTAGCCCACCATCTAGTACAGCAATACAGGTCCACCCTAGCCGAGATAAAAGTGGAGATGGTGAGCTACATCTCAGTTTTTATGGCTTGAAATTCGGACTTCTGTTGTGATTTTTAGAGAGAAACCATGACATATATTTTGTTTTACATGGCACACCTTAATTATGAATTAAGAGAGAAATCAAGTCAGGTCACATATTTGTGTCATGAAATCTCACTAAGTAACACAATTAAGCTGAATAAGTTATGGAACCAAATTGTTCTGAGGAGAGAATCGAACCGGCCCATGTTGAGGGCTAGTTACGGGCCAGGGCTGGTGAGATCTGTTAATTATGTAATCAGTTGTCAGTTCAATACATCATATCTATAAATTAAGTCATTCATGATAATTTAGGAATTCTACATTTCACTGTAAGTTTATGTCTGAATCCCTTTGTTTTAGACTAACAATAAATCATTTCCTTTCTGTTGTAGCAACCGTCAAGTAACTTCGATGACAGTGGATTCTTCTCAATACAAGTTATACAAAAAGCAGTAAAGGTCTGGGGACTAGACTTAATACCCTACAACAGTCAAGACGCCATAGCTATAGAGGCCCGCAGGGATCCCACGTAAGTCTAATAAATGTTTTGTCTGTCATACATATAATTATTTTAGCAGCATTGATAATAAGAGCACACTCCCACTTTTTGGAGCTATGCACAAAGCCCTCGCATCAAATAACAAAAATGAAGCCACAGTCATCACCTAAAAATAAAAGTGAAGAAAATAGTAAAAAGAATAAGTCTACTTTTATTGCCCATAGGACTTTGGAGAGAGTTTTAGGCAATATTTCCCTCTTATTTTTCAAAATAAAGAAAAGGGATTTCTAGGGTTTGGGGGTGTGTGCATTTGAGAATTTATACTTTGAGTATCAAAGGAATTTCTCCATGCGCCTATTAGTAGGTACTGTAATCTCCCGCGTATAAGACGCGTCTTATACGCCAAACAAAAGCCTGGTGCGTCTTATAGCTTTCTCTCAATTTGGGGGTGCGTCTTATACGCGGGGTATTTTTACTATAGAACAGTACTAAACTTACAAAAGTCTGCGCTTAGAGGTGCGTCTTATACGTGAAATAGTCTTCCCTGAGTTGTGGGTGCGTCTTCTACGAGAGAGATTACGGTAGTTATATAAGTACCCACAGCGTCGATTACTGCATTGATTATGTCGTCCTTAACTAAAGGTTTTACTCTTATATCATCGGCAGGACACAACAGGCGTATATATGTAATTTCAGAGAACACTGGTTCTCAATCCGTCATCTAGGAAATCAGTTCTTCAACCTCAACTCATTGTTAACAGGACCAGAACTCATCTCCAACACTTACCTCTCCATGTTCCTGACACAACTTCAACAAGAAGGTGAGTCAGAGTAATACCTTATCCATGTTCCTAACATAATGTGAGTCACAGTTACACTTATCTATCCATGTTCAGACACAATAACACTTCCCTATCCATCGGGCTTCCCTAGCCCACTTAAAAGGGTCTATATCTCCTCTTTCCTATCCCCTCGGTTGTGTGCGGTGCACATATGCGCAGGCACCAACACATTCCTCTGTGAAATTGCGTAATATAGTTCTCGCCATGAATATGACCTTAGCTGTCGAAATGGTGTTAAACATCTATTACTCACTCACTCACTTCCCTATCCATGTTCTGACACAACGTGAGTCACAGTAACACTTCCCTATCCATGTTCCTGACACAATGTGAGTCACAGTAACACTTCCCTATCCATGTTCTGACACAATGTGAGTCACAGTAACACTTACCTATCCATGTTCCTGACACAATGTGAGTCACAGTAACACTTCCCTATCCATGTTCTGACACAATGTGAGTCACAGTAACACTTCCCTATCCATGTTCTGACACAATGTGAGTCACAGTAACACTTCCCTATCCATGTTCCTGACACAATGTGAGTCACAGTAACACTTCCCTATCCATGTTCTGACACAATGTGAGTCACAGTAACACGCTGGTCCCCGCAGGTATTTGAAGGCTAGATACCTGCTGGCCATGTCTGATGACATTCTCCCTAGATCATGGGGAGAAGTACTCATGGTCTCCACTAGATGGGAGTATTTCTATTCTCCAATCACAGACTATATCCAAACATCTGTATAGGAGAGACAGGTTAACCATTGGGGTACTAGGATGCCCTCTTGTGAGTAAGGGTTAAAACAGGGGATAATTGACAGCTAACTTCTTAGACATGGCCTGCCTGTATGATGTCCCCAACATAGAGGCAGGTCGCCAGCCAAAGTAACACTTACCTATCCATGTCCTGACACAATGTGAGTCACAGTAACACTTCCCTATCCATGTTCTGACACAATGTGAGTCACAGTAACACTTCCCTATCCATGTCCTGACACAATGTGAGTCACAGTAACACTTCCCTATCCATGTTCTGACACAATGTGAGACACAGTAACACTTATCTATCCATGTTCCTGACACAATGTGAGTCACAGTAACACTTCCCTATCCATGTTCCTGACACAATGTGAGTCACAGTAACACTTCCCTATCCATGTTCTGACACAATGTGAGTCACAGTAACACTTCCCTATCCATGTTCCTGACACAATGTGAGTCACAGTAACACTTCCCTATCCATGTTCCTGACACAATGTGAGTCACAGTAACACTTCCCTATCCATGTTCTGACACAATGTGAGTCACAGTAACACTTCCCTATCCATGTTCCTGACACAATGTGAGTCACAGTAACACTTCCCTATCCATGTCCTGACACAATGTGAGTCACAGTAACACTTCCCTATCCATGTTCTGACACAATGTGAGACACAGTAACACTTATCTATCCATGTTCCTGACACAATGTGAGTCACAGTAACACTTCCCTATCCATGTTCCTGACACAATGTGAGTCACAGTAACACTTCCCTATCCATGTTCTGACACAATGTGAGTCACAGTAACACTTCCCTATCCATGTTCCTGACACAATGTGAGTCACAGTAACACTTCCCTATCCATGTTCTGACACAATGTGAGTCACAGTAACACTTCCCTATCCATGTTCCTGACATGACTACAACAAATCTACTAAACAAAGATACTTTAAACATATCTTCATAAATTGGCCATAACTTCTGTTACGGCGGTATTCATGCTGGCTCCTGCGGGTTAGATCATGCTGGCTCCTGTGGGTTAGATATCATAAACTTCTGGGAGTTGAACAATGATGGATTTACAAGTCATGTGGCTGTTAGCTATTAAAGTTCCCTTTAGAAATAAACAAGGCGCTATCTCATGTTTGACATCTTTCTTCTGTCTCATCTAATCATTTCAATATTCATTTTATACCACAAGAAACCCCAAGTTAACATCTCTTACATATTCATTCCATTATTTTCACGCAGGTTATGCGATATTCATCGTACTGGGGGAGCTACCTGAGAGTGAGGCTGACCAGATTCTGCGTCTAGCCCCAGCCATTCAGCCCGTCAAACCTCGCCTAATCACAGACAACAAACCAGGCCTCGTGGGGGGCACAGGATCACAGGGCATCGACTCTCAGGAACTAGAACGGGCGCTACAGGCCAGCAAGCACCTGGCAGAGAGCGAGGATACAGCGTTACAAAAGGCGCTCTCCATGAGCATGCAAGGTAGGTGTGTTAATGTGTAGGACTAAACATACCACACTATACATACCACTGAGTACATGAAGGTCTATGATTATAGTGAAGGTCTAAGTTGTATCACGTTTTTGTATAACATGCTAGGTAATTGACATCAATGGGTAGCGAAACATTTCAGGGATTTTTTAGTCCCAATAACCTATAGATTTCTGTGAACAAAAATAGCTCAAAAACACACATACACAGTTCTATATTGACCAATTCAAAATTTTTGTGCTCAGTCACTTTCATCTCTGATTTTAGTAAGTATAAACACCTTATGTTTCAGGCATGCTCCAAATTTTGGCTGATCCTATAATGAACAAATAATGTAATCCTTACGATAAGCGGCGCAGTATGGTACGTCCATAAAGACACCCTCAGGTGTAAACCCACCAGTACATCCTCCCTCTATCTGCATGTTTCAGACTTTGACCTACCCTATGTACCAGACCACATGGGACCACTCATACCACAGCCTGCCGCACTGGCCGGGGCCTCGCCCAGCCCCTCCACCTCCGCTAGTAAGGTACAGGAGTCGTCAGGACCACCCCCTTCCCAGATGGAGGTACGTAACAAGCGGGCGGCGTTCTTAGACAAACTGCAGGGACAGCAGCGACCATTGTCCCCGTCAGATCAGCTACAGTCAGACGACATAACGGAGGAACTCGGGGAGGGACAGGAGAATGACAGCCAAGGCAGCGATAACCAACAAGACACAGTTAAACCTAGTGAGTATAGAGCGGCATCGTTTGACTGAATCAAGGTGAAAAGGCCTGTCCATCCTACGGTAAAACCCTGTATGTCAGCCACAGCTGCGTGTCAGCCACAGCTGCATGTCAGCCACAGCCGCATGTCAGCCACAGCTGCGTGTCAGCCACAGGCGCGTGTCAGCCACAGCCGCATGTCAGCCACAGCTGCGTGTCAGCCACAGCCGCGTGTCAGCCACAGCTGCATGTCAGCCACAGCTGCATGTCAGCCACAGCTGCGTGTCAGCCACAGCCGCATGTAAGCCACAGCCGCATGTCAGCCACAGCTGCGTGTCAGCCACAGCTGCGTGTAAGCCACAGCCGCATGTCAGCCACAGCCGCATGTGAGCCACAGCTGCATGTCAGCCACAGCTGCATGTCAGCCACAGCTGCATGTCAGCCACAGCTGCATGTCAGCCACAGCCGCATGTCAGCCACAGCTGCATGTGAGCCACAGCTGCGTGTCAGCCACAGCTGCGTGTCAGCCACAGCTGCGTGTCAGCCACAGCTGCATGTAAGCCACAGCTGCATGTAAGCCACAGCTGCATGTCAGCCACAGCTGCATATCAGACACAGCTGCATGTAAGCCACAGCCGCATGTAAGCCACAGCCGCATGTCAGCCACAGCTGCGTGTCAGCCACAGCCGCGTGTAAGCCACAGCCGCATGTCAGTCACAGCCGCATGTCAGCCACAGCCGCATGTCAGCCACAGCTGCATGTCAGCCACAGCTGCATGTAAGCCACAGCTGCATGTAAGCCACAGCTGCATGTAAGCCACAGCTGCATGTCAGCCACAGCCGCATGTAAGCCACAGCCGCATGTAAGCCACAGCCGCATGTCAGCCACAGCTGCGTGTCAGCCACAGCCGCGTGTAAGCCACAGCCGCATGTCAGCCACAGCCGCATGTCAGCCACAGCCGCATGTGAGCCACAGCCGCATGTCAGCCACAGCCGCATGTCAGCCACAGCTGCATGTCAGCCACAGCTGCATGTCAGACACAGCTGCATGTCAGACACAGCTGCATGTCAGCCACAGCTGCATGTCAGCCACAGCTGCATTTAAGCCACAGCTGCATGTCAGCCACAGCTGCATTTAAGCCACAGCTGCATGTCAGCCACAGCTGCATTTAAGCCACAGCTGCATGTCAGCCACAGCTGCATGTCAGCCACAGCTGCGTGTAAGCCACAGCTGCATGTAAGCCACAGCTGCATGTAAGCCACAGCTGCATGTAAGCCACAGCTGCAGGTAAGCCACAGCTGCATGTAAGCCACAGCTGCATGTCAGGCACAGCTGCATGTCAGCCACAGCTGCATGTCAGCCACAGCTGCATGTAAGGCACAGCTGCATGTCAGCCACAGCTGCATGTCAGCCACAGCTGCGTGTCAGCCACAGCTGCATGTCAGCCACAGCTGCATGTAAGCCACAGCTGCATGTCAGCCACAACTGCATGTCAGCCACAGCTGCATGTCAGCCACAGCTGCATGTCAGCCACAGCTGCATGTAAGGCACAGCTGCATGTCAGCCACAGCTGCATGTCAGCCACAGCTGCGTGTCAGCCACAGCTGCATGTCAGCCACAGCTGCATGTAAGCCACAGCTGCATGTAAGCCACAGCTGCATGTAAGCCACAGCTGCATGTCAGCCACAGCTGCATGTCAGCCACAGCTGCATGTAAGCCACAGCTGCAGGTAAGCCACAGCTGCATGTAAGCCACAGCTGCATGTAAGCCACAGCTGCAGGTAAGCCACAGCTGCATGTAAGCCACAGCCGCATGTAAGCCACAGCTGCATGTAAGCCACAGCTGCATGTAAGCCACACACCCCAACTTGAGAAAGCACTATAAGCAAGGGTGTAAGTTTTAATATTTTTGACTGATTTCAGATAATTGTAGGTTCAACAGACCTCTGCATCTGCTTTAAGTTCAACCCAGATCAACGTTTTCTAGAAATTTTCACTGAATTGAGAACGTCAATGTTGAGTTTCAGAAACTTTCTTATATTCTATACAAGCCGCATTTGGGGATTTAAAATGGCAGGTTTTTTTATATATTCCTTTCTGTCGAAAACCTTGCCCGATTCTAAAAGATGCATCTGTCTGCTGAAATGGATTAAAAGCTTTGGCTTAAATACACAGAGTCTTAAGGTACTTTAAACAAGTTTGAATTTCTTTCGTTTATAAGGTGGGTTCCGGGAGGAGTTTTGTGGCACAGTAGAACCAGTTACGCATGTGTTATTATCCTCCTACACCCAGTGAGACTATCACTCAAATGCCAAAGTTAGTGCTTACCGAAGGGGCCTGTCCAAGTGGTGGGTCTGTGAATAAGTGCCGGATTGGAATAAGTAGCGAGGATAAAGTGGTATCAAAATCTATAAACACTGTGTGGCTCAAACAGGCAACTATGGTATTTACTGCAATTATCCATGTTAAATTTATACCACATTGATGTTGGAAATATTTTTCTGTTTAGCCACATTTGATTTATATAATACTTTTCCTCCACAGGTGAGATGACAGAGGAACAAATGATCCAGGAAGCAATAAAGTTATCAATGCAGAACTCTTAGGTATACTTCATCCACATGTATACGGTCAACAGGTATACCATGTCCAGGGTTAACCCGAGGGATGCCAATGCAGCGAGTGCATCGTGCCCATTGACGGACATAATGCACCAATGAAGTGCTTGGTGAGTATGCTCACCAGCACTTCATTGGAGCATCATGCCGACCCTCCGTGACTGTATCAACCCCAGAGGGTCACATGATGCTTGAATGCAGCCCTGGCGAGTTACTCACCAGGGCTGCATTCATGCATCATGACTACACATGGGCATTTATGCATTAGTGCATTAGCGACCCTTAAAGGGTTAAAATGTGTCGACAGGACTAAAGTCGCTGATAACGACATCTCGAGCTGCTGTGTCAACATTCAGAGGTATCACCACATCTTACGGCGCTACGGTTATATACCAAGGTATCTCATATATATCATTTGATACAGAAGTTTGTGTGATTGGTTGAGGCTTTTCCACCACCCATCAATGCATCAAAATCACATCACCTCGTTATCTGCATCACTCATACGGACATCTTAGGCCAGTATGTTGACAAAAACTAAAGTAAGTGCATGTATATCAAATGGTCCATATGTGATGTTGTCATCCGATGCTATCATTTTGATACTAAGTTGATGCTGTGTGTATGACAGACTGTTGTATCGGTTGTGATCACTCGGCGATTGTTGTATTTGAGATATGCTGACATAGTGAGAGGACTTCTGACACATGAAACATTACTGAGTAACACATGGAATTCAATTGTATAGGCTCCAAATGGGACTGAAGTTGATTCTGGTGACATGTGCTGATAACAGCTGAAAAGATACGGACAAGCTTATCCATAGAAATCTGTGTTATCCAGGGATCACAACATACATGTCTTATTAGTTTATTTTGCTAGTTTTGGCAGAAGCAGCAAAATTAAAAATGGTGGATCCACTGGCTGTGGTTCTAGATTACTCTGTATAATACAGCACATCTCAGTGCCTGTAGGTGTGACTCGTGTAATACAGCATGTCTCGGTGCCCGTAGGTGTGACTCGTGTAATACAGCATGTCTCGGTGCCCGTAGGTGTGACTCGTGTAATACAGCATGTCTCGGTGCCTGTAGGTATGACTCGTGTAATACAGCACGTCTCGGTACCCGTAGGTGTGACTCGTGTAATACAGCATGTCTCGGTGCCTGTAGGTGTGACTCTTGTAATACAGCACATCTCGGTGCCTGTAGGTGTGACTCGTGTAATACAGCACGTCTCGGTGCCCGTAGGTGTGACTCGTGTAATACAGCATGTCTCGGTGCCTGTAGGTGTGACACGTGTAATACAGCACATCTCGGTGCCTGTAGGTGTGACTCGTGTAATACAGCATGTCTCAGTGCGCGTAGGTGTGACTCGTGTAATACAGCAAATCTCGGTGCCTGTAGGTGTGACACGTGTAATACAGCACATCTCGGTGCCTGTAGGTGTGACTCGTGTAATACAGCACGTCTCAGTGCCCGTAGGTGTGACTCTTGTAATACAGAATGTCTCAGTGCGCGTAGGTGTGACTCGTCTAATACAGCACATCTCGGTGCCCGTAGGTGTGACTCGTGTAATACAGCATGTCTCGGTGCCCGTAGGTGTGACTCGTGGAATACAGCACATCTCGGTGCCCGTAGGTGTGACTTGTGTAATACAGCACATCTCGGTGCCCGTAGGTGTGACTTGTGTAATACAGCATGTCTCGGTGCCCGTAGGTGTGACTCGTGTAATACAGCACGTCTCGGTGCCCGTAGGTGTGACTCGTGTAATACAGCACATCTCGGTGCCCGTAGGTGTGATTTGTGTAATACAGCACACCTGCCCGTAGGTGTGACTCTTGTAATACTGCATGTCTCGGTGCCTGTAGGTGTGACTCGTGTAATACAGCACATCTCAGTGCCTGTAGGTGTGACTCGTGTAATACAGCACATCTCGGTGCCCGTAGGTGTGACTCGTGTAATACAGCACATCTCGGTGCCCGTAGGTGTGACTCGTGTAATACAGCATGTCTCGGTGCCCGTAGGTGTGACTCTTGTAATACTGCATGTCTCGGTGCCCGTAGGTGTGACTCGTGTAATACAGCATGTCTCGGTGCCCGTAGGTGTGACTCTTGTAATACAGCATGTCTCGGTGCCTGTAGGTGTGACTCGTGTAATACAGCATGTCTCGGTGCCTGTAGGTGTGACTCGTGTAATACAGCATGTCTCGGTGCCCGTAGGTGTGACACGTGTAATACAGCACATCTCGGTGCCCGTAGGTGTGACTCGTGTAATACAGCATGTCTCGGTGCCCGTAGGTGTGACTCTTGTAATACTGCATGTCTCGGTGCCCGTAGGTGTGACTCGTGTAATACAGCACATCTCAGTGCCTGTAGGTGTGACTCGTGTAATACAGCACATCTCGGTGCCCGTAGGTGTGACTCTTGTAATACAGCATGTCTCGGTGCCTGTAGGTGTGACTCGTGTAATACAGCATGTCTCGGTGCCTGTAGGTGTGACTCTTGTAATACAGCATGTCTCGGTGCCTGCAGGTGTGACTCGTGTAATACAGCATGTCTCGGTGCCCGTAGGTGTGACTCGTGTAATACAGCATGTCTCGGTGCCTGTAGGTGTGACTCGTGTAATACAGCATGTCTCGGTGCCCGTAGGTGTGACACGTGTAATACAGCACATCTCGGTGCCCGTAGGTGTGACTCTTGTAATACAGCATGTCTCGGTGCCTGCAGGTGTGACTCGTGTAATACAGCATGTCTCGGTGCCCGTAGGTGTGACTCTTGTAATACAGCATGTCTCGGTGCCCGTAGGTGTGACACGTGTAATACAGCACATCTCGTTGCCTGTAGGTGTGACTCGTGTAATACAGCATGTCTCGGTGCCCGTAGGTGTGACACGTGTAATACAGCACATCTCGGTGCCCGTAGGTGTGACTCGTGTAATACAGCATGTCTCGGTGCCCGTAGGTGTGACTCGTGTAATACAGCACATCTCGGTGCCCGTAGGTGTGACTCGTGTAATACAGCATGTCTTGGTGCCCGTAGGTGTGACTCGTGTAATACAGCATATCTCGGTGCCTGTAGGTGTGACTCGTGTAATACAGCATGTCTCGGTGCCTGTAGGTGTGACACGTGTAATACAGCACATCTCGGTGCCCGTAGGTGTGACTCTTGTAATACAGAATGTCTCGGTGCCTGTAGATGTGACTCATGTGCAGCTATGTCGCTGTGTCATGTTGTCATCAGGCGGCCACTATGACGGTTACGTGAAGATTGGTTGTCCCTCATGTTTACTGTACACTGTCCACACTAAGGTCTGCTTATGAATGCATCCTGCCCATCATGCATAGAATTTTACTCAACACCCAGAGCTGCATTCATGCATCATGACCATTAAAGGGCATGGGGGATTAAATACGTGATAAAACAAGACTTATCTTTTAAAAAAAAAAAGGAAAGCGACCGTCATACCCTGCATATAAGCTGGACCCCTGGGTTTTTTGTGTGGATTTGTCTGAGATTGAGGTGCACCTTATTGGTGAGGAAATGTGGGACTGTACTTCACTGCTCACAATGAAGCCAATATCATTTACCAATGTTCTCTCGTATAAGCTGCGGTTTATACCAGAACCCAAATCAAAATTACCGTAATCTCCCGCGTATAAGGCGCGTCTTATACGTGAATCAGATCCAAGGTGCGCCTTATAGGATAGGCCTGAGTTAGGGGTGCGCCTTATACGAGGGGTATAGATAGATGTCAATTTGGAAAGAATACAAATGCAATGTGCACTCTATAACCCTAAATGGCTCCCCTAAATGGGTGAGAAAAGCCTTACTGAGGTGTTACCACGACATGGGAGGGTATAAGGGCCGCATAGGAAGGTGTGAGGGCATGGGAAGGTGTGAAAAGCTGTGACCATAAATATCAACCCAACAGCAGTAGGTGCGCCTTCTACATGAACTAGGCCTTCCTGAGTTAGGGGTGCGCCTTCTAGGCGAGCTGCGCCTTCTAGGCGGGAGATTACGGTAGGCTTATAGAATGGGCCCAAAGTGAGGGTGCGGCTTATAGGGGGGATTTGACACTATGGAATATTATGGAATATTTGCCAATTGTCAATCCTCAGTTGTGGCTTATAGCTTATTCAAAAGTCTGGGTGCGGCAAATATATGAGGGAATTTATGGTACTCCAATACAGGGTGCACCTTACATGCGGGGTATTAGGGTAGGGACAAAATGTAGCAGGAAAGGTTCAGAAACAATGTTAAGAACAAATGTTTTGAAAAGTCAGCCTTTCTTTCTGCATTGATCCGTGCTTTTCTAGTGTATATTTGTAAATAAGTGAGGTTGTAAAGACTTTGTCTAAAAGTAAACACTTCTGTCACATGTCACGTGGTAGTGAGAAACGATCAGGACGATCTAAAAGTTGGTGTAGTTAGAGCAAGAAATTACTGTTATTTAAGATTTTTTTTTTTTTTTTTTTATCACACAATCAAACATACCAAGTTGCTTGAAAGCTACCGTTAGATACCACCAAGTAGACTGTATGTAAATTTCATTTATTTATCATAATGCTAGTGATATAAAAAATACTTCATTTTGTTGATGATTAAGATGCACGATGAGATTATGACGTTGTTTACGGTAGTTGTAAATACCAGAGGAGTAAAGCGACACGTCTACGAATCATGTAATCCACGTTTGAGGCATACTTTTCCTGAACAAATTTTCCTACCCTCCATTTCTTAGAGTTTTCAGAGTTTGACATTTTTATTTTCTAATCAAAAACTAACCAGTCATGTAAAATTATTATTATTTTTTTTTTTTTTGTAAACCCGAACCCGTAGACAAGTTACTTTTTTTAAAAATATTTTTTTAATGAATCCTATCTGAGGTTGTGCATTGTATCTCTGAGATTTTATTTTTAAGAATGGGGTTTTCAGAGGGTGGACTATGAGACAATACAAGATTCCCATGTCTTACTTTGTTACACAGAGATGCCACTTTTCTCTATCAACCAAGAATTGTCTGTAGAGATTTTTTGTTCATGAATTATGTTGATATTCTGGGAGAAAACATTGAGAAATGTAAGTTTTTTTGTCGACCAGTGAGCGGCAACTCTTGGTTTAAGTTATGACTACTGGTATGTTTAGTGTCAACACAATATATTTGGTGATTAACGTGATTGAAAATCTCAGATAGAAGCAAACTCTTCGCTTTTAGAAAAAAATCTCAAATCTGACATCGGTAAATAGATAAGAAATATGAGGCAAACAAAACCCATCGACGACATCTAATTTTGTTAAGAATGAAAAAGAAGTATTTCCAGAAATGTATATGACATCAATGGACCGACAATTTTTTAATGTGGCCAAACCAATATTTATATGCGTATAGATTACTCAACTACAATCACAGAAGAAGCCCCGCAAATATAAGGATATCTGCCAATTGACGTGCTTAATTTTATATCTATTAAAGTTATATATTTCCATAAATATGTCTAACATTATTTCTGAGGTTCCTTGTCGAGTTGTATATTATCGGAGAGACAAGCGCAGTTCAAGACGTGCTTAAAAAGGTAGACGTGAAAGGATCTTGTTCCGAGAGCTACATGAGAATGAGTGTAAATGAACTGTACAAAGTTATTTTGTAAATGTAATTTACAGTAAACAGTCAACATTTCAAACTTTGTTCTGTCTTTAATCATAAATACACAAATTTTACTCCTAAATACCCAGTGTACTCAATTGCCAAAGTCTAGTACCTTAAAACTCTTGTAGTCATATATAGTTCCTATGAAATATAGCACTATGCTGCCTAAAATCAGTGATGGGAGGACTTAAAATCGACAAAGAATCATAATTTTCGAACCTTTTGTATATTTTAAAGGCTTAGGGAGAAAATAAAACGGAAAAAAATGTAACCATGGTAACATGGGTCACCTTTTGAGGGGGCTAAGGTCAAGGTCAGAGGTCTCCTAAAGGTGAAAAATAGGGCCAGATTTTGACAATTCTTTTGTATTTTTTTTTTATGCTGACAACTATACGCCACATGTGGAGTTCAGGGGCATCCTAGGGGTTGTGGATAGGGGGTCCCCCATGTCACATGTCGATTTTAAGAAATGGACATGTCGTATGTCACTTAAATCCCCATGTCACATGTCACCTCCAAGAGCCTACCATGTCCCATGTCAAATTTAAGAAAACACCTATGTCATGTCACTAATTGTTTGACTCATGTCACTAAGGCCCATGTCAAATGTCAATTTTAAGAAATGGCCGTGTCACCATGTCGAATTTAGTGGTCCACATCCATATCCTAAAAGCCGCACCCGGTGTCTGAAATTGTATTATCTATAAGGGACAGCTTATACCACAAGGTGTGAACCTCAACAAGTCGGTGTAGTGCAAGCAATGCAAATTTTATGAAATTTCATTTTACAGATATTTTTGGTAAGAGTAGTACTACGAATACGGACAGTCTCTAAGGGTTGTTGTTTTTCCATTGCGGTGGATCTTTGGATGTTATCATAGGGCGGTACTCAACTACCAATTTTCAAAGCCCAAATTGTAGGTTTCATGGACGGCCCCCATTGGACCATTGTAGGATCAAGGTTTAGTTTTTTGTTTCATCCTGTTTCAGTTGATAATGGGTTGTTCTAAAGGTCAACTTTGGGCATTTCATAAAAATAATTGAGTTGAGATCCATTAAATCTACTTTTTGTGAAAATTATTTAAATGTCTAATGTATGAGGGGGTGCAGTAGAGAACATTGGAGCACCACTCCTAAAGAGTGAGAAAGTTATTTCAATTACCACTAATATGAGCTCAGTGAACTCATTTCTGGTACATTTCATGTTTGCTTAGTTCCCATGCCACTCACACGATGTCTCCACTGTGCCATGCTTTGACCATTTCCTTGCCTTCTAGCTCTGTCAAACATGGTCATACTCTAGTCTGCTACAAGGTGACACCATAGCACTGGGCCCTGAGGGGATCATGTATAACCCCCTCTTACCCCTACTCCACTTCCTATGGGAAAGTGATGCCTGCTACACGCATAATTTCCGCGCCACCCCACACAGTTTTCTGTATGTCCCCAGGGCATAGACCAACGTAGCAAGTTGTATCCTGCCTCTCCCCCTGGGCTATATCTTGGCTTATTAAAAAGGTTCATTTAAGGATCCAACTCCTAACATGTCAGTTTTTATCGCAGATGCCATAAAACCTTCTAATATAGGGGAAAGTTACTGATCGTAATCAATCAAACATGAATAACATCACTAATAAGAGTCCTAGAAACACCAAATATTGTGGCCAGACTGGTACTATGCATGACTTCATGTATATTGAAAGGTTGTGAAATATTCCCAAAACTGCTCCACCTTTTTACCACGTAAACTCCATTCAAGTGTATACCAAAAAGCTAAAGTGAGGCTCAAAAACTCTTGAAGTTACTGATTGGCAGATAAATTGGAAACTGTGAAAATTTGGGAATTTATTCTACCATTTCTTAACTTTAGCCTAGCTCATTCAAAATCCTTCATACAATGACTATATTAACTGTCCATTGTCTCTAGTAGATCTACTGTACATAATAATTAGAATTGGCCTGATATATCATACTTGTACTTCATAGTCAGTACCTGCATAGAGGCCATATCATATGTACCATCAGTAACGTTTCCTATTCATTAGATTACACTACATATATAGTCATTTAAACATGCATAAGGCCCATCTTGGGTGTCTTATATCACGTTGAAAATTAAAACTTTTTGTACACTTGTTGCTATGCGCACATGCCATATGGTGCTAAAATATATCTTTACATACACCAAATAGTCTTTTCTCATAAGCCAAACATGTTTACAATTGAATACAAATGATAGAAACACCATACAAGATAATAGGTTGGCACTATAAAAGTAGAACTCTAATCATCTAAAAAATGTTTCTAGCCATCAGTAACATTCCCTATTCATATGTGGTGCTAAAATGTATCTTTACATACACCAAGTACTCTTTTCACATATGCCAGACATGTCTACAATTGAAAAGAAATGCTACAAACACTATACAAGGTGGTAGGTTGATACTATGAAAATATAACTTTGACCATCCAGTAATATCTGTAACCATCAGTAACGTCCCTGGAACGTTACTGATCGCGGTGTGCATTGAAAATCACATATGTACCTGGCATGGGTAATTGCTGAAGTACATCAAAAAAACTTTTTTATGGAAGACCCCCTCCAGGGTACCTCTTGATTGCATATAATAAGACTGGTGATATTTTCTAACCAGGTTAGATGGACTCTATCAGCAACATTCCACTTGTGAATAGTCATAATTAAATGCATATAAAAATTAAATTATGCCCCAAGACTCACCTAAACCATATGGAAATCTTAGCAATGACCCCCCCACTAAGGAATAAAAATATTATTGGTGGTGTAGAAGTGTTTCTCTTGCTATTATATGCCCAAGGAACCACATGTCCAGTAAATCTTGAAATGACCCATATAAGTTTAGAAAGGGTGTGCTTCGACTGTAGGGCATAGCCTATGGTTTGAATTACTTTAGTGTTTTAGTAAATGAACATAAAACAATATTGTATTTTACACATTTATTTAAAACAGTTCACCGTTTGAAGTGTGTGAAAGATCATACTTCTTTGTAATTGACTCACTTTTATCCGCTCAGCAGCAATATTTTAATAAACATTCTTGAATAAATATTATTTATATTTCAAAGCGCTAACAAATTGTCTGTAACGAGAATTGTGATCTATCACTTTGTGTATCGTAGCTACACTTTGTTTTTCCAGTATGTACAAAAAATAATGACATCTCCGGTGGTCGCATAGTTTCCTCTGCTATAAGAAAACCAGCCCCGTGCCCGGCTTTATGAATGAAGTGATATTTTTCAGTAAGAGTTCATCACATTATTCTCCTGGTGGTGTTTTCTAATGTACTAAATATCACAGAATCCGCTCTAATCGTCTTCCTCCTCCTCGTCTTCACCTTCCTCCATCTCTTCTGCTGCCTCGGCGGCCTCGATCTTAGCGGCCTGGAGGGCAGCTTCCTCCTCTGGTGTGGGGTCCTCAATCTCGGTGATCTCAGGGCCGGACGGGAACTCCTCCTGGATCTGGGGGGCAGGTTGTGGGCTGAAGGTCTCTGACGAGTACTTGTGTCCATGTCCGATGTACACATTCTCGAATTTCCTGTGGGACAATAAGCAGAAAATAAAAATGAAATTGATTTGTAAAATGACTTTTTCCCCCGCTTAAAATCTTTAAATAAAGTATGTAATTGATTTTATTAGATCTAGTGAATGTTTTCTTCAAAAGGCTGTTATAATCTAAATTCTATATTACATTTGGGAAAAACTCAAAACATGTCAAATCAGTCAAAATATTCCTTATCATCTAAAAATTATATTTATTATGAACCTATGAAATCTATGCATAATGTGTTCGTGCTACGTCAAGTTGCAAAAAATTAGTAATACAGATTTTTTAACACTGATTTCGGCAGAAGTGGGTACAAAAAATGGAAAGAAAAAAATGCATTGTCTTAAGTAGAGGAGTGTAGAATAGATGTCATAGAATCATGCGAGTTGTCCGAGGTGTAACGGAGGCATAGAAAATAAAAGCAGAAAGTCCTTTTTAATGCAGAAATATTAGGAAATGTCCTTGAAAAATATTTTTTTAGAATGTTCTTAGACCATATCCAAACTTGATATTAAGCAAAAAAATGAACCTTCGTTACTTAAAGACTGGGAAAAGATGAAAGTTAGAATTTAAAGATAAGGAGAAAAGTAGGAAAGCTGACGATAAAACGCAGTAAAAAATAGAGCTTAACACGAGCGGTACCATCACCACGTGAAGGTTTCGGTGTCTACATACCCACTGGTTACAAAGGTGGAAATAAAAGCAGCAGTGAGTTAGACTAACACAGATAACTCATTTTGGAAGTATATAAATCACCAGCGGTGTCAATATAACCACTCTACTCTTCATATTGAGAATGCACATTCTAAATCATAAAGAATTCAAAGATGATTTATGCACGTCCATGCAGTGTTAACAGTTCACTTACTAAAATCTATAAATCTCATTAACATTATGTTTCAGGTTATAAAAGAAAGTTACCACAGGTCCTTAGTCCTTACTGAATCAGGGATTAGGTTATTTCCCAGGTTATTTTTGTAAGACATAATTTCTCTAGACGCCATAGGATAATAGTTCTCATTCTCTCTTTACTCTTTTTGTATCCATAGGTAAAAACAATGTCCTTAGACAAATAGCCATGGTCACATGTTAGAGTAAGTTGAATCCTCTTATCTGTATCGGCAAAACATAGATATAAATTTCTTGGGATTCTAAAATAAATCATAGGGCAATCAAATAGAGTAGTTCATCATTCCCCTGCTGATACTCCCAGTAATGGTGCATCATGCCGACCCTCTGGGCCATGATGCACTCCTACATCAGCAGCCCTTGAAGGATGAACCCATTGTCCTCTGTAGTAATGTAACAAGTACCAGAATCATAGCGGTTACATGTAACAAGTACCAGATTCATGGCGGTTACATGTAACAAGTACCAGAATCATGGCGGTTACATGTAACAAGCACCAGAATCATGGCGGTTACATGTAACAAGCACCAGAATCATGGCGGTTACATGTAACAAGCACCAGAATCATGGCGGTTACATGTAACAAGCACCAGAATCATAGCGGTTACATGTAACAAGTACCAGAATCATAGCGGTTACATGTAACAAGTACCAGAATCATAGCGGTTACAGAGGCACGGGATCGTTACTTACTTGTCGTTGCAGAAGGCGGAGGCGCCTGGCCACAAGTTGGAGTGAAGAACGGCAATGGCGTACTGTGGGATGAGGTTAGAGCTGAGACGGGGCGTCCATGGAGGCATGTTGCCGATCTCTGCATCCTCAGACAGGGGGGTGAGGAGTGGGGGACTGATCTCTGGGGTGGGCTCGTCGGGTTCTTCCCGCTCCTCCTCTTCCTCCTCATCCTCAAAGTCATCCTCGTTCTTCTGTACGGGGTTCCACCAGTTACACCGACCCTAAATGTGGACAGAATTTACATGTAGTTGGATGTTAGACATTTCTGTATGGAAAGTGTTGGTCCCCTGACCAACCCACACGGCCAGGACCACACAGCAGTGCGGGACCAGGGAGGTGTGTCCTTACGATGTATTCAAGAACAGAAAGCGTCGTTTTACCTACCTGGGGGAGGATGTGTAGCACATGGTGGACCCAGTTTGCCAGGGATGGATCGACGAGGTCACGGACAGGGATGCCCTCAAAATCAGGGTTCTTGGCAAAATCTTCACGACCTAACGTACAATAAAAACAGAAAAATCAGTCACAAAACCTAAATTAAGTTACATGTCACTTCATAAAAGGAACAAATGTTAAGTCTGTATTACTGATATAATTGATTCTAAGCATTGGTTAATTTTCTTTCATTTTCAACCAATTTCCAGAATTTTGACGGTGGGCAAGAAAAAGCCTGCAACTCAGCACAATCACAAACGGTGCTGTTAACGCCGCATGAAAATGCACCACATGACTGAAATATGTTGCTTCCTCATTGGATTCTGTGTGTTTTCGCTTTGAAATAATTACCCTGTGGAATTGAAAATAAAATTGATGTGGGCTAAGGGACAATTCTTCCAGATGTATTTTTTTTGGACACTAGAACTTTGATTTATATCATACAAGATTAACATGGAAAAGTTCTTTTCTTTACAAAAATTAGCCAGACCTTGGGTTTAATGACAGATATCCGGGTACTTATTTAACCATCTCTGACTTAATGACATGTAGGGCACTTAACAACTAACAGTGACATCAATCTTACCCACAAACCCTCTGATAAATAGAATAGGTTTCACCTTAACCATTTAAAGACTGACAGTGCATTCGTGCATCACGCCCATTGAAACACATGATGCATGAAAGCAGCTCCGGTAAGTCTCGCCGGGACTACATTCATGAATCATCCTGAACCTACAGGGTTTACCGCCTCGCGAGGGGTTGACATGTTGCACCACATAAAGTGGCCAGCGTGGGCGTATCGTTGCAACCAATGGGCAAGATGCATTACTGCATATGCAGCCCTTACATGGTTGAAACGAAAATGGCCATTAGATCCGTCCTTAGTTATTTAGACTTAAATACAAGGGCGCTTTACAAAGTCATCCAGAATCCAATGAAGGGGCGACCGGTATAAGGATACAGAAGACACAGCAAGCGGCAGACGGGTCTAAACCTCCCATAACCCTACACAATCTTAATGACAACCTTAAACTTAGACTAACGCTAATCAAGATACAGGAGTGCCAATGGTATGTATGGGTACACTACTGGTAAGGGATTGCAATACGCTAAGTCAGAAAATGATGTCTTCAATACATGAAAAGCTAAAGATGGGTGAAACGTGTAGCGATGGATATCTAGAGATGCCCGTGGAGTCACTAATCACTGCATTAAGGAGAAATGTATGTAAAGCTGGAAATACCAGGACCACGCGGGAGCAAATCTACTTACCTTCTTCTAAACGAGAGAAATTTGAATGACAAATAATGGTCTGTGAGCTTCTCAATTTTAGCAAATTTACAGTTACCTTTTCTAAAGGTTTCTTTTTAGACATACACAGTATTTCTGTAAAGCTTAAATGTCTTTTTTTTCATTGCCAATGACTTTGTTTTCATTCATCTTGTATTATAAGAATCCACATGGTATTGACTTTGACAGTTGTTGTTTTTTTTTGTAAGATTTTTTTTTTATGAGAGTTTTTGATGAGACTTTTGTGACTCACCGACTTCTTCTTCCATGTCCTCATCCTCCTCAAAGGTGTAGTAGTTAAGGGGTGAGATGTGTGTACCGGCGCTGATACGTCCGATCTGTGCCCGCAGGTAGTTGGACTCATTGCCAGGGAACGGTGGGTAGCTGACAACCTGCGGACGGATTTACATGGATATGTTTAACGCTATTTGAGAGTAGAATTTACCCATTAGGGGCCCAGTTATACATTCACGTGGCTTGGTCATAATGCACCAATGCAGTGCTGGTGAGTCTATTTGCTGATTTGCCGCCAGAACTGCATTGGTGCATCATGGTGACCCCTTTGTAATGTATTGATCATGTCCAGTGAGCATGATGCATGAAAGTAGCCCTGGCTAGTCACAGAGGCTGCATTCATGCATCATCCCGGCCAACGGGCATGATGCACTAATGCATTCGCAGCATTAAAAGTTCAGGTCATTTTCCTACATATACTTTGGAAAACACTTTTTCTTATTCAAAATCAAAGTTTACATTTACTGTAATGAATGAAAAACAAGTATATGGACCACTTACAGGTGCATCGAGACGGCCGGTGAAGAACTTCTTGATTTTGCGTGCAACACTGATTTGTTCAGGAGTGACAGGGGGCAGCCTGACCCAGGGCTTGCCGGGTTCATTACAGACAAAGTATGTCTTCTTGTTGGTTCCCTGTCGGTTCTCCTCGCGGGGTACCTTAGGGGGCGGCTTGTAGTCGGGTTTTGGCGTGTCATCCTCCTCCCCTTCTTCTTAAATGAAACAAGTCTAATTAAGACATGCACCGAGTTCAATCAAGTCTATTTTTAATGTATGAAGATATTATTTAGAATTTTATTATTTCTCTGTCATGACCTGGACCAGTATTTAACTGAACATAATTTTTTATCATTGAAGGAACTACTGGCAGTTACAGCATTATTAACACAACTATCATGACCTACAATATTTTGATTCCCATTATTCTGAAGGAATCACTCGGGTCGTAAACACATTTTTCAATGAACAATGCAGTGCGATTGGGTGTTTATCAAATCTGACTACTGTGACAAAATTACTATTCTAAGCACAACCAATTTTATTCATATTCAAAGGCCTTAAATCAAACCTTCAAAGGCCGATAGTGCATTGATAAATCATTCCCAGTGGTCATCACAATCCTCCCAATGGGCTTGAGGCACTCCCACATTAGCGGTCATTGTATTAAAGGCTATAGTGAGATCACTCTGTGTTGGTGCGCTACATGACGGACTGTGGTACACGGTGCGGGACGCACTGACTGCAGCGCCATGGTGACAGCAGCAGTGGCACATAAGGGAACTATGTCTACTTGGTGACTCTATCTAGTGTGTGAACGCTCAATGGACAAGTCTCCATTACATTGGCATCACCATACACCAACCCTCGTGTTGATGAATCACACGATCAGGATGCGAACAGAACTACTTCATATGGAAACTAGTTTATTGTAAAAGGTTTCTCAGGGATCCATGCGTGAAGAATCAAAATCACCACATAAAGATAAAAAAAAACCAATAAAACCCTATCATTCAACTTCAACTATCCCATACAAACCAAAAAGCAGTTCTGCATCATAAAGTGATTTACAAAAGAGGCAATCATTAAACAGAGAATAAGAAATTGCCAGCCATTCCATGATTCTAGGTGACACAATGATAAGAAGACATGTATATATATGAGGTTTTACAGTTTTATCTGAGTGTAAATTCATCGTGTTTATATACACAAAGTAAACACTGCGTGACAGGAGACTGTATACATATATAACATAGAGCGAACAGACCAAGACCCGCTAGAAAACAAGTGACATGTAGGAACTATTCCAAGACGCATTAGCGCAACACACGTGTATTTAGCATTCCTGAACTGTAAATCTCCATTTAACAAGTCAATTTTTTACAACTACCTCCCACTTTGAAATTGTGAATAGCTAAAGCTTTCATAACTGTGAGTGATTATACATGTATATAGTATCTTTAAATTGAACATTTTGTCTAACTTTCCATACTTTTCATGTATTTGATTTTAACAATCACTTAAACTGACACGGGGAAAGGCTTGATCAATTGTAGATGTGAATGACTGTTTGTTAAATGGTCATTTACAGATATACATGGAGTACGAATCGCGTGGGCCGTGAATGTAGCGACACTTTTACCTTTCTTTCCGTCCTCTGTTAACAGCAAAATTTGTAGTTTAATTATTGACTAGTGACCACCCTTTTTTTCTTTTCTGATTCCCCACCTGTCTTCTATGGAATGTTTGGTCTTTGATTGATCAATAATTATATTGTTAGAAGTTAACAATCACAAAAAGCTAATAGAACTTTCTAGATCTCATGTCTACATGATCCTACACCTGTGGAAGTCATCAGAGCATATTCTTGTCCAGTGTTATTTCATTCCCTCTACTCATGGGTGAGGTTCACATGTTGTCATGACACACTGAGAGGACACTTAGCAGCACTGCATTGATGCATCATGCCACGTGGGAGTGTATCAACCCCTCGTATTGGCATGATGCATCAATGCTGCACTGGCAGATCACTCACCAGGGGGCTGCGTAAATGCATCAATACGATGTAAGTGCATGATGCATTATACAACCTTTAACCCTTTAGAACCTGTGGTGCATTTATGCAGCACGCCCATTGGTCAGCATGATACATGAATGTAGCCCGGGTGAGTTACTCACTAGGGCTACATTCATGCAGCATGCCCATTGGTCAGCATGATGCATGAATGTAGCCCTGGTGAGTTACTCACTGGGGCTACATTCATGCAGCACGCCCATTGGTCAGCATGATGCATGAATGTAGCCCGGGTGAGTTACTCACTAGGGCTACATTCATACATCACGCCCATTGGTCAGCATGATGCATGAATGTAGCCCAGGTGAGTTACTCACTGGGGCTACATTCACGCATCACGCCCATTGGTCAGCATGATGCATGAATGCAGCCTTGGTGAGTTACTCACTAGGGCTACATTCACGCATCACGCCCATTGGTCAGCATGATGCATGAATGCAGCCCTGGTGAGTTACTCACTAGGGCTACATTCACGCATCACGCCCATTGGTCAGCATGATACATGAATGCAGCCCAGGTGAGTTACTCACTAGGGCTACATTCACGCATCATGCTGATTATACAAACTTTATACTCCTACTACCTGAGGGTTGGCATGATGCACAAATGAAGTGCTAGTGAGCAGTCGCTAGTACTTCACTTGTGCATCATGCCAACCTTGGGCATCATGCACTTGTGCATTATCGGCCCTTATATTAGTATTAATGGCGGGAAGTCGACATGGTAACACTCACCATCTTCCTCTCCATCCTCGTTCTCCTTCTCGGCTTCCGCTTCTTCCTTCTCCTCTTCAGCCTGGAATGAACAACAAATGTTATAAAACCATTCTATACAATTAATACTTGTCAACTTTTGAAAGATATAAGAAAGAAGGAGGTAAAGGTCAATTGAGCCCACTATGATATCTGATCATCTACCATCATGCTAAAGATGACCAGGCTAACTATTTGATTCATAAGCATTTTTCTTTTTTTTCCTGTGGTAATTATTTGTCTCATCTTTATTTTCAAATATAGTGTCTTCCAATGTCGTGTCCAATTTGTAACACACCATTGAAAAAAGTTTTAAAAAATGGAGTGGAAATCACCTTAAAACTAACCACTAACCATTGAGAAAAATAAAATGAGTAAAGGGATAAAAGTCATCAAATTGGTATAATATTGATGTATAATGTACTACTCTATTATCTCATGATTTTTGTCTAAATCAAAAAGAATGAATCAATGGGAATGGGGCGTGGAAAACGGTAAAAAATGCAGGGGAAGAAAATAAAAATTATCATTGAGGAACTCCCCAAACTACTCTACTCCTCACCCATGTGCTGACACGATTGGAATCAGTCTGTCATTTAGATGGTGTGTGTGCATGGAGGATGGTCTAAAGACAGGAAAACCCTCTACACTACATACTTACATCCAAGTCTAATATCCACTGTAAATTCACAAAGGTATAAATGTTATCGATAAAATATAATCCCCAGTAAAACACACGTATTTCTTTCCTTCTTCTAAACCATTAGAGCTTGTCATTTGAAATCTGGACATCCTGGTTAAGCTATAATCTACCTTGTAAAATAAAGTGTATGAAAGATGGCTCTTGTAAAAAAAAAAAAAAAGAAGATCTAAAGCTGAATTACTGAGAAGTCATCAAGGTAGTCAACATGGTAGTAGCATAGAACGATCGCCTACGTGTGTCCTCACCCATCCAGACCCTCAGCCTTGTCTTAGTTAACATGAACTTGTTACAAAATAGAGGGACGATGTTTCTAAGGAGGGGGGGGGGGGCAAGAGGAAATGCAAAACTGAATTCACCTCTTCCTCCTCTTCTCCTTCTTCCTCTTCTCCCTCTCTGTACTCGACCTCCGCTACAATGTAACTCTGTTCTACTCCAAACACCTTGCCCCAGAAGCGGATGTGTTGGAGAGGTTTGCTGTCGTTAAGTTCTTTCAACGCGAGCCAGATGCGGACAAGTTCCTCGCGGTTGAGGCCGATACCGGCTTGTTCAAAGAAATAGGCGGTCTCCATAAGGTTGGGCAGTGGAGACTCCATATCCTCGGGCTCTGCCTCAGGTTCGTCACCCTCGCCATCTCCCTTCTGTTGGCAGAAAAGAAAGTTTTAATTCATATTGATAAAGAAAGTGAAGCAGGCAATTTTGAATTATTGAAAATGTTCAATATCAATTTTTTTTAATGGTGTCCTGAGATGATGTTACCTAGAAAATTAATAAATAACCCCTAAGTTTGGAATCTTACATCACGATTACTAGAATAATGATACCAGCCTATTAGGCCCTAATAAGTTAAGTTATGGATAGATCCAGATATATATCACGTGTCTTACTTTGAATAGTTTTTCTTGAATTTCTGCGAGTGCGACTTCTGTGGATTTGTCTACTTTGTCTTGTACTGTGTCGACGTCTGATGTGAATTTGTCTTTTTTTGTTGCGTTACTGATGTCTTCAAATACGTCGATGGCATTTTCTGGCCGCTCGTCAAGAATCTTTGTTAAAACTGAGGCGAGGTGGTCATATCTGAAGAAAGTGAATTGAGTAAATGAGTTATGAGGGGAAATGCAAAGAAGAAGGCTTGGTGTGATTGATTGATCAAATGGGTAGGTTTTCATTGAATTAAAGGATGCATTTATAGGGGCTTATATCATTAAATGAATTAAATATCTTAATGCCATGACAATGTCAATAGTACAAGTGCATTCACCTAATAAAATTTAAGTGAAGACATGTGGAATATATTCATGACATTGTAAGTCTAAGCACCTAGTAGCCTAGAGCTACAGTAATAGTAAAACTGCCTTTAGGCTTCACAACTCAAGCCCCAACACATGCCTCTTCTCGATGGAAATTCACAAGCCACAGGTCACAACAAACCCCAATTCACACTCTGGCTGTCTGGACTCTGGGACAAAATTGGACAATTCAAAGTTCAAAACACACCAATTGCATGTTAAATTGCTTGCAAGAACTAATTTTGCACAGGATGATACTCACAAGTTAAGTTCTGTTTTTGTACTGGCAGTTAATAAGTAGGCCTTGGCGTTTATGAAATCCTGTTCGCTTTTTGTGAGTGACTCCGTCATGGTTGCTGTGTTGTGTCTTCACCCCCTTGCCTACTGTTCAGCACGATGGTTGGTGCTGCTTTCTCGCCACTCGACGACTAAAAAGAAATGAAACAAATTCCTCCTGTTAGATCTAACTCCAGGCAACTATGATGGACCTCTAAAATACTTCTTGGTGAGCATTAAATCCATCTACTCACCCAGGGCAGTTGTTCCTATGTCGGCCCACTGCTGTTTTGTAGTGTTGACAGGTCCGTTCTCAGCCCGGCGTTGCTATGGTAAACATGGTCGTCGTGTGTACTACGTCGTCAATCTGGGGGAGTTCCCAATATACCTGACTTGATGACGTAGTACACATGCGTTGGAGGGGAGGCCCCAGTCAAACAGACCGATCTTTGTTTTTAACTCGATTTAAAAGTTGCAAACTTCAAAACTAACCATATCCAACAAAGGAAGACGTTCAAGAGTAACTAAAGTTATGTGATAATAACTTGATCAGCCAGAACGAACTCAGAAATGGGCAAAATGGAGGCTGTCAACATCGGTGATTGGGTCTGGCTGACACGGGTGACGGGAGACGTCGGCGGAGGAGTTTGACACTGACAGATGACTCACACAGAAGATTTCCCCTCAAAACACAAGAAAAAGAAGAGTGCACATGAAGTCAGATGACACTTGATGCTTTCTGTATATACATATGTGATATTTCTAGAGTTGCCATAAACAGACAATTGCCATTTAGAACTTAAGACTGATTTACTTCTGGAAGTGGCAGTCTGGGAGTTTGTCACTGAATCAGTGAATGTGACTAATATTAATAAACTTACAATAATCTAACTCAAGTGCCTGGACCGGCCCCTGCCTCGACCCAGGCCAGATTGTAGGATCAACCGAGCTGACTACTGATAGGAAGGCAATATGTTGAACCGGAAGAAGGATCAGACAAGCACATTGTACCAGGGCATAGCTGGGAAATATATGAAACGTGAAACTCCGCCCATCTTACGAAGTAAGTACGGTACCCCGCCACTGGCAGTTACTGTTAGATATCAGTAAGTTATTTTAGAGTTAAGTTAAGGATGATTAAGGTGTGTTCATTACATTTCTCAAGTTCAATATTATGGAAAGCATGATAAATCATAACACTAGACAGCTCATGTACCGTATAGGGATATTCTTTTTAACTTGGGGAGTGGTCATTATTTATCAACAGGGGGGGGGGGTGGTGGGTTTGAGGGGGGCGTAAAATTTTCAGACCCCTCTTGAGGGGGGAGCTAAAAAAAATTTGGCCCCTCTTGAGGGGGGGCTAAAAAAATTTACCCTCTTTTTAGCAAAAAAACCAGCGCGCTACTATAGATCAAAGAGGGGGCGAAAACTCTCCGCGCCACGCCTCTGGCGCGGAGGGGGCCGCAAAAAATTTTGACTGCCATAGAGGGGGGGGCGTAAAAATTTTTCACGCGTCCGCGCGAAAACCCACCAACCACCCCCTGTTGATAAATAATGACCACTCCCTTATTTGATACCAATAGAGGTATTATTATTCAATGTAGAACAAACATCTAGTCACATATTCATCCGTTCTTGTTGTCTTCTCTTAATGCATTGGAAGTGTTGTGTAAATATAAATCTTTATATCCACATATAACCCGTTACAGACTACCATGCCCCAGGCAGGCAGAGAACCAGCTTCGAGCGGCGTAAAGGCAACTCCCAGACATCATACGTACCACAGCAGTCTGCACCCCCTGTGACCATGGGTCGGTCTCCACTCTCTGGTCCCGGCACGACAGTTAACATTACCCCGGCCACTACCACCTCTGTCTCTGCCGCCACGACTGCCCCTGTTGCCCAACCTCAGGTGAACACGACCACCCCTCTGTCTGCTCGCGTCCCAGCCGGTATCGGACCCATCAGTAAGAGCATCTCCCAGCCGTCCCTGCCGCAAGCATTCCAGAATAATAATTCACAGCAGGGTTTGGAAGGGAAGGGAGGGTTGGCGCTGGTGGGTGGTGTGCGAGGGGTGCAGGGTCAGGCCGTGCAGAGGAGTAAGAGTTTTACGTCAGCGACACTGAGTGCACAAGTCAACCAACATCGACAACCATTAGCACTGCAGCAGCCTCAGCCTCAACTACAACATCAACCACCACAACAAGTACAGCCACATCATGCATACAACGGTAAGATGCCTGCCTTCTGTTTAACTGATGTATCATTAAATAAGAGATTTAGGAGTTTTCACTCAATTTAGGCTTCTTGTCTTCAGTTTAATTTGGGTAGCATATAGTAACAGATTTAGGAGATTTAAGCCAATTTGAACCACACTTCAGTACTTGTGATAAAAACAGCCCCATAAGGTCAATCCAAGCTCTTTCACTCCCCGGAATGACCAATCAAATTAGCTCCTTTTTTATTAGATATGTCAGATACATTAGTCTTAAAATAAAAGGTTGTGGTTCAGATGTCATTTTGACGTATCTCCTCCTACCCAATCTATTTTTACTACAGACTATGGAGCAGCGCACAACGCTTACTACCACCCTCCCCCGGCCGGCTCCACCCCACCACAGGTCGCAGTCCGTCCACCAGGTGGAGCCACGTTCAGCTCCCAGGAGAGTGGTATTGAGACGCTGGGCTCGCTGTCTCTAGGTGATGACAGTTACTATGCGCAGGTGGAGGAGAACCGTCAGGTGGCACTGTATCACCAACAGAAGCGCGCTCAGTACGCGCAACAAGCGGGCGTGCCCAGTGCATTGTACGGGCAGCAGCAGGAGGTAAAGGCACTCTGGGCGTCAAACAGTAAGTACAAGCGCTCTGTGACTCAAGCTCTAAGATTTTATACATGGTGAATTTAAAAGGGGAGCTGTAGAGAAAAAAAATCAAAGGCTAATAGATTCCAAGAGATTTGACAAAGTGCATAACATTTGACAAGCTAAATCATTTAGTAATGTACATATTGATGAAGGAATTTAGAAAAAAATTCTTTGTCTAAGAATCCTCCTTAGGGAGGCTGAAACACAGGGAGTTGAGTGGTTTAGCTTAGTAAATCATAACAATTAATTCAAGTACCACAAATCTTATGCATATGCAATGGCCATATATAATAACTGACTCCCGTAAATTTGGGGAATACTCCAACTCACACTGTGGGTGTCCATGTTTGGTATCAAATGATTCTGAGCTGCAGGTCTTACATGCAGGGATTTACAGTTCTCTAAATGCTCGGGTCGACAAATCGATTTTGAGCCACTCTGCCCACAGGACTCTGAAACAAATCTTGTATCCTGCTGGTAAATGGTTTGTACCCAACCCCTTGACTGAATGTATAAGGCTGGTTGGCTGGCTGGTTTGGGAGTTGGGTCGGCTGGGTACATCTTCGAAAATAAATTGTGTCCAGAGGAATAATTATGTGTCCTGGGCACTTGACACAGTGATTTATTCAGCCCTGTAAATGTAGCTGTCACCATTTACCCCTAGGTACAGTGAACGTGTCCCAGCAGGGAGAGATGCCGCTCCCCCCGGGGTGGTCGGTGGACTGGACGGCCACAGGACGTAAGTACTACATAGACCACAACACACAGACCACTCACTGGTCTCACCCGCTAGAGATGGAGAGTCTACCCACTGGGTGGGAGAAGATAGAGTCTGCTGAGCACGGAGTCTACTACGTCAAGTAAGACATACATCACTAATTACTACTAGGCAGTAGATAGGAGTCTTCCTTATGATAATAAGCAGTAACAAAAAGAACTACATGTATTAAAACACACAATTAATACTTGGGGAATGGGGATACAATCCAGTTGTTTCCTTGTTTGGCTTTAGAATGACATTGAACCTCAGCCATAAGCCAATTTTATTGTGGCATTTTAGACCAAATCAACTCGTAAAATGTGGTAGTTGTTGCTACCGTAGTGTCCCGTATAAAATCATGGGGCGCCCATAGCCCGGTGCCTGTACGAGACCAGCGCTTGAGGCCCTGGTGCTTAAACAGGCCATTACGGTAGTAATATTCCATTACGGTAGTCATATTCCATTACGGTAGTCATATTCCATTACGTTAGTCATATTCCATTACGGTAGTCATATTCGAGCCGACATAATCAATAGTTGACTTTCCCATATTCCACATTTCAGTCATTTCACCAAGACGGCCCAGTTCCACCACCCGTGCTCAGTAATGGGACAGTTATACCCCGTAGGACACATGGAGCAGCCGCACCCTGCGCTACTACAGGGTATAGAGTACCGGCAACCCGTCAATAACTACCTGGTACCTGCCAACCCATATCTACACACAAGTAGGTTTGATACTTAAAATACTGCCTCTGCTGATGCAGGAGTGCATCATGCTCATTGGTCGTCATGATGCACCAATGAAATGCTGGAGAGACTTCATTAGAGCAACGTCATGGCCCTACAGGGTTGATACACTTCCGGAGGGTCGGCATGATGCACCAATGAAGTGCGAGCAGTCTCGCCAGCACTTCATTGGTGCATCATGTTTACATAATGCACCAGCGGCTCTTAAAGGGTTTAGTAGTTTACAGCTGCTGATAGTAATGAAGGTTTGATGCTTCAAATAATGCTAATGCAGGAGTGCATCATGCCCATTGATGGAATACCAATCAAGTGTGGGATTCACCAGCACTTCATTGGGGCATCATGCTGGGCGTGCATCAACCCTGACATGATGCACTCTTCCAGACCCTGTAATAATACAATCATAAGATCCTCACAAAATAGAATTTGAAAATATTTCACTGTCATTATGTTAATGAATTACATCGAAAAGTGAGAACTTATTCTATACAATTGTCTGTTCTTAATGGTTAGCGATACTTCAAACTGACTTTTTTTTTTCTTATTTTGTCATTCAGAAATCCCAGAGTGGCTGATGGTTTACTCCAAGGCACATCCGGACCACGACCACAAACTGAAGGTAACGACAAAACGTGACATTACATGTAATTTATTTCAGCTCTTTTCTATCTTGTTGAAAGGTATTCAAGTGTTCAATAAGCATTTGTATTCTGATAACCATGAACTCCTGCGGATAAGTCGCAGCTTAAACATCAATCAAAATTCTAGTGTGCAATTTGTTACTTATAGAAGGTGTCAAAATTCATAATGCCAATTATCAGCGGGCAGTGAACTGCAGCCTGTAGGAATGTCCTAAACGTGGGAGTTTTATGTGGCTAGCATATCTTACATGGCCATGTAAGACTAAAGTTGATCATAGTCTATAGGAATGTCCTAAATGTGGGAGTTTTATGTGGCTAACATATCATACATGGCCATGTGAGACTAAAGTTGATCATAGTCTATAGGAATGTCCTAAATGTGGGAGTTTTATGTGGCTAGCATATCATACATGGCCATGTGAGACTAAAGTTGATCATAGTCTATAGGAATGTCCTAAATGTGGGAGTTTTATGTGGCTAGCATATCATACATGGCCATGTGAGACTAAAGTTGATCATAGTCTATAGGAATGTCCTAAACGTGGAAGTTTTATGTGGCTAGCATATCATACATGGCCATGTGAGACTAAAGTTGATCATAGCCTATAGGAACGTCATAAACATGGGAGTTTTATGTGGCTAGCATATCATACATGGCCATGTGAGACTAAAGTTGATCATAGCCTATAGGAATGTCATAAACGTGGGAGTTTTGTGTGGCTAGCATATCATACATGGCCATGTGAGACTAAAGTTGATCATAGCCTATAGGAATGTCCTAAACGTGGGAGTTTTGTGTGGCTAGCATATCTTACATAGCCATGTGAGACTAAAGTTGATCATAGTCTATAGGAATGTCCTAAATGTGGGAGTTTTATGTGGCTAGCATATCATACATGGCCATGTAAGACTAAAGTTGATCATAGTCTATAGGAATATCCTAAATGTGGGAGTTTTATGTGGCTAGCATATCATACATGGCCATGTGAGACTAAAGTTGATCATAGTCTATAGGAATGTCCTAAATGTGGGAGTTTTATGTGGCTAGCATATCTTACATGGCCATGTGAGACTAAAGTTGATCATAGTCTATAGGAATATCCTAAATGTGGGAGTTTTATGTGGCTAGCATATCATACATGGCCATGTAAGACTAAAGTTGATCATAGTCTATAGGAATGTCCTAAATGTGGAGTTTTATATGGCTAGCATATCTTACATGGCCATGTGATACTAAAGTTGATCATAGTCTATAGGAATGTCCTAAACGTGGGAGTTTTATGTGGCTAGCATATCATACATGGCCATGTAAGACTAAAGTTGATCATGGCCTATAGGAATGTCCTAAACGTGGGAGTTTTATGTGGCTAGCATATCTTACATGGCCATGTGAAACTAAAGTTGATCATATAGTCAACTTACCTTGACATGTTGGTGCTGTAATAACACTAACCTTGCAAGGATTGCATAGAGAGAAATTCCACATTATTTCCTTTACTATATGTTCTTGCTAAAACACTGAGCCTTGATTCTTGATCAAAATCATGAACAAAATATCTGCATGTTTGCAGTAAGTGAATAAAATATCCCTTTACTAATATTTCAGTGGGAGTTGTTCAAGTTGCCACAGTTGGAGTGCTATGATGCGATAATGGTGCGCCTGTGTCGTCAGGATGTCGAGAAGGTCGTTAAGAACTATGAGATGTTCCGCTTTGAGTTACGCAGGGAGATGGAGAGACGTGAGCGTGTCATGATTCAACAACATCAACAACAACAGCCACATGGGGCCCTGCAGACCCAGCTACTTGCCCTCCCTGCACCCCCACCACAACAACAGCAACAATTACCTGCCCTACCCGCCCCACCGCGTCCACTCGCACTGCCACCACCACCATCCACTCAACCGTTACAACAGCAACAACCACAACAACGTCCGCAACAACATCAACAGCAATTACAACAACAACATCAGCAGCAACAACAGAAGTTGCAGCAGCAGAAGTTGCAACAACAGCAGCAACAACAGCATCTCCAACAGCAACAATTACAACAGCAGCTGCAACAGCAGCAGCAACAATTGCAACAACAGCAACAACATCTACAACAGCAACTCCAACAACAACAGCAGCAACAACAAAAATTGTTGCAACAACAACAACAGCAGCAACAACAAGCAGCATCACATAATGTAGAGACCAAAGTATAGCACCATGTATATAGTATGAAGGGCCACTAATGTAGGAGTGCATCGTGCCCATTGGTCGGCATGATGCACCAATGAAGTACTGGAGAGTCTGCTTACCAGCACTTCATTGGAGCATCATGCCGACCCTCTGAGGGTGTATCAACCCTGTAGGGTTGTCATGATGCATGAATGTAGCTCTGACAAGTTACCCCCCCCCCCCCCAGGGCTACATTCATGCGTTATGAAGAGCAATAGGCATTATGCATTAATGCATTAGTGGCCCTAGAAGGATTAAGTAACAGGTTAGGTTGTTATACTGTACCGTGTAAATAGTAAATTCTTTCCAATATTATTATATCTGAAGATACAAGACAAACTCTTTATGTTCTTCTTGCACTGCGTAAAATGGCGTGTTCCCGCATATAAGATGCTCCTTGAGTTTTAGATATTATGGTGAAAAAAGAATTCAGAACTTTTGTTCTACTGAATCGATTTTCAAAATCCAATATGTAGCTAGGGCCCCTGAAACCTGCTATATCCAATTATGATTTAGAGGGAGTATAACATATCAAAAGAAAGGTCTTGGTGTCCCCCTTGTGGATCCAGGGAGAACTGAAGCCCGTCTATAAGATGTGCCTTATATACGGGAGGTCATGGCACAAAAATTAATAAACCTGTTAAACATGCCCTTCTCAGTTTACTGTTAAAATCTGCATATAAGCCAACCTCACCGATAGGCTTAATCATGCTTGAGAAAAATTCCCTCGTATAAGCCGCGGCTTATACCAGAACCCAGCCCAGGTGGATGGAGGGAGGGTGGGGGGTAGGGGGTTGATCTGACACATACCCAATATTTTTCTGTTTCAGCATCACAGGGGGTCTGGGGGCCCCTAGGAACCTCTAGCTCTTTGAATTTTGAAGATCCATTTACTTGAAAAAGCATTATGCCATTTTATTTATTCATTTTTTTTTTTGATTTTTCACAAACTTAGAATGCAGCTTTAATGAGGGTGCTGCTTATACAAGGGGATTTATGGTATGGCACATGTTTAAGGTAATGCTGATGAATATGGTCTCAAAAACCTTTATCCATCACAAGCTTTGTACTAAAACGCTGACTGAGATTTTGAGCGAAAAAAACAGTCTTCACTGAGTTAATGACACTTGTACTTAAAATCATGGCGCATGGCGAGTTACTCACCAGAAGGTCTGTATTGATGCATTATGGACTATGTTGGGTGGATATAATGTTTGCATGCAGTCCTGGCGAGTAACTCACTAGGGTTAAACACATGGGTTTTAAGCAGTTTATAAAGTTGTTCGAAGGACTTGAAATATGAATACATGTAGATCTGATAGGTTTTAGTTTCAATCCAATAAGGGCCACACAGTGTTAAATACCGTAATCTCCCGCGTATAAGACCCGTCCTCTACGCCAAACAAAATGCTGGGGCGTCTTATAGCATTCTCCCAAGAAGGGGGTGCATCTTATACGAGGGGTAATTTTACTATAGAAATGTACTGAATTTACAGAATTGGTACCTAAGAGGTGCGTCTTATACACGAAAATGCTACTCCCAAGAAGGGGGGGCGTCTTCTACGCGGGAGATTACGGTACTCATGATACACACGTGGCGAGGTGGCGTATATACTCACTAGTACGTAATTGGTGCATCATGATGACCCTCGAAGTATCGGCCTCATAGCGTCGTCATGATGCATGAATGCAGCCCTGGTGAGTTACTCACCAGGGCTGCATTCATGCATCGTAAAGACCAATGATGCGTTAGGTTATGTGTGGTCAATACTGTTACTCAGTCCGATATATTATATAGGGGTAGTTAGATATTCATAAACTCGTTAAGGGCTGGTGAATAACCAGGGATGCATTCATCCATCATGACGAGACGACCCTACGTGGATGATATACGCCATGAAAAGCACACATACCCTAATATGTGCACACACCCTCTTTCTGGCCAAATTCTAGACTATAACTAACGTTTATTCGTTTTACAGGCCCATTACACTCTTTACTGCTAGAAATATACTCCAGATATTTTCAAGAGCGCAGTGCGCTAATTACATTTATTATGGGAGGTACTGTAATCTCTCGCATAGAAGACGCGGTGTGCGCATAAGACGCTACCCCAAGTCAGGAAAGGCTGGTTCGCATATAAGACGCACCTCTTAGGGGTGATTTTTGTAAATGCAGTAATGTTCTATGGTAAAAAGACCCCGCGTATAAGACGCACCCCCTTCTTGGAGAAAAACCTATAAGACGCACCTGGCCTTTGTTTGGCGTATAAGACGCGTCTAATACGCGGGAGATTACGGTACTTTCTAATGCCCAGCAGATTACGGTAATAGAACTCTGGGATGTAACTTATACCGGTAGTAGAAGCTGTGAAGATGTTATCAAATAACATCTACATGAATCAATTAGTACATCTTTGCTACACAGAGTACTGTAGGGCACACCAGCAGGCAGCCTGCATGCTTTTTTTAAAGCATTTGTGTAATGGAGAGTAGACCAGAAGAAAATTAGGTACCGGTAATTCAGCTCTATTTGGTTATCTTCAACGTTACCGCTTTAACTAACTTGGAGCCTTTTATTCCAAAAGCCTTTCTTCCGATTTGTGAAGATTCATTAGAGTTGATAATATAAATTACGTCAAATACGTTGGTGCTGAGGACTGAAATTAGAGAGTGTTAGTAGGATTTTCACTACCTTCTAAGTATTTATCAATATTGTTCCTGATGACTTCTCAAGGAAATCCTTAACACCTTTCGTGCCACATGATGTGTCCAGATACCTTTGTCATCATGATGCACCAACGCAGTGCTGGTGTGTAACTCGCCAGCATGATGCACCAATGCAGTGCTGGTGTGTAACTCGCCAGCACTGCATTGGCAGCCATACCCAATGTTAGGGTGAGGCAACTTAATCTTAAGCAGAAAGGAAGTTCTAATGAAAGTATTTTATAAAAAAATAATAAGTGGATAAAACCACGATTGGTGGAGGACTCGATTTATTGATACATGTTGTATCCTACTGTTTCACACATACTATCTCAATCTTTCTCTACTTCATATTGATTTACACATTGAAAACGCTATATGTTATGATTGAAGACGATTTGTGATACAATAACTTTTGAAATTGTAAATAGGGTAAAAATCGATGCACTTGAAAGAGGCGGTGCAATTGCGCACTGATGTCTCCGGTCCACTCGATTCTTGGCACGATTTCTCCCCCTTCCCACTTATAAGAAAAAAAAGGGGGGGGGGAGAGGGTGAAATGATTATTGATATATTCTGGGAGTATCTTGTGGGAAGGGGAGTCATTGATTATTGAGAGACAGGAAAGTGTCTGATAATTGAGCCTCCTAGAGTTATTTCGTCTTTGACATCACTGTATTGTATATATAGAGAGAGGTGTTAGGGATAGCAAAGACGATATCATGCAAAGATAAGTCACTCTTTATTCTTTATCTCATCCTTATCACACATTGGAATACCCCAAGTGCTTTCTCCAATTATAAACTGCCAAAAAAGTGCTTGAATATTGATCCAAATGTTTGAAAAGAAAATAATTGTATACTGTTTCTCTGCTGCATGTAAACTATATTTAATCACAGAAAACCGCCCATTTGTGTAAAATAAACGCCGAAATGTGTGGTTAGTTGAGGGTTGGAAGGAGAAACTGCTAGAAATTTGCGCGTCTGGGTCGCAACAACTTTCCATGCCGATATTACTGTTGACAATTTGCGATGAAATAAACTTGTATACATATGTCCCTTCTCTCGTTCTTTTATCTCGGTGTACTTTAAATATTCACCCTCTATAGGCCGCTGATACATCATGCTCATTGGACGTCATGATGCATGTAACTCACCAGGGCTGCATTCAAGCATCATGCTGATCCCAGAGGGTCATCATGATGCACCAATGACGTGCTGACGAGCAGACTCCCCAGGACTTCATTGGTGCATCATGACGTCCAATGAGCATGATGTATCAGCGGCCTACAGAGGGTTAACACAGACCGTATATGTCAGCTCTAGGCTCCCTCTATTTCCTGGTAGTGGGAACCTTAGTAGTGAGCGCCATTGCTTAATCTGGTTCCTGGAGAGTGTGGGATAATAAGTACTGATAACAGCCAGCATGATGGGTACCAAGTGTTGTGTAATGAACCTTAAAAGTGCACTGAATCAAGGGAATTAGCTTTAATATTGGTCAGTAATATATCCCGCTAGGTCGGTATATGTAATTTGCAGCAAGCCAACATTCCCAATTACCAAAATAGCTTTTATTACAGAGATGTCAGACCTTCAGAGGTCCGTCTAGTTTCAGAGGTTCAAACTTTCCTAAAAAATTATTCATCTCAGAGGCTTATTCCATCTTGTGGTCATAATATGGATAGAGAGAATTACATTGATCATAGATACCCTTATAACATATCCTTTCTACTTCTAGTGAGCCTAAGGCTGAGCATAATCATGCCTTGTACTGCCCTCTAGCCTTTTCTAGACAAAAAACCTTTCAGAGATCAGAGGATCTCTGAAATCTCATTTCAGAGGACATGAATCTTAGCTGGCTGCTGATTGGCTGAAATCATTATTTATTGTTTTTAATTGTATTTCTATGTTCATCCGTTCTAGGGATGGTCTTTATAATTTTGAGTGAAGGGAACAGGTTGAAATGAAGACGAGATGGGTGCTTTTAGCATAATATATTGGGGGAATGAGTGCTTTGCTAAGACCCAAAAATTCCCAGAGGTTGAGCCCATTACCAACTGACATCTCTGTTTTATAGGGTGTGCCTCACTTAGGTAACTGGCTCATATAAAGATTTAATACGGCACATATTTTTACACACCTTTTACACTGTTATCCAGTTAAACGATTGAAAAGACAACATTTGATATTGTCTAGAGATGGGGTAAAAGTGTCAGATGAAGAGAGGTAGGCACAGTTCCAGTACTCCCCCTGGGTTAGATTTGATGAACTAATGTATAACAGTGGTGCCCCCTGGTTCACTTTATAAACAAATCATGCTACTGTAGAGGTACACGTTATTAAACCATAGGAGTTGGGTACCGTCTGACGTGGCGGGTGAGTCGAGTTGTCGGACGTTCGGGGCTGTGTACAAATGACGTCATGCAGGAGGGGGGGAGGGGGGGTCCCACTTGCCATGACCAAGCATGACAAGGGGGGGAGGGGGGGTCATGGACTGCATGACATCATGTCATCAAGAAATCACAATATGCTTTGGTTTTGGCAAGAACAAAAACGTTTGTAAAAAGATTTTTAAAGGTAGGGAAGTTTAATGCATTCATCTGACATAAATTTATTACCTATAGGCCTTACATGCATGCATTCCTCAGAAATCTCACTCAATGAGTATCACTGCCATCAATGTCAGTGTAAAATCAAGGTGATGTCCAGACCACTATAAGGGAGCACTACTACTCTATCCTACCTATACCAATTTAACCCTTTTTGAAAAGGGCCACTGCTGCCCTCAGGATCTAAAATGATGCATCTAAAATACCCCTGAACTGCTCGTTGCCTCAGGGCAGCATCCATAGTAATCCACAGGCTTCTTTTTGAAAAGGTGTGATATTCCCCCCCCCCTCCTTGAGGTGTCAAAATTATTTTGCTCCTCCCCCAATCCACCCCCTCCCGGAGTCCCACTGTTGATAAATAACGAACACTCCTCTGGAGCTCTCCACCACCCTGTTGCTATTTTCACTGAGGGGATGCTTAGGGAGATGTAAATGGGACCTCCCCCCAAACTTACTCTCCACATCTTTGTCTGAATGGAACTCTATCGGACTCAACTTATTTGCAGATTCTAGAGTAAAATGCTGAGGTGACTCAATTGCTTTGTAAGATCACAAATTTGAACTATGATTGCAATCGATGGTCTCCTGAGAATTTGTGATGCTTTCTGAGTTTTATTTTTCTATTAGGCCACTCACTAAATTCAGAGTGTTCTCCCTGAAACCTATTTCTAGTACACTTGTATATGCTTCAAGTTACAGAATAAATCAATACATTCAATATATCAATACATTCAAGCTCTTGAACTATATGATCCTTAATAATAACTTGATTTTCTCTTCGCTGCCAAGTGTACAACTTTCACTGTAAAGAAGGCAGACTATTAACTGTATTGGACTATTGATCTAGACAGTTTTAAACCCTTTTGTTACAGGAAATACTTGTGTATGATCACTACCATAGTACTTTGTGTATAACTATAAGGCACGGAAATAGTACATCCTGCGTATAGGGACCCATACATTATATAAGCTGACAGTGTTTGGCATGTTTCTCTGTTCATTTGTTGATCAGTGCTAGTTCTTTTTTCACTTTGCATGCATGTTATCCTTTATTGCCAATTTACACCCACTATATGTCACTTTGAACCATTTTAATTTGTTTATAGCCTATAGGCCTTCACTATTCATGCACTTTGGGGGGGGGGGTATCTCTCTGCATGACGTCATGCTGAGGGGGGGGGTCAAGTGTTGTATGACGAAACATGACAAGGGGGGAGGGGGGGGTCAAAAATGGCCCAAAAATGCATGACGTCATTTGTACACAGCCCCTTCCTCAGGTTCCGGATAGGTGGCAGCACTGATCCGGGTCTGTGGGGACATCTGACGACGAACACCTGGGTCCGTATATAAAGCCCAGGGCTCAGCCACTACGTCAGAGGCCCTTCTGGCCTCCACACCATGTAAACCATTATTCCTTAATATTAGCTGCCTCTTTGACATCATCCGGCAGCCGTGAGTGTACACTAAGAAATAAAACTAACCGTTGGCATACACTTGGAATACTGTCTTACTCTTTCTTTCCGAACCGTAAGACCCGAACCCCCCAGGTCCGTAAGGCCACAAACCCTTACACTGGTGCCGTGACCAGTTAATTCTGGTGTATAGCCCGGACGTTATAACGTCCGAACGGCTGGTACATGGGTTAGACACCCTCAGGGAAGCTAACCCGGCAGGGCAATCGATTGCCCAAGAGAATGGAAATGGATCATTAATGCTCCAAACCCATTCGAACTCGCAAGATGCGGAATCTGCATCTTGGAGGGATCCCGGACCCCACTATAATGATAGTGAGGAGAATCTGCCAGACTCTGTACGACGCGAACAGTCTATACAGAGACAGAGTAACTTAATAGGCCAACAATCACTTGTTGACGAGTTAAGTAATTCGATGTTCGAAGTTGGTGGTAGTACTAACCCAAAACATCCGGCACCAATGCCAAAAAGGGTAACATTCGGAGAACTACCTTATAGATTACCCAGGCCCGAATTACCAATTTTAGATTACAGCGCTATAGATGGCAACTTAACCTATGCGGTACCGGAAGGTGAGGAATTCAAACGACCGGATGTCCTGTTGTTGAATGAAACTTATTTAACTTTGAATGAGAACCTAAATACCTTGGTCAAAGCTAAAGACGAAGTATTCCATGAAAAACTTCAGTTGGAAGAAGACCTAACTGGCATGCGAAAGGAATTCGAAGCCAGAAGGAGTGAGTACATGAAGGAACTCGAGAATGAAGAATTAAAACTTCATTCGATGAGAGAATCATTCAACAAGGAATATGATAATAGGCACATTCGTATCCAAACATACATAGATACGAACGACCAATTAAACCTTGATAAGGCAAAATTCGAATCCGAAATTCGCCATTATCAGAACGAGTTGGATAAATTGAAACTTCAGTGTAGTAAACAAGCTGAAGACAATGAAACCATCCGAGTAGGCATTATAGCTTACAACAAACAACTGGAGGAGGATAGACAGAAACTCACAAATGAGCTTCAGGAATTGCAGACTACTGCAATAACTCTAGATAAATATGTAGAAGCCGCCCAGTTAACTATAGGTAATATAGATCCAGCTGTGGTATCTACAATGTTGGGAAAGACATCCAAAGATGCAACCCCAATTAGATACAGCCCATTCGTTGATGATGGGGCTGACAAGAATGTAGTATCCGGAATCTACAAGAAACCGGATAATAGCGCAACAAATGGAACCGCACCTAAACCAGCAACTCCGATGCTGGATATGATAGGTCCGGCACCACCCATACCAGATTTGAGTCACAAAATTAAAGCGACTCACGATGGTGCTACTGGGACTAATAACAATACACCCATGGCACAACCAAGAGCACCCGGACCAATGAGGCATATGTTGACACCACCTTCATATTTCCCCCAACCCGGCCACAGTACACCAGCAGGGCCAAGATTACCGAATCCACCTCCGGGTTCTGGTAATGGTCCTATTGATGGACGTTTTCCAAGACCAAACCCGCCACAAAACAATGCTAATGGCGGTACGTATCAACCAAGAACATCTTCCTATGGATATAGAAATAATTATAATCCATCAGGAAGTGGTAATTATCAAAATGGTAATAGCTATAACCAGGGATGGAATCAAAATAATTCATACCCTAGATATGCGTCTTCTGGAAACGCCGGTTACAATGGTGGATGCCCTGGCGGTTCATCCGGAAGCTATAATAATAATGGTCCACCAGGAGGAAACCCTCCAGGCGGCCCAGGAGGATCCGGATCCGGAGGATCAGGATCAGGAGGAGATGGCAGGAAGCCAAATAGGAGAACTTCTATGCCTGCAGGGATGCAAACCATCTTTGATAGGAGCCAATATATCCAAAACCTTGGCATTGACTGCTACCGAAAGGGAGCAGACGGCATGGAAGTCATGAACTGGAGCATGCGAGAAGCAGATAGACTACGCGGATGTAATAATCCGGCACGTAGGCAGGCACGGATACCCCCTCCATATGATTTTAATGATCCATGGAAGGACAGGTATCAAGCTTTTGTTGATGAAGTCAATTGTAGTGGCTGGACAAAAGAAGAAGCTCTGCCATATTTGATCTGTTGGTTAAATAAAGGCGGAAAAGTAGCCCTCAACCAATGGAGAGCAGCTTACGGATTATACGGTACCTATGATCAATTGGTAGAATGTGCCGCATACCTATTTGGATCAATCGTTAGAGAAGATCCATGGGTAAGTTTCAAGAAGAGAACACAAAAACCTAAGGAATCACACAAAGTCTTTGGTTTGGAGCTGCAGGACTTGCTTTCAAAAGCACGTCCAAATTGGGCTCATGACGATGATTGCTATCTACAAGAATTGTTTATACAATTCTACAGTGGATTGCAGGATCCGGATCACAAGCAAGTGGTCTGGGATTCTTGGAAAGATGACACTTCCTTCAGTGACCTGTTCATAGCAATTGATGGACATGACATGAAGAAACGATTGGTAGGTCTTGGACCTAGTCCAGTAAGAGCAGCTCCATTCCAATACGGAGGTACACCTGCTCCGGTATATGAGACTTCCCAGTTAGCTCCGGTTGAATCGAATGAAGCTGATGAGGAGTATGACTATATCTCCGATGAAAACGGAGAATATATTGGTTCAGTCCAGATTGCTGGAAAGTATTACCGACAAAAGTGGTATAGGAAGGTACATTCGAGAGGGAGAGGAGGATCTGTTGCTGGTAAAACAGCTTCCGGATGAACTCAACCTGGCAGTGTAGCCTCTGCGGCGAAGCCAACCGTAGCAGCCACTGTTGCTCCGACTAACATGATGGAAACGTTAATAGCCGGATTAACGGAAGCTCTAAAGAGACCAAGAGTCGACAAATCTCAAAGGAGATGTTTCAGATGCCAGAAACTGGGGCATTTTGCTCCAGAATGTATGGCTGAGAAGCCTGTCCCGCGTAAACAGGAGGGTGTCTCTGGGATAAGTACAGAGGAAAACTAGAAGGGGGTCTCCCGAGGGGCAAAGAAGGGGATCCCAGTGACAAATCTTGCCATGATATCACCATCCGTGATGATAGTTCGCATGTAGTAACAAGCTCGCCTAACACCGAGGTGGTTGTAGACACCCGGAAGGTTAGGGAAGCTGATATAACAGGTGCCACGGGAGCACAGGGGAAACCCAATATCAGTAACGAGGCAGGCGGCTATGAATTAGCCAAGGTCTGTGGTGCCCACCTGCCCCCGGGTCATCCTTGTCTGGAATTCCTGAAAGGATGTGGATCGACTCCTGGTGTGAAAAATGACGTTCCGATCCTCACGGACATGCCCTCTGTTCTAAACGGAAGGCGGTGGTATGTTTGCCTCACTGTTAACGGAAGATCTGCCGAATTCCTTGTGGATACGGGAGCTAGCCACTCTTGTATCTCCAGTAGGGTTCTACGATCTTATACCGGATGAACATGATACTCTCAAATCGGGAGGAAGTGCTCAGACGGTTGACGGCAGTACCTTGCAAACGTATGGTAGAACTTGTGTGAAACTACAGTTGGATGGTATACATGACTATGTCATGAGCGCCACCGCAGATGAGGGGATACTTGGGTTGGATTTCGCATCCCTGTATGGTGCTGTGTTGGAACCTCAATCAGGAGTGTTGAGTGTGAAATACCCGTATCCCGTAAAGGTTAGATGTGTACTGAGACAAGTGAGCAGTATGGCTAGTGTGGCACACACTGTGCGAATCCCTCCGGGAGTAGCCTGTGATGTGCTTGTAAGAAGTGATCCTGCAATGCATAATAAACCTGCAGTGATAGAACCGGATGTAGTTACTTTGTCAAGTATCGGATTAAATTCTGTAGACAAGATAGTAGCGAATGCATCCTGGTCGGTAGTACCTGTCTCCAATACTGGAAACACTACTATCTACTTGAAAAAGGGACAAGTTTTTGGAAACGTGACCCTTTCGGAAACTGTAACAGATAGTAAGCTAAGCTTACGAAAGGTAACAGGAGATGATGAAATTTCGGAAGACTTACTTAAGTTGTATGAAGAAACTTCATTAGAAGATCCGGAACACCGGAAAGAGTTCTATGATATGCTCTGTCAGTATAATAATGCCTTTGCCAAACCTGGTGAAAAACTAGGTACGACAAATAAGGTATTACATAAAATAGATACTGGAGATGCTGCACCCTTTAAGATACCGTATAGACGGTTACCTTTAGCGAAAAAGAGAGTAGCTGAAGATGAGATAAACAAGATGTTGGAACAGGATGTAATAGTCCCTTCCAATAGTCCATGGAGTAGTCCTGTGTGTATGGTAACAAAGAAAGACGGAACTATCCGCTTTTGCATAGACTACAGGAAGTTGAATGGAATAACGAAAAAGAATTTGTATCCATTACCGAGAATAGACGAAACCATTGACTCCTTAGGAGGGAACAGTTGGTTTTGTACCCTAGACTTGCAATCAGGTTATTGGCAAGTGGGAATGAACCCTTCAGATATGGAGAAAACTGCATTTTCGAGTCATATTGGACTATTCCAATATAATGTAATGCCGTTTGGATTGTGCAATGCACCTGCAACATTTGAAGCAATGATGGAAACAATTCTAAGTGATTTATTGTGGAAAAGATGTCTTGTATATCTTGACGATGTCATAGTCTTCGGAAAAACATTCGAAGAGTGTTCTAATAACCTAAAAATGGTACTAGAACGTATTATTTCTAATGGTCTCAAATTGAAACCTAAGAAATGCCACATGTTTAGAAAGTCCATAAATTATTTGGGCCGCATCATTAGTGATGAAGGAATAAAGGCTGATCCGGAAAAAATCGAATCAGTTACGAATTGGAATAGACCTAAAACACCCAAAGAAGTGAGGTCCTTTTTAGGATTCTGTTCCTATTACAGGGAATTTATTCCGAATTATTCTAGAGTCAGTTATCCATTACAAGCAATAGCTAACTGGACTCCAGGAAGTACCAAGGAAAAATTTCCTTGGACGCATGAACAGGAAACCGCTTTTCAAAAGCTAAAAGACCTGTTCACGAGTACTCCTGTATTGCAATATCCGAATGAAACGGATCATTTCATACTGGATACTGATGCTAGTAATGATAGCATTGGTGCAGCTCTCTCGCAAGTCCAAAATGGGAGAGAAGTACCGATTGCCTTTGCCAGCAATACACTGAGCAAGACTCAGCGCAATTACTGCACAACCAAAAGAGAGTTGTTAGCAGTAGTCGTATATACCAAGAAGTTCAAACATTTTCTATGGGGAACGAACTTTACTTTACGTACGGATCACTCCTCTTTAAGGTGGCTACTGAACTTCCGAGATGCTGAAGGAATGTTAGGCCGATGGCTAGCCCATTTATCCGAATATGGGCTTGAACATCAACAGATTCAGCATAGACCTGGAGTTAAGCATTTAAATGCTGATGCTTTGTCTCGAATACCAATTCGGAAATGTGATAATCCGGATTGTACTGATTGTGGAGCTCATAGGGCAGTGTTAGCAGGGATTCGAAGACCATTCGTACCCCTAGTTGCCAGTATACTGGATTGGTCTATGGATCACATACGACATTTCCAGGAAGCTGACTCGATAACTGCGCAGCTACTGCAATTGGTACCAAAGGGTATACGTCCAGTTAGACCGGAGGTCTCTCTGGAAAATCGAGAAATGAGAAGGTTTCTTGCTCAATGGACCGAGCTTGAAGTCCGGAAAGGCGTGTTATACCGTTGGAAGCCATGTAATAATGGTGAGAGAATCATGCAAGTGGTGATACCACATGCTATGAGACATGACATTATGTACTTCTGTCATGGGCATCGGACCAGTGGTCATTTCGGAAGGAAACGCTCGTTAGCACGACTTTCCAAGAAATACTATTGGCCTGGCATGACACGGGACTTGCAAAGATGGGTAATCACCTGTCCGGATTGTTGTAAAAACAAACCCGGACCCGGGATGGGCAAACTTCCTCTATCCCAAGAACTTTTCGGAGTTAGATTCGCAAGAATCGGGGTAGATATTATTAGTGGATTTAATACAACCGCTAATGATAATACCTGTATGATGGTAGTGTGTGATTATTATACGAAATACACTAAAGTATTTCCACTACTGGACCACAAAGCAATTACTTGTGCCGAAGCCTTTGTAAAAGGTTGGGTACTAAGTTTCGGTGTACCATTAATGTTACACAGTGACCAAGGCAGAGAATTCGAATCAAATCTCTGGCAGGGTATGTGCGAATACTTAGCTATTTGCAAGACTAGAACCAACCCGTATAGGCCACAAAGCGACGGATTGGTAGAAAGGTTCAATAGAACCCTCATCCAAGTTCTAAAGTCACTCGTTAATGAACATATGGATGACTGGGATGAGCAATGTCATTTTGTGACACATGCTTATAACAGTACGATACATTCAAGTACAAATTGTACTCCGAACCTTTTAGTATTCGGAGAGGATTTGATAATGCCTGCTGACCTAGTTTTTGGAGTCGAAGGGATGGACCCTGAACTACCCTGCCATGTAGTTTTTGTGGAATGTTTAAGAGACAGATTTAAAAAAGCATATGAGTCTGTCCGAATTGATTTGGAGAAAAGTGCCAAATGGCAGAAAGTAGGATACGATACCGATCTAAAGCATCGGAAATTCCAATCCGGAGACAGAGTCCTCAGATTACATGAACCACTTAGACACATAAAATTAGCGTCTAATTGGGATGGTCCCTTCACTATAACACAAGTTATCAGTGATTGTACCGTAATTATCAAATCTGACCTTGATCGACTTTATAAGTCAAATGTAGCTAGATTAAGGAAATGGTCTGGGAGGGAGACCTCCACAGAAATGTATGGTGAAGGTTCCGGAAAGATCCTGAACCAGAATCGCATAATAGACCAGGTAAAGAACACTACAGTGAAGCGTGGTCGTGGTAGGCCTAAAAAGTGTTCCAAATCAGTGACACCCACGCCAACACCGATTAAGCGTGGGGGAGTTAAAAAAGTCTCGGCAGGTGAAGACAAAAAGAAGAGGAAAGGTGTTTCTAAGGCTAAGAAGCACCTAGAGAAAGCTCTTCAGACTGTCAGGTCCGATAAAGAACTATCCGAGAAGAGGAGATACGTTCGCCGCAGCCCCCGAATTGCCCAGAGGACTGCAGTGACCTAACCTGTATACACAACGAGTGTAATGTTTACATTTAGAGGAACGGATGACAACTGACCCGAAAGGCTTATTTGTCGCCGCCGCATGATGTACCAATGGGTAGTGGACGGATAATCCGGTGGATTTGCTTAAGCTTTCCATAATCTCCACTTAAATCCCCAGACGAGTCATCGGCGTGAGCGATAATTACCTAAAAACAATCAGTTTGTTGATGTACCGCTTGTAGCACGTGCGTTTCCGCATGACGTCACAGTGTCCAGTCTCGGCTGACCTCTCGTGACCCCGCGCGCAACGGGGAAATGACGTCACGAATGCTGGCCTGTCGCCATATTGTTTTTCGGTAACGTCCAAGACGGTCGAGCTCGCTCCCTTCTTGGATTTTACCGGCTAGCAAACTCCTCGCTGCTCCTCCAGAGTCTGTCTCCTGGTAGACAGACTCCGTTTGTGTCGGCCCCGGCGCTGTAAAAGCCGGAAAAAGGAGTAGTTTACTCCCGTGGGCGATTCCCCAGTCATGGCTGAGGAATCCGTAGCTGCAGCCAAGCTATCCGGTGACCCGGATAAGCTGACTCCGTCCGCAGAAGCTTTTCCGGAAGCTTTGTCGCCTGTTACACAGGAAGAGAGCGAGATGATGGATGTGGAGGAATCCACGGATCGCTCGTTCGAGGAGAAGCTGGCTTCATTTTCACTAAATGAGCCAGAGAAGATGTTATCTCCACTCCCACCCGAGGGATCCGGAGCGGCTGCGAGTGCTGAACCCGCAGCGACAGAGTCCGAGACCACACAAGTCGACGGCTCAAAGGATCAGTGGAAGCCAGCAGTGGCTAACCCGTTCCCAGTAGAGTACGATGGTCGCTACCTGTATGTCCACCCGGAACTGCAGGCGCAAGTGACCTACGCAGACGGGACACCAGTCAGGTTGGACCCGAAAGTTAGGATAGCTGTCGAGGGCGTTATGGTTCCCGATCAGCTGACCAGGACGCCTCCCGAGTGGCTTCGAGACTGGCCGTGGTTCCAACGGGGACTTATGGTAGACGCTGACTTCCGCGAGACAGTGTACGAAGCCAACCGAGCCTTCGAGCTCGGAGCGTACCCGAAGCCTGACAAGTCCCTGTGGAACGTCAAGGCTACGAACATTAATTGGGTAGGCTGCGTCTCGGATTCCGAGGGGCAGACTTACCCACGCCCTTGTGCTACCCGGCCCCAGTACCGGACCACAAAGGAGTATCGGGAGGCCGCTGCTAACTTCGAGCAGTGGGATGAAGGTATTTATATAACCGAGCAAGAATTAGTGGATGTCCAGAACAATTCACTAATCGGTATGGACCGAGGTGCAGCCCTTCGGACGGTTCTCGTCCGCCGAATGACTGCCGAACGGGAGGCTCAGGAAGAGGCTAAGAGGGCCGCGGAAGTACCCGCACCTCCTATCCCCGACCTGAAACTTGCCACCAGGAGTTCAGCCAGTGCTACACCAGCCACCGGCAGTACTACCACTCAGGTAGAAGCCTCGACCTCCAGCGCATCCGGAACCCAGGAACCGGAGGAAGACTGGAAGGTCAGCAAGAACCGAAGGTCCGCTGCTCGGAAGCTCAAGAATCTCCCGGATTCTGCTAGAGCCGAGCCGAAACCCAGCACTTCAGCCACTGGTAGTTCTGCCATGGAGGTTGAATCGTCTGACGAGGAGTCTGTGCACGAGTCCTCGGTTGAGTATGATGAGAAGGCCACTCCATCAACTCAAACCGAGGCCGAACGCTGGGCTAACGCCAAGTCCGGATTCAAAACCCGGATTCCGACGTGCTTCTCAGACTGTGCGTACAGAGTAAAGAAGGACGGCTCTACCCTCTATGCCTGCCCGGACTCAGTCAACAAAAATAATGAGTCAGATGATGAAGATTGGATGCGTCTTTCGGACGAGGACCCCAATCCGAGCAAAGCCTATCGAAAGATGTGGCTTATGCTAAACCACACCGAAGGGTATTACACTTATACCCAGAGGAGGAAGCTGCGTTGGGCTTTAGAGAAGTGGTACGGTGATGACCAAAAGTCCTGTCCCTTCTCTATCTGCCAGGATGCGAGTGATGTCACGATCCGGACCTGGAGTACTCCAGCCCGGTTTCAACGGCATCTGGTAGAGGCCCACTTCCACCATCACCCGGTTTACATTTGTGATCCGAGTTATGGTAAGAAGGGCAAGAAGTGTACTACGAAGGTGCAATACAACCGACGTAGTGATCTGGCTAGACACCAGAAGAAATGCCACGCAGAAGGTTTGGACGGGGCACGGAAGCGCATCATGGAGCTTCATCAGGAACTCATGAAGGAGTTCGATAGTCTGAGCGAGGATGCTTGGTCGAAGATCCGACCAGGGGACCAAGTCCTCTGCGAAGTTCCGAAGACCAAGGATTCGAAACTCCGAGCAAAGATAGTTCTGACTCCTGGAAAGGGTAAACTGGACATGCACGAGTCTCTCTGGCAGAAATGCGAGGAATCTGGAAAGGATGCAAAGAGAGCTCGTGAAAGGAGCAGGAGAGATCAGAACCGTGGTGGCAACGGTAATGGTCAGAGCACCACTAAACCGAAAGTCAGAGCAGAGGACTGTTCCAGGTCCCCTCTGGCTAGGCACCCCGCAGAGCAGGCTCAGGGCATTCCGGTGTTCAAGAAGCCCGAACCTGCCGGATACGCTGGAGCCGTATCTAAGCCTGGGAAAGTTAATTCTCGTAACTTTCAGTCCTTAAACCAGGGACCTGGACCTGAGAGCCAGACCTTGGTGGTAGGAAAGGATGGTCGCCTTATGCCAAAGAAGACCACAGCATCTGCTGCCGCCGGATCTGCATCCGCTCCAGCCGCCCCGCCAGTTACCTTCACCCAGGAGCAGTTGAACATGTACCTGCAAATGGGATTGAAACAGAACGCACCACCTGCCTACTGTGTACCAACGGCAGGCGTGTCCGGAAGCCCCAAACCCGGAAGTGGTCCACAGGCCGCATCGACTCCTCCCAAGGCTGTCGCTGCACCTGTGAAACCAAAGGACGCTATTACCATTAAAACCGGTAATGCGAAAGTTTGGTTTGAGAAATCTCGCCAAGGGGAGGCAGATGTCCAGAAGGCCATCTACACCCACTGGGAGAAGTGTGTTCGCGAAAAAGCGACCGAGTTCCATCAGGGTCTCTTAAACGACACCCTGTTGTGTATGAAGGAGGTCGCGGATGCTGAAAAGCAGCGCCTCGAGACCCTCATCTGGGACGATGTGAAGGCCCAGGAGGAGGCTGCCGCAGCTGCCCAAGAAAAGGCAGCTATGGATGTACACGTGTTGGAGAAACGTGTAAAAGAGGAGATTACTCGGAATACCAACTTGAACACTAAGTTCATGAGGGTATTCGGAGTCGACTTGGACGAGTGGGACGGCACTCCCGAGTCGGCTCTAGCTCTTCTTAAGAAGAAGCATGCTAAGAAATCCGCTTAAGCATGCTACGGGTTATTTCTCCCATAATTTTTTTCTCCATCACCAAATAACCAGATATAGTCTTTGCGGAACCCTGTAGGTCTGCGAATGTTTTCTTCACTAGTGTATGAACACCTATAGTATGTGTTCCGGGTTCCTCTTATGACCAGTTTATTGTATAATTCAGGCTGTATAACCCTTATTGCACCCTGAATAGTCTATTCGGATTTATAACTTCACCCATGAACAATCCGATAGTAGACTTGCTGCTGTGAGACGTATCCGGATGCCAGTTCCAGACTCCTGCTGTTACCCGTGCTAACCACTTACTAGGATGGACTTTACGATTTACCTCTACAACTCATCTATACTCCCGAATGGACTTATAACAACTACTACTATTACTTCCGGATCAACCTATATTGAACTATCTTCTACTTATGTCAACTAAACTTAAAAAAGGATTACGTTTTCTACACTGTTGACACATCCGGACTATTATTCTACATTCTACGCCATTCGGATTTACTTATAAACTTTAGCACTACTAGAGGATTGTGGGTAGCTGCCCCAAATTCATCTACCGTGTTCACTCTATATAAGGAAACCATAAACTTTAGCACGTCCATCCCGTGGTTAGCTGACCACACCTACCTACTAGTACCTGGAGGATTACAGCAGAAGACTCCAGCAGCATCTATAATTTCTGTATAATTGTATATAATGTCATATTTCTATTTTTCTATAATATTATATGTATGTGCATATCCACTAGATACATATTATGATACGGGTACATAGATACTTCTTGATACGGATCTCTGATAATTATTGGTATTCATATTATAAGATCCGTTAAACTTCACCAGAAAACAAACATTATTGTCCTGCGAGACAAATTGTATAATAAGTATATTGATCTGGTGCTATAAAGGTTATTAGGTACACGGTGATAATATATTATTATTATATTCATTACCACACCGTGATTTTTTTCTTTTCTTTTCAAGTGTATGGTATAAATGGTCCTATTCGTACTACTCACGGAATCCTTAATGGATTCGTATGTTAATAATATACGACATGTCATTATATAGTGAAGTTACTATAACAGTCTTCTTTAAGACTATATATTTAAATGTGGTGTTAATAACTACAAACACACATACGGATGTTATTATGTGATTTATTTATTATCGACAGTTCCGTTACATATAACTGTCATCATCACATGTATACGATTCATATTACTTGTCTTATTAATTATACCGTAGATATAATATGATATTATATGGTATAGTAATCTAACTAACAGTTCCGTTTCACACAACTGTCACTTATTCAAGTAATTCGTATAATATTTCAACATCCTAATTGTTATTTGTAACTACATTCACTATCGAATATATATATATATGACATTCGATTCATACTCAATTTGGTGTTAATGTTATACCTATGTTTGTACCTCTATTACTAAAGGTTTAGACATATAGAAATGTTATCCTAGTAATATTATTATAACTATAACACCCTCCTAAATGTCTGGGGGAGTGGTGTAGAGGTACACATTATTAAACCATAGGAGTTGGGTACCGTCTGATGTGGCGGGTGAGTCGAGTCGTCGGACGTTCCTCAGGTTCCGGATAGGTGGCAGCACTGATCCGGGTCTGTGGGGACATCTGACGACGAACACCTGGGTCCGTATATAAAGCCCAGGGCTCAGCCGCTACGTCAGAGGCCCTTCTGGCCTCCACACCATGTAAACCATTATTCCTTAATATTAGCTGCCTCTTTGACATCATCCGGCAGCCGTGAGTGTACACTAAGAAATAAAACTAACCGTTGGCATACACTTGGAATACTGTCTTACTCTTTCTTTCCGAACCGTAAGACCCGAACCCCCCAGGTCCGTAAGGCCACAAACCCTTACACTACCATAGGGGATTTCCACCCCTCAGGAATTTACAAATAATATCTTGTTTTCTACTACTTTGCTGCCATAAAATGGGAAGAGTTTTATAGCCTTCTTATTTCATGAGCTTTATACTTTATTATATTTATATGTAAAAAAAGCAAACCCTCAGACCTATTCGAATTAACCTTAGATTTTGTTGTTTTAGTGAGATGTGTTCAAAATTCCATTATTTGGCATGAATTATGATTTAAGCATAGTAATCGGGCCATTTAGGCTATGAAATACAGGGTTGGGTTATTGCATGGGGTGTGCAATACGGTGCTCCATGGTTAGATTTTCATAGTTTTGGATTTACAAATTCTTTAGTTAAAGTAGAACAGGTTAATATGTTTACCTTTTGAGCAAATTCCCAAAATTCAATTTTTATCTTAGACGCCAGGTGTAATTTATACGCAGGGTACCTGTATAACAGTAATTGTGTTAATTAAACCTAATAATACTTAAAGGTATTTTGTAGTAGTGGGGCTAGATATAACAACAACTAGTGACTGGGTTTACATCTTTATTTATACCATGGCATTCTAATAGAAAGTACAATGGTATTTTAATACAATAGACGGAGAGAGTGAGTCACCAATTTATACATATTTACAGGAACTTAATCATTGGAGGACCGCTAATAGCATCGCAATAGCATCGTGCCGATTCGTTATCAAATTGCATCAATGCAGCCTTGGTGAGTAACTCGCCAGGGCTGTATTGATGCATCATCGTGGAACTTCACGAGTGCCGTGTCGTCGCCTCAGTGCAACAAGGTTGTAACTGACATTTTGGCAGAATTGAGTTTTCTTCCGTTTTATCATCTATTGGCCCTTAGCTACCTTCTATGTAAATATTGAAGCTCTGTCTATGATAGATGTGTCTACAGGGCCCAATACAATGAGGCTGTGACAACTGTGTGCTATAGTAATTGCAACACTTATTTTGCCTCTCCTGCAAAACTTGAAATATACAGATACAACCTTGTTGCACTGAGGCGACGATGTACTCCATAGGTATGTCATGATGTTTCATCAATCCAGCATTTACAGACAACAATTTAACTATAATTCTCTGTACAGAGGACCACATGTAATGACATAACATAACATTTTATTACACGTTTCTATCTACAAAGTACAAAGTATGGTTAGAGATTACATGATATTAGATGCATATTTCTTTTTTTGGACATATGAGTTTGATAATATTAAAGTTAGAAACTTCTATAATATAATACAATAACCAAGGAAATAACCAAGGAATTTTGACAAATCAAAATTTTGATAACCCCAAAAAAACGAAAAACCTTGAATTAGTGCTTAGTAACACTTGGCCATTCCAACCAAATTATGGATATTGCAGAGTTTAGCCCTCTGAGGGACGCATGCCCCCAGACCATGGTATCACAGTATCAGGAATGGATCGAGACATTTTAATATCTATTTTAAACACATTATATACTTCAATATGAAACTTATTGCTTTTGGTTTATGCTATGGTTGATTTGCGTACAGAGTCAGGGAACTTGACATGTTTCTCCGACCTGGGACTGGAGGAGCCCTCGGTGGCAGTACCCGCTAACCGGACAATATCGGTACGCTCCGCCAAATACTCCTGGAATAAATCAGAAATTAAAGATTAAAATTGGACACAACTTCTCTTTTTTTGGTATGATATTTACTTCTGTGCGTTGATGTTGGGAAGTGACAAAGGGTTATCAATGGTAATGATATGTTTTATACATGAGAAGGGAAAGATGGATTACGCCTGGTATGGGTTTGTTTCAGAATTTAACTATAGACAAGACCAAAGCTCAACTTTTAGCCACAGATGTGAAAAAAAAGAAGAAAAAGGGCATGACCTCACTAAACATTCCATGGTCATATAGCTATCAATCACAAAATATTAAATGTAGCCCAGCACGGAGGCCCAATCCTTCTTCTATTAGAATGAAATAGTCTGTTTTGAACATACCTAACTCTTTTAGGACAACGTGGTGCAATGATTAACAGTCTTTGATTTTAGATGTCCAAAAACAAAACACTCAATCAAGCTTGAATGGAATTTGCAAGTGCATTCTGGATTTGATGGCAGCAGAAATCTACTGTTGCTTTTATACATAGTGATGGAGATACACCAAGAAGCAGTGAGCCGATACTGTTTAGCATTTATAGTCAAGATTCTCTTTGACATGTGCTAATACTTTGTCAAACAGGGTGGAGGAAAAAGAAAAGAAATCACATCAAAATATGATTCCAGAAAGGAGCAAGCGTGAAAGTGAAATAAGCAATCTGGTGGAGGTGCTGGTAGACACAACGTCACATATAAAAAGCTTGAACTGGTTAACGGTTCGTCATTTTTAACCGCAAGCGGCGTGGTTTTTCTGCTTTCCAAACTCAATCCCCACAGGCATACAAATAAACCTTTATTTCTTTGTTTCCCACTCCCACCCCATCAAAAAGCATTCTCCGTCCACATATCATAAAGATGATCACTTTCTAAGGGGACGTCCATATATGGTGTTATGCAGGCTTTGTCAAATATGTTATTAGAAGGATGCAAAGGTACTGGATACAAAGGTAAAGGATGCAATTATTATGAAGGCTTAAGGAGGTTTAAGATACTTTAAAAAAAGTAACTGATAGGTAAAACATTGTTGTAGTGGCAGATGACCTCTTGAAGATTAAATATTGAAACCTTTCCATTAAAGTACAAAAAGGAATGCAAAGGCAATGGATACAAAGGTAAAGGATGCACGCATTATGAAGTCTTAAGGAGGTTTAAGATACTTCCTAAAAAGTAACTGATAGGTACAACATTGTTGTAGTTGCCAGTGTTGCTGAAAACTGTTTCTTGACGCAGGCCACTTTGGCCTGCGTCTTGGCATCTTTCGCAGGCTATTTCCCTTTTACGCAGGCCATATGAATACTGATATTAACTGTGCATCAATGCATCTTGTCATCCATAAAGGGTTAAGCATGCGCCAATGCATCATGCCATCAATAAAGGGTTAAATGTGCATCAATGCATCATGTCATCCATAAAGGGTTAAATGTGCATCAATGCATCCTGCCATCAATAAAGGGTTAAGTGTGCATCAATGCATCATGCCATCCATAAAGGGTTAAGCATGTGCCAATGCATTCATGCATCATGCTGACCCTACAGTGTGACGTCATTATGTGTTAACCCTGTACATGCCACGAGTGCATTCCTGCATCATGCTGACCCTACAGTATGACGTCATTATGTGTTAACCCTCTAAGTGCCACGAGTGTATTCCTGCATCATGCTGACCCTACAGTGTGACGTCATTATGTGTTAACCCTGTACATGCCACAAGTGTATTCCTCCATCATGCTGACCCTACAGTATGACGTCATTATGTGTTAACCCTCTAAGTGCCACGAGTGTATTCCTGCATCATGCTGACCCTACAGTGTGACGTCATTATGTGTTAACCCTCTAAGTGCCATGAGTGTATTCCTGCATCATGCTGACCCTACAGTGTGACGTCATTATGTGTTAACCCTCTAAGTACCATGAGTGTATTCCTGCATCATGCTGACCCTACAGTATGATGTCATTATGTGTTAACCCTTTACATGCCACGAGTGTATTCCTCCATCATGCTGACCCTACAGTATGATGTCATTATGTGTTAACCCTTTACATGCCATGACAGTATTCCTGCACCATGCTGACCCTACAGTATGATGTCATTATGTGTTAACCCTTTACATGCCACGAGTGTATTCATGCATCATGTTGACCCTACAGTATGACGTCATTATGTGTTAACCCTTTACATGCCATGACAGTATTCCTGCACCATGCTGACCCTACAGTATGACGTCATTATGTGTTAACCCTCTAAGTGCCACGAGTGTATTCCTGCACCATGCTGACCCTACAGTATGACGTCATTATGTGTTAACCCTTTACATGCCACGAGTGTATTCCTCCATCATGCTGACCCTACAGTATGACGTCATTATGTGTTAACCCTTTATGTGCCACGAGTGTATTCCTGCATCATGCTGACCCTACAGAATGACGTCATTATGTGTTAACCCTTTACATGCCATGAGTGTATTCCTGCACCATGCTGACCCTACAGTATGACATCATTATGTGTTAACCCTCTAAGTGCCACGAGTGTATTCCTGCACCATGCTGACCCTACAGTATGACGTCATTATGTGTTAACCCTCTAAGTACCATGAGTGTATTCCTGCACCATGCTGACCCTACAGTATGACGTCATTATGTGTTAACCCTGTACATGCCATGAGTGTATTCCTGCATCATGCTGACCCTACAGTATGACGTCATTATGTGTTAACCCTCTAAGTGCCATGAGTGTATTCCTGCATCATGCTGACCCTACAGTGTGACGTCATTATGTGTTAACCCTGTACATGCCACGAGTGTATTCCTGCATCATGCTGACCCTACAGTATGACATCATTATGTGTTAACCCTTTACATGCCATGAGTGTATTCCTGCATCATGCTGACCCTACAGTATGACGTCATTATGTGTTAACCCTCTAAGTACCATGAGTGTATTCCTGCACCATGCTGACCCTACAGTATGATGTCATTATGTGTTAACCCTTTACGTGCCATGAGTGTATTCCTCCATCATGCTGACCCTACAGTGTGACGTCATTATGTGTTAACCCTGTACATGCCACGAGTGCATTCCTGCACCATGCTGACCCTACAGTATGACGTCATTATGTGTTAACCCTTTATGTGCCACGAGTGTATTCATGCATCATGCTGACTCTACAGTGTGACGTCATTATGTGTTAACCCTGTACATGCCACGAGTGCATTCCTGCACCATGCTGACCCTACAGTATGACGTCATTATGTGTTAACCCTGTACATGCCATGAGTGTATTCCTGCATCATGCTGACCCTACAGTATGACGTCATTATGTGTTAACCCTCTAAGTACCATGAGTGTATTCCTGCATCATGCTGACCCTACAGTATGACGTCATTATGTGTTAACCCTTTACATGCCATGAGTGTATTCATGCATCATGCTGACCCTACAGTGTGACGTCATTATGTGTTAACCCTCTAAGTACCATGAGTGTATTCCTGCATCTTGCTGACCCTACAGTATGACGTCATTATGTGTTAACCCTCTAAGTACCATGAGTGTATTCATGCATCATGCTGACCCTACAGTATGACGTCATTATGTGTTAACCCTCTAAGTACCATGAGTGTATTCCTCCGTCATGCTGACCCTACAGTATGACGTCATTATGTGTTAACCCTTTACATGCCATGAGTGTATTCATGCATCATGCTGACCCTACAGTATGACGTCATTATGTGTTAACCCTCTATGTGCCACGAGTGTATTCATGCATCATGCTGACCCTACAGTATGACGTCATTATGTGTTAACCCTTTACATGCCATGAGTGTATTCCTGCATCATGCTGACCCTACAGTATGACGTCATTATGTGTTAACCCTCTAAGTGCCATGAGTGTATTCCTGCATCTTGCTGACCCTACAGTATGACGTCATTATGTGTTAACCCTGTACATGCCACGAGTGCATTCCTGCATCATGCTGACCCTACAGTATGACGTCATTATGTGTTAACCCTCTAAGTGCCATGAGTGTATTCCTGCATCTTGCTGACCCTACAGTATGACGTCATTATGTGTTAACCCTGTACATGCCATGAGTGTATTCCTGCATCATGCTGACCCTACAGTATGACGTCATTATGTGTTAACCCTCTAAGTGCCATGAGTGTATTCCTGCATCATGCTGACCCTACAGTATGACGTCATTATGTGTTAACCCTCTAAGTGCCATGAGTGTATTCCTGCATCATGCTGACCCTACAGTATGACGTCATTATGTGTTAACCCTCTAAGTACCATGAGTGTATTCCTCCATCATGCTGACCCTACAGTGTGACATCATCATGTGTTAACCCTCTAAGTGCCACGAGTGTATTCCTGCATCATGCTGACCTTACAGGGTTGACACCCTCCCGGAGGTTTTGCATTATTGGTGCATCATGCCGACCAATGGGCATGATGCACTCCTGCATGGGCAGCCTTCATGTGTTAATAGGTGAGGTATGACATAAAGGGTGCAGTGGCAGACAGTGTACTTACGTTACAGTTTGTTACACCGTCTCATTAAGTCATTGTTTTCTATGATGTAATTCTGAATGTATAGTAACGACGGTAATATATGAATCTAATCCTTGAACCGCTAAAAGGCTGCTGATACAGGATTGTATCATGCCCATTGGTCATCATGATGCACCAATAAAGTGCTGGTGAGACTGCTTGCCAGCATTTCATTGGTGCATCATGCTGACCCTACGTGGTTGATACATATACTCTCGGAGGGTCGGCATGATGCACCAATGAAGTGCTGGTGAGCAGTCTCACCAGCATTCATTGGTACATCATGACGACCAATGCATTAAAGCATTAATGCATCAGCGGCCTTTAAAGGACTAATACTAGCTTTATACCATTAGTAACTTAGTGACAAATAATACATAAATTTATTCCCATGAGGTTCACTTAATTTTGATCAAAAATCAAATTATTGAACTTACTTCTAAATTAGCAAAATGTTCTGAATAGGTAAATATGTTAGTTAGGTAATGAGAGTGAAATAAAGTAAGAAGAAAACAAAAAAAACAAGGCCTTACCTTTATTACGTCTAGTTTGTTTTCTACTGATAGATTGTCGGTTGATGGGTCGTTCCGTTGTCTGCATTTGTCTGCTAGGTTGTCTATGGCCATCATTATTTGACCAACTTCTGTTCTCTGCAAATAATAGAAAAAGGAGAGATAAACCATTAATTCAATGTCATCCTTAGACTTAGCGTCTGCCCCTATAGATATTTATAGCAGGGTTGTCACATTTCAGAACGATTTTGAGTGCCCAAACTGGATAATCTGAGTGCTTTTATCTTAGGAAAAAGGTACTGAGGTGACACTTGAATATTGACAGTTTTCTTTTTCTATACTATTCTTATATGTGACAGCAGCTCAGGTATAGCTTTGACAGTGGTTCATACTGAAAAAGCTTAGCGTGGGAGGGGGTGGGGTGGGATTAGAACCAGTGATCTTCTGATCCAAAGTACTACATGCTATCCATGAGGCCACAGGGCCAGATTCTCTTGGTGGTTGAGATGAGTCGTATGTCTAAGAACCCATGGATACCATATATACATTTGTATGTCAGTGAATGCAGAATGCATTCTGATGCATCCTAAAGATGCAGACCATGGTATAAATGCAATGTGTGATGATTATGGATGCACTCATTGACTTTAGGCAATAAAAGGGATATAGGGAAACCATATATCTTATCTGTGCACATAGGTTTCCCCCATGTATAGATATGTACATGTATATAGATCTTACCTGTGTGCAGAGGTTTGTTTGCCCCATGTGTAGACCTCTATATAAATCTGTGTGCAGGGGTTTGTTTGCCCCATATGTAGACCTCTATATAGACCTGTGTGCAGAGGTTTGTTTGCCCCATGTGTAGACCTCTAAATGTACATAGGCCTGTGAGCAGAGGTTTGTTTGCCACATGTGTAGACCTCTATGTAGACCTGTAGGCAGAGGTTTGTTTGCCACATGTGTAGACCTCTATATAGACCTGTAGGCAGAGGTTTGTTTGCCTCATGTGTAGACGCCTATATGTATATAGTCCTGTGTGCAGAGTGAGTGAGTAATAGATGTTTAACGCCATTTCGACAGCTAAGGTCATATTCATGGTGAGAACTACATTACACAATTTCACAGAGGAATGTGTCAGTGCCCGCACATATGTGCACCACACACATCCTGAGGGGATAGCAAAGAGAAGATATAGACCCTTTTAAGTTGGCTAGGCAAGCCCGCCTGTGTGCAGAGGTTTGTTTGCCCCATGTGTAGACGTCTATATGTACAAAGGCCTGTGAGCAGAGGTTTGTTTGCCCCATGTGTAGACCTCTATATAGACCTGTAGGCAGAAGTTTGTTTGGCTCATGTGTAGACCCCTATATGTATATAGTCCTGTGTGCAGAGGTTTGTTTGCCCCATGTGTAGACCTCTATATGTATATAGACCTGTGTGCAGAGGTTTGTTTGCCCCATGTGTAGACCTCTATATGTATATAGACCTGTGAACAGAGGTTTGTTTGCCCCATGTGTAGACCTCTATATAGACCTGTAGGCAGAGGTTTGTTTGTCTCATGTGTAGACCCCTATATGTATATAGACTTGTGTGCAGAGGTTTGTTTGCCTCATGTGTAGACCTTTATATAGGCCTGTGTGCAGAGGTTTATTTGCCCCATGTGTAGACCTCTATATGTATACCTTACCTGTGCGCGTAGCTTCCGCTTGCCCCGTGTGTAGACCTGCTCCAGCTCCTGGTTCTGGTTGAGTGACTCCTCCTGCTGGTTCTGCATCTGAGACAGCTGAGAGTTGATGTAGACCTTACTCTTATTGTGGTCCTGTCGCATGTCCTCCAACCGCTGCTTGGCCGCCTCCAACTGTCAATAAAGTTATAAAGAATCAGTTTGAACATTTTAGGGTGTCTTCTGCTTTCATGCGTTATTGTTATCATAAATCACTGAACATGACCTTTGATGTGCCTAATAGAACGATGCTGAACTCAGGGTGCAGTGTACGCAGGGCAGTGTATATCTGATATTTCACATATGATAGACTAGAGTAAAAAAAAAAAAAAAAAAATGGCAGCATTTTCTGTGTGCTTTAAAGAGTCTAGGTCGTCTTGCCACTGCACATACACCCTGTGCACCCTGTAGGTATTGAGCAGAGTATTGTACTGGACACCTGTGCCTACCACAGGCAGCCCCCAGCAGGGTGGCAGAAGGAGAACCCTAAACTGGTCATTTTTAAAGTGATCTGTACTGTATTCTAAATACAGTATACTATTTTTGATTTTATCAGTCTCATTTTGTAAGTCTTAAGCATGAAATAAACCCAGATTTATCATTTGCAAGATGAATTTATATAGTTAAATTCACTCACTAAAGTAAAGCATCTATTGAATAAGTCACATTTCAGATCACAATTGATCATTGTGGAAATCTGACACCGTAACTGATGGATTTTCTTCTTTTACACTGTAAGGAAGTTTATAGGCTTCATGTTGATGAAATATAATCAAGATCTGGACACGGGGTCATGATTAACTTTGGGCTCATATAATGAAAATGTAACTGTAGCAGGTGGTTTAGGAAAATTCAAAGCATAATTAAACATGTTATACTATCAACTGATTCAAAGTTTTCCCTTTCTTTCTAAGTGCACACATTCCTATCCATATTCAAACCAGTATAATAGGAAAAGCAATTTTTGAAATCTTTTCGGAAAGGGGGTGTATTCAACATGGATTGAATTCAATAACTTGTTCAAAATGCCCCCATAATCAGAGTTCTGCTATGGACAAACTAAACCGTAAACATTGAATTTTATTTCACTAATCAGATGCACATTTATAGACAGTCTTATATAAAAAAAAAAATGATGTAATTCTGGACATGGGATCTAAAGATGATCGTGACCCTTTAAGCATTCTCCCAAAGTATAGTAGCTGCTTATATGTGGGTGAGAGCTCTGTGTGGGTGAGAATGCTCCAACTAGAATATGGAGAAAAATTGTAAATCTTGAAGGAAATATTTTGGAAAGCCCAACTTTCATCCGTATGATTATAGGTGAGTTTTATTGTGAAAAGGTGGTCTTGATAACTTTTCAGACACATTTTGTGAGTGAAATGTGGTTAAGAAAAGAAAGTTCAGGTCAATTTTCAACCTGAGAAACCAATAATTCATAATCTTCTACCTGTTCCACCATGGATTGCAGGTTATCCACCACGGTTTGGTTTGTAGCCGCTAACGTACGATGCCGCATCATTAAACTACTCAACATGGAGTCATTTACCTCCAGGTAATCTGTAATATGATAGTACAATGACTCATCATGACATTACACTGCAGGTAATCTGTAATACATAATGACAGAATGACTCATCATAATGTTACACTGCATGTAATCTGTAATACAATAGTACAATGACTCATCATGACATTACACTGCAGGTAATCTGTAGTACACAATGACAGAATGACTGATCATGATGTTACGCATCAGGTAACCTGTAATACAATAATACACAATGACTCATCATGATATTACACTGCATGTAATCTGTAGTACATAATGACAGAATGACTCATCATGACATTACACTGCAGGTAATCTGTAATACATAATGACAGAATGACTCATCATAATGTTACACTGCATGTAATCTGTAATACAATAGTACAATGACTCATCATGACATTACACTGCAGGTAATCTGTAGTACACAATGACAGAATGACTCATCATGATGTTACACTGCAGGTAATTTGTAATACATAATGACACAATGACTCATCATGATACTACACTACAGGTAATCTGTATTACACAATGACAGAATGACACATCATGACATTACACTGCAGGTAATCTGTAATACAATAATACAGAATGACTCATCATGATATTACACTGCATGTAATCTGTAATACATAATGAGGACACCATTCTTATTATATCAAGATGCAGTTCATAAAGTTGCCTGTCGTAAATATCGTGCAATTACATAGCACTGAACACTTACAACCTTTGAGAATAATATACACATTATTCATGTACATTTAAGTGACTACTTACGTGGTGGTAGGATGTCGATAACCTTGTTTAGGTAAATCTCATAAATCCTGTATTGCTCCAACTTATTCCTTAGGTACTTCTGTCTGTAATGACATATAAGGTGCATATCGTTAAATGGGAGTAGTTGTTACTTTGGTTATATACCCCATTTCTATCTCTGGTTGATCTCCATTTTCAAGTCAATACCATAATACCCAGCGTATAAGGCGAGCCCGCATATAAGACGCACCCAGTGTTTGTGGATTTGCCCAGAAAAATATAAAATAACATAATTTCAGTTCTTCTCAATGGATTTTCAAAATTCAAAAAGCCATGTGCCCAATGGAACCTCCTGAACCCTCTTATGTTTCTATAATGGTTAACAGGAAGTGTAAGATATCAATTGAAAGCTCTTGGTCTCTTCCTCCTGAATCCAGGGAGAATTAAACCCCCGTCTATAAGGCACGCCTTATACGCGAGGTATTAATATAAGCCTAGCAGGTAAGGAAACTGCTAAATAAGTCAAAAGTTTGGCAAAATTGATAAATCGACCCCTCCAGGAGCAGAGTGGGAGCATAATGCAGAGTAGGTGCATAATGCAGAGTGGGAGCATAATGCAGAGTGGGTGCATAATGCAAAGTGGGTGCATAATGCAGAGTGGGTGCATAATGCAGAGTGGGTGCATAATGCAGAGTGGGAGCATAATGCAGAGTGGGAGCATAATGCAGAGTGGGTGCATAATGCAGAGTGGGTGCATAATGCAGAGTGGGAGCATAATGCAGAGTGTGCATAATGCAGAGTGGGTGCATAATGCAGAGTGGGTGCATAATGCAGAGTGGGAACATAATGCAGAGTGGGTGCATAATGCAGAGTGGGTGCATAATGCAGAGTGGGAGCATAATGCAGAGTGGGTGCATAATGCAGAGTGGGTGCATAATGCAGAGTGGGTGCATGTCTTGGTGAGCTGCTATCCAGGGCTGCATTCATACATCATGCTGACCCTATGACCATGATACGCTGATGCACCATATATGTACCCTTAAGGCGACTGCAGACTGGCCAGATTCGATCAGCATCTAAGTCCCGATCGGATCGGGCACATCAAACATGTTTGATATTTGACTGACTGGATTGGACGTCCCCGCAGATGCCCCCGGGAGATGCCCCCGACGTCCAGTCGGCCCCGTCTGCGGCTCCCTTTACAGGGCTAACCCTGTGCACAGGGTGTATGTAGACTGTTAGACCTGTTTGAGACCCCGGACCTACTACATATTGGTATCTTTAGATCTTGGACTTAAGGCACTATTTTGGCCAACATAAATCTCCATACATTAGACTAATACTAGAGCAGTATGCTCTATTGCACCCTATAAGGGCAGCATGCTAACTAAAACATAGCATTATCGCTTACACTGCTGACAAATACCCCACAGCAGTCATGCATCATGCCGACCATACACAATTGAGACACTTCCAGAGAATTGGCATGATGCATGAATGCAGCTCTGGCGAGTAACTCGCCAGGGATGCATTCATGCATCATATAGTGACCCTAGAGTAGCAGTACATTCCAAAAGGGTCTGCTTGATGTTCTTTGGAAGATGATGCCAACCTATGACCATGATGCACCCCGACATTAGCTGTCATTAAAGCCTTAACCTGTGACATTAGCTATCCTTAAAGGGTTAACCTGTGACATTAGCTGTCCTTAAAGGGTTAACCTGTGACATTAGCTGTCCTTAAAGGGTTAACATGTGACATAAGCTGTCCTTTAAGGGTTACCCTGTGACATTAGCTGTCCATAAAGGGTTAACCTGTGACATTAGCTGTCCATAAAGGGTTAACCTGTGACATTAGCTGTCCATAAAGGGTTAACCTGTGACATTAGCTGTCATTAAACCTTAACCTGTGACATCAGCTGTCCTTAAAGGGTTAACATGTGACATTAGCTGTCCATAAAGGGTTAACCTGTGACATAAGCTGTCCATAAAGGGTTAACCTGTGACATTAGCTGTCCTTAAAGGGTTAACCTGTGACATCAGCTGTCCTTAAAGGGTTAACCTGTGACATTAGCTGTCCATAAAGGGTTAACCTGTGACATTAGCTGTCCATAAAGGGTTAACCTGTGACATCAGCTGTCCATAAAGGGTTAACCTGTGACATTAGCTGTCCATAAAGGGTTAACCTGTGACATTAGCTGTCCATAAAGGGTTAACCTGTGACATTAGCTGTCCATAAAGGGTTAACCTGTGACATTAGCTGTCCTTAAGGGGTTAACATGTGACATCAGCTGTCCATAAAGGGTTACCCTGTGAAATTAGCCTGTGACATTAGCTGTCAATAAAGGGTTAACATGTGACATTAGCTGTCCATAAAGGGTTAACATGTGACATCAGCTGTCCATAAAGGGTTAACATGTGACATCAGCTGTCCATAAAGGGTTAACATGTGTCATTAGCTGTCCATAAAGGGTTAACATGTGACATTAGCTGTCCATAAAGGGTTAACATGTGACATTAGCTGTCCATAAAGGGTTAACATGTGACATCAGCTGTCCATAAAAGGTTAACCTGTGACATTAGCTGTCCTTAAGGGGTTAACATGTGACATCAGCTGTCCATAAAGGGTTAACATGTGACATTAGCTGTCCATTAAGGGTTAACATGTGGCATTAACTGTCCATAAAGGGTTAACATGTGACATCAGCTGTCCATAAAAGGTTAACCTGTGACATTAGCTGTCCTTAAGGGGTTAACATGTGACATCAGCTGTCCATAAAGGGTTACCCTGTGACATTAGCCTGTGACATTAGCTGTCCATAAAGGGTTAACATGTGACATTAGCTGTCCATAAAGGGTTAACATGTGACATCAGCTGTCCATAAAGGGTTAACATGTGACATTAGCTGTCATAAAGGGTTAACATGTGACATAAGCTGTCCATAAAGGGTTAACCTGTGTCATTAGCTGTCCATAAAGGGTTAACCTGTGACATTAGCTGTCCTTAAAAGGTTAACCTGTGTCATTAGCTTCCATAAAGGGTTAACATGTGTCATTAGCTGTCCATAAAGGGTTAACATGTGACATTAGCTGTCCATAAAGGGTTAACCTGTGACATTAGCTGTCCTTAAAGGGTTAACCTGTGACATTAGCTGTCATTAAAGGGTTAACATGTGACATTAGCTGTCCATAAAGGGTTAACCTGTGTCATTAGCTGTCCTTAAAGGGTTAACCTGTGACATTAGCTATCCTTAAAGGGTTAACCTGTGACATTAGCCTGTGACATTAGCTGTCCTTAAAGGGTTAACCTGTGACATTAGCTGTCCATAAAGGGTTAAACTGTGACATTAGCCTGTGACATTAGCTGTCCTTAAAGGGTTAACCTGTGACATTAGCTGTCCTTAAAGGGTTAACCTGTGACATTAGTTGTCCATAAAGGGTTAACCTGTTCCAAAGTGGTGAACATACCAGACCATGTACTATTGTAGCAGAAGGCAGCTCTTTGTGAAGTAATGTGCTATTGATATAAATCCTACTGCAGCCCTGGAAGGGCCGCTAATGTAAGTTAATTCATGTATCAAGTCAAACTTAGCAGGTCGATACAATCCCAGAGGGTTGCCTTGATGCACCAATGAAGTGCTGGCGAGCAGACTCACCAGCATGGTGCATCTTGCCGACCAATGGGCATGATGCACTACTGTATGAGCGGCCCTTCAAGGGTTGTATGAGCGGCCCTTCAAGGGTTGTATGAGCGGCCCTTCAAGGGTTCATCTCTTTATGTTCAATGACCCACTCATTCATCAGTCACCTGGCACTCATTCACCTACATACTAATCACATAAATACAACCAAGCATTTAGCCCTTTAAGGACCACTGATGCAGGAGTGCATCATAAGACCTTTCGGCATAATGCACTCTTGCAGCCGCTGTCATCAAAGGGTTAAATCCGTGCAGGCTATTCTTCTTGCTAGCACTTCATTGGTTCATTATGGCTGGTAAGGGTGGCTTGATGCATGAACATAGTCATGGTGATTTACTCACCAGCATTTCTGTATCAGCGGTCATCCAAGGGTATATAACTGTTCTAACCTTTGCCTGAGTTTGTACGATCGTGTTCATGTTTGAAAAAATGCCCTCTCAAGCCCCCCACCCCCACCCCCATTTTGTTGAAAAATGACCACTCCCTTACCGTTGTCTGAGGTCCTCCTGCGTCTGTAGAATCTGTTCGTGTTCACGTGACTTCTGTTCCTTCAACTTTACCTCCATTTGGTATTTCTGTATCGCTCGTCTCCGCTTTCCTTCATTTTCACGGATGTACTTCTCAAACTTTACGACGAGGTCCTTCATCTAGGGGAGAAATGAAAATGGCTTGAATGGAAAAGCGATAAATGTTTCCAGAAGCTATTGTCTTATCTATGGTGAGAAAACTACACAAGACAATGTTATAAATGAAGGACATATACAAATAAATTGGTATGAGCAAAAGAATTCTGGCCCCTGCAAAAATAGTCTTGCTCCCGGATAAACATTCTTGTGGCGGCAAAAGTATTCTTGTGGGGGCAGTTTTAAACACATTTTTGCCCCTTTTAATTTGAAAGTCAATTGATAGGAAGTTATGTCATTTAGAAATGTCATAGGAAAAATTATTCTTGCTGGTGAAATTTTTTTGTTAGTGCAAGAATGATTTTTGCAGCAGCCGCAAGAAATTTTTTTTTTTTTTTCATGTCCTTTCCAGAGCTCCGAACTACAGAGGTACTCCACTCCTGTACCCTGATTTACAAATCTTTCCATCTGTTTATCCTCTTACCCTTGTAGTCCTGTACATGTAGCCGCTATGGATTATGTTAATCCTGCCTTATATAACTGTCCTTATTATGTATAGGGGAGTATACTGTAATACCTCATGTATAAGGCGCAGTTTATAATGGCTATAGACCCCAAAAATCGACATTGCAGAAGAGTGTTCTCTTTTTGGCTCAGTGATATGGGCGATAAACATTTTCTTAAAATTTACAGGACAACATAGACTTCTCTTAAAATCGACAGACTGACATGGACTTTTCTTGAAATCGACAGGCCAATATCGACTTTCCTTAAAATCGAGAGGGTGATATCACCTCTCTTAAAATCAACAGGGTGATATCGACTTTTCTCAAAATCGACCTCTCTTAAAATTGACAGGGTGATATCGACTTTTCTCAATATCGACCTCTCTTAAAATTGACAGGGTGATATTGACTTTTCTCAAAATCGACCTCTCTTAAAATTGACAGGGTGATATCGACTTTTCTCAATATCGACCTCTCTTAAAATTGACAGGGTGATATTGACTTTTCTCAAAATTGACCTCTCTTAAAATCGACAGGGTGATATCGACTTTTCTCAAAATCGACCTCTCTTAAAATTGACAGGGTGATATCGACGTTTCTCAAAATCGACCTCTATTAAAATTGACAGGGTGATATCGACTTTTCTCAAAATCGACCTCTCTTAAAATTGACAAGGTGATATCGACTTTTCTTAAAATCGACAGGGTGATATCGACGTTTTTTTAAAAGTCAACAGGGTGATATAACCATTTAAGAAATTCGATATGGGACATGAAGGACCCCCCCCCCCCCCAAATAAGAGCCCCCTTATGCGCAAGGATGAACCCCTCCTGTGCTATAGCGGGATCAATTATCTACCAATGAAATAATCTCAATATTCACTGCAGATTTCTCGGGTGCAGATGGTACCCATCTGATAGCTGTTGTCAATGATAACCGCTGGTCACCAGCTTCAGCAATGGCTGTGCCCATTAAACACCCCTCGGTATACAATCAGTTTAGGTGCACCTTATACCCCGGGCCTTATACACAAGGATTTTAAACTACAATCTTAATTATAATTTGAATTGATTTGAACTATAATCTAAAAAAAAGAATAAAGCAGTACTAAAATGATAAAAGTCTGATGTCAGATGCGCCTTATAGCAGTGCCGTAAGTTGGGGTACGTCTGTATGAAGGGTGCGCCTTGTACGCGAGGTATTGTGGTAGTGTACATAGTCACTGACAGCATGGTCATGATCTTAGGGAGTGGTCATTATTTATCAACAGGGGGCGGGTGGTGGGTTTCCACGCGGACGTGCAAAATTATTTTACGCCCCCCTCGATGACAGTCAAAATTTTTTGCGCCCCCCCCAAACCAGAGGCGCGGAGAATTTCCGCGCCCCTCTTTGAGCTATAGTAGCACGCCGGCTTTTTTGCTCAAAAGAGGGTAAATTTTATTAGCCCCCCTCAAGAGGGGTCAAAATTTTATTAGCCCCCCCTTGGGAGGGGTCTGGAATTTTTACACCCCCCCCTAAAACCCACCACCCCCCCTGTTGATAAATAATGACCACTCCCTTAGGTAGTAGTTAGTCATCTATTCTAAAAGGGGTCTGGTATAGGCTAGGGCGAAAAGAAATTTGACCCCATCCAGAAAGTGGGGAGGGAGGTGTAAATTATTTTGACCCGGCTTTTGATCTCTCTCTCTCTCTCTCTCTCTCTCTCTCTCTCTCTCTCTCTCTCTCTCTCTCTACAGGAGGGGTCATATACTAGGTAAAATCTCCCTGAACAATGAATGCTGTAAATTTCTGCGTATAAGTGTATATTCTATTTATTTGGCATCTTATATATATATCCAGATCATATTGCAAATGCCATCATATCGTCGCCTTGGTTGTAATTGCATTTTCCAAGTTTGCAGGAGAGAGAGAAGAAAGGTACAAGTATTATAGCACCAAGTGGACACAACCTTATAATTGTACTGGGGCCTATGGGCACACATAGCATAGACAAAACTTCAGTACTTTCATAGTTGGGTGGATAAGGGCCATTATTCCACGATTTTGGTCTTTTCAGTGCCGAAACAGGATAATCTGAGTGCTTGTATCACACGATAAAGGCACTTAGAGCAGCTGATGTGGACCTATAAGGTATGTAAGCCTATGAAAAAGCTAGCTAGTGGTGGGCCTAGAACTAGCAACAGCAGGGAAGGTCCGATCTGAAGCACTCTACACTAACCACTCGGCCACGGCTACTGCTGAGGATCGAGGTACAGCTAAGAATTTGGCTTGGACACTACCACCCACAAGCTGCCAAAGTTTGCCAAGGGTGGCGCTACCTTTCCTATTGTCAAACACATCATGGCATCGATACAGATATGAAGGTCTCTTTTCAACCTGATTTTATTGATTATTGATGGTAAATTGTGGTATAAACGTCATATATTATGGTTAGACAGGCACTTGTTGATTTTAGGGCCTGTCTAATCATCATGCATATATGCCCTTAATAGATGTAAAAACAAGAAAACTCATTTTTTGCCAGAATCTGAGTTACAACCTTGCTGTACTAAGTCTACGAGGATGAACTATAAGTCCAATTATAATCCGTCCCAACATATACAATATGTACATGTTGCTGACCAAAGGCATTATGTATGCGGTATAATTAATATAGGGACCTGTCGATCTGGGCATGTTAGGTTTAGAGATTAGGCCTAGTTTAGGCAGTGGTAGTCATTGTACAGGGATTAACGTTAGGCCTGTACCTCTACACTAGGCCTAGTGGTGAGGTGTGTGTGTGTGGGGGGGGGGGGTGTTTGTATTGGTCTACCTTAGGGACTGGTCATATTTTAACGACAGGAAGGGAGTTGGCTCTAAATTTCTTTGCCTCTCTCGTAGGACCAAAAATTGCGCACAGGGGCATCCTAGAGTAACGCGCTGGATGTTTCACTGAACTATTAGGGAGTGGTCATTTATTATCAACGGGGGGGGGGGGGGTGGTGGGTTTGAGGGGGGATGTAAAAAATGCTGACCCCTCTCGAGGGGGGGCTAAAAAGAATTTGACCCCTCTTGAGGGGGGGGCTAAAAAAATTTTCCCTCTTTTTAGCAAAAAAGCCAGCGCGCTACTATAGATCAAAGAGGGGGCGCGAAAACTCTCCGCGCCTCTGGCACGGGGGGCGCAACATTTTTTTACTGCCGTCGAGGGGGGGCGTAAACCCACCACCCCCCCTGTTGATAAATAATGACCACTCCCTTAGGTGAAATTATTTTGCCCCTTCAGAGGGTTCTAGAAACTTTACCCCCTCCTGGCCAGGTGCCCCCCCATTACCCCCTCCCAACCGTTGTTAGAAAATGATCAATTCCTTAAACCTACAGGAAAACAAAACATCAGGAAAGGTGCTACACTTAATAGTGAGAAACCCTAGCTGTATTTTAGGCATGAGGTCAATGCCCGACATAACATCCACAATTAATTGACCATGCACAAAAAAGCTATTAAGTTGTGCAAAATGAAAATAAAGGTTGCAAAAACGAAAATAAAGGTTGCAAAAACGAATATGAAACTTGCAAAAACGAAAATATAAACTTGCGAAAACTATTATAAACATCACAGTCTAAGTATGTAGATATCTCTACTTGGGTCTAGATATGGTTATCAGTCTGGATAAAAAGATCTGTTGGTACATGTAACTACACATTGCTGTCTTGTCCACCCTGCCATGCTAATCTTCATGTTCCGACATAGAGATATAACCTAACACATCACTGTAGTACCTAGCACATAAGTCCTAACTCAACCCTTTATGGGCCTCTGATGACATAGAGAGAGAGAGAGAGAGAGAGAGAGAGAGAGAGAGAGAGAGAGAGAGAGAGAGAGAGAGAGAGCGCGAGAGAGAGAGACATACAGACAGACAGACAGAGGCAGACAGACAAAGACAGAGAGAGGGAGACAAAGAGGCAGACAGAGAAAGAAATAGATAGAGAGAGACAGAGGGACAGACAGGGAGACAGAGACAGAGAGAAACAGAAAAAGAAGTAGAGACAGAGCGAGACAGGCAGAGAGGGACAGAGACCGAGAGAGACAAAGACAGAGAAAGAAATAGATTCATTGAGGGACTTGGACAAGTCTATTGTGATAGACCAGTTCCTTCTGGCACGGTACCAAACTGATCAGCTCCCTGAGCGCCTCACTGGCTGCCTTTGTGTGCAGGTATTCAGGTGAACAATCACCGCCTAATCACGGCTTAATGGTGAGATATATAGAGCCTAACCTAGGCAGGCACAGCCTAATATAGGGGGATATAGAGAGCATGACTAAGGCAGCCACAGCCTAATAAAGGGGGATATAGAGAGCATGACCTAGGCTGTCACAGCTGTATGGAGCCTAACCTAGGCAGGCACAGCCTCATATAGGGGGATATAGAAAGCCTAACCTAGGCAGGCACAGCCTAATGTATAGAGCCTAACCTAGCTGTCACAGCCTATTGTATAGAGCTTAACCTAGGCTGTCACAGCCTAATGTATAGAGCCTAACCTAGGCAGGCACAGCCTAATGTATAGAGCCTAACATAGGCAGGCACAGCCTAATGTATGGAGCCTAACCTAGGCAGGCACAGCCTAATGTATGGAGCCTAACATAGGCAGGCACAACCTAATGTATAGAGCCTAACCTAGGCAGGCACAGCCTAATGTATAGAGCCTAACCTAGGCAGGCACAGCCTAATGTATGGAGCCTAACATAGGCAGGCACAACCTAATGTATAGAGCCTAGCCTAGGCAGGCACAGCCTAATGTATAGAGCCTAACATAGGCAGGCACAACCTAATGTATAGAGCCTAACCTAGGCAGGCACAACCTAATGTATGGAGCCTAACCTAGGCAGGCACAACCTAATGTATAGAGCCTAACCTAGGCAGGCACAACCTAATGTATAGAGCCTAACCTAGGCAGGCACAGCCTAATGTATAGAGCCTAACCTAGGCAGGCACAACCTAATGTATAGAGCCTAACCTAGGCAGGCACAGCCTCATTTAGGGACATATGGCACATAAGCGAAAATGCTGGCGAGTCAGCAGTTCAATGGTGCATCATGTCAACCTTTCAGGAGTGTATCATGTAGGGTTGGCATGATGCATGATGCATTAATGCAATAGCAGTCCTTACAGGAGTGTAACATGTAGGGTTGGCAATAGCAGTCCTTACAGGACTTTAGAGTATGTCTATAGAGATGTTTGATTGGTATATGAGGTACACATATATGGCCTATGGTAACGACTCACTGACAACACATTAAACCTTTAACTCTTTAACGGCCACTAATGCAGGAATGTATCATACCCTTTGGTGGTCATAATGCACAGAAGAAGTATTGGTGAGTCTTCATTGGAGCATCATATCAACATCCCAGCAGTGCATCAACTCAATAGGGTCGGCATGATGCACGGATATAGCAATAGCAAGATACCGGACCAAGCTGCATTTGTGGAAAGTCGAAGGCCACATTATATGAATGCACCATGCTGAGGTTTATAAGGGGTTAACTAGGTGTTTAGGGCATCATACTGAGGTTTATAAGGGGTTAACTAGGTGTTAAGGCACCATGCTGAGGTTTATAAGGGGTTAACTAGGTGTGTTATGGGCACCATGCTGAGGTTTATAAGGGGTTAACTAGGTGTGTTATGGGCACCATACTGAGGTTTATAAGGGGTTAACTAGGTGTGTTATGGGCACCATGCTGAGGTTTATAAGGGGTTAACTAGGTGTGTTAAGGCACCGTGCTGAGGTTTATAAGGGGTTAACTAGGTGTGTTAAGGCACCGTGCTGAGGTTTATAAGGGGTTAACTAGGTGTGTTAAGGCACCGTGCTGAGGTTTATAAGGGGTTAACTAGGTGTTAAGGCACCATGCTGAGGTTTATAAGGGGTTAACTAGGTGTGTTATGGGCACCATGCTGAGGTTTATAAGGGGTTAACTAGGTGTGTTATGGGCACCATACTGAGGTTTATAAGGGGTTAACTAGGTGTGTTATGGGCACCATGCTGAGGTTTATAAGGGGTTAACTAGGTGTGTTAAGGGCACCGTGCTGAGGTTTATAAGGGGTTAACTAGGTGTGTTAAGAGCACCATACTGAGGTTTATAAGGGGTTAACTAGGTGTTAAGGGCACCATACTAAGGTTTATAAGGGGTTAACTAGGTGTGTTAAGGCACCATACTGAGGTTTATAAGGGGTTAACTAGGTGTGTTAAGGGCACCGTGCTGATGTTTATAAGGGGTTAACTAGGTGTGTTAAGAGCACCATACTGAGGTTTATAAGGGGTTAACTAGGTGTGTTATGGGCACCATACTGAGGTTTATAAGGGGTTAACTAGGTGTGTTAAGGCACCGTGCTGAGGTATATAAGGGGTTAACTAGGTGTGTTATGGGCACCATACTGAGGTTTATAAGGGGTTAACTAGGTGTGTTAAGGCACCGTGCTGAGGTTTATAAGGGGTTAACTAGGTGTGTTAAGGCACCGTGCTGAGGTTTATAAGGGGTTAACTAGGTGTTAAGGCACCATGCTGAGGTTTATAAGGGGTTAACTAGGTGTGTTAAGGGCACCGTACTGAGGTTTATAAGGGGTTAACTAGGTGTGTTAAGGGCACCGTGCTGAGGTTTATAAGGGGTTAACTAGGTGTGTTATGGGCACCGTGCTGAGGTTTATAAGGGGTTAACTAGGTGTGTTATGGGCACCGTGCTGAGGTTCATAAGGGGTTAACTAGGTGTGTTAAGGGCACCATGCTGAGGTTTATAAGGGGTTAACTAGGTGTGTTAAGGCACCATGCTGAGGTTTATAAGGGGTTAACTAGGTGTGTTAAGAGCACCATGCTGAGGTTTATAAGGGGTTAACTAGGTGTGTTAAGGGCACCGTGCTGAGGTTTATAAGGGGTTAACTAGGTGTGTTAAGAGCACCATACTGAGGTTTATAAGGGGTTAACTAGGTGTGTTATGGGCACCATACTGAGGTTTATAAGGGGTTAACTAGGTGTGTTAAGGCACCGTGCTGAGGTATATAAGGGGTTAACTAGGTTTGTTATGGGCACCATACTGAGGTTTATAAGGGGTTAACTAGGTGTGTTATGGGCACCATGCTGAGGTTTATAAGGGGTTAACTAGGTGTGTTAAGGGCACCGTGCTGAGGTTTATAAGGGGTTAACTAGGTGTGTTAAGAGCACCATACTGAGGTTTATAAGGGGTTAACTAGGTGTTAAGGGCACCATACTAAGGTTTATAAGGGGTTAACTAGGTGTGTTAAGGCACCATACTGAGGTTTATAAGGGGTTAACTAGGTGTGTTAAGGGCACCGTGCTGATGTTTATAAGGGGTTAACTAGGTGTGTTAAGAGCACCATACTGAGGTTTATAAGGGGTTAACTAGGTGTGTTATGGGCACCATACTGAGGTTTATAAGGGGTTAACTAGGTGTGTTAAGGCACCGTGCTGAGGTATATAAGGGGTTAACTAGGTGTGTTATGGGCACCATACTGAGGTTTATAAGGGGTTAACTAGGTGTGTTATGGGCACCGTGCTGAGGTTTATAAGGGGGTAACTAGGTGTGTTAAGGCACCGTGCTGAGGTTTATAAGGGGTTAACTAGGTGTTAAGGGCACCATACTGAGGTTTATAAGGGGTTAACTAGGTGTGTTAAGGGCACCATACTGAGGTTTATAAGGGGTTAACTAGGTGTTAAGGGCACCATACTGAGGTTTATAAGGGGTTAACTAGGTGTGTTAAGGGCACCGTGCTGAGGTTTATAAGGGGTTAACTAGGTGTGTTCAGGGCACCGTGCTGAGGTTTATAAGGGGGTAACTAGGTGTGTTAAGGGCACCGTGCTGAGGTTTATAAGGGGTAACTAGGGGTGTTAAGGGAGCACGTGGAATGTGACCTACACATAGCTAAGTGTGCGTACATCTGGTTAATGAGAACTATTGATCGGCCATGGTCTAGAAACGTCCACAACTGACTCAGTATAGAGACGATGTAGGGGTGCAACATGCCCAGAGTGTCGGCATGATGCACCATTGAAGTGCTGGAGAGACAACACTTCATTGGTGCATTATGGGAGTGTATCAACCCTGTAGGGTTGGCTAAATGCATGAATGCAGCCCTGGCAAGTAACGGGCGTGATAAATTAATGCACTACGCCTAACCGCCTTGAAAGGGTTAACCATTATAGAACCTGGTGATACCTCCAACGATTTCATTATTTCTCAACTCACAGTCAGATCTGTAATTGACGGCTTATACCATAGCAGGTCATGACTAATAATAATGAAAAAGAAATATGCGATGTTATATTTCAGAAGGTTTATCATTTCTATAAATATTTTTGCATTTATATCCAAGACCTGTTCAAGTCTACTGTAGAGGGTAAAGGTCTGTTCGTGCCATGCCCCAATAGAGACGTTTTTGACTGATTACCTCTCAGATGATATTCATTATGCATGACCCGGGCCCCGACCATCAACCCTTTGCATGCACCTTCTAACACCAAGGCCCGGAATGTGGATATCTAAGAGGTCTATGGGGAATTCTCTGGGGCGTCAGGTGTACAGTGACAAAGCTTCTCATTGAAAGATATTTTTCTTTTGAAGGGAAGGACGCCTTGGATGTTTATATTATTTGTGTGTCTACCTTCTTGTTTATTCCTTACATGTTGTTTTTATTCTATTACCTACCTGTTGCTGTTTCGCTGAATGTCTATCAGTTTCTCTACCTTCTTCTTCTTGTTTTCTCTAGATGTCTATCAGTTTCTCTACTTTACTTGTTGCTTTTTTTTAATGTCTCTACCTACGTCTTGCTGTTTTACTGTATATCTCCCTGTTGTTGTTTTTTTACGGAATGTCTATCAGTTTCTCTACCTTCTCCTTCTTCTTGTTTTCTCTAGATGTCTATCGGTTTCTCTACCTACCTTACTTATTACTTCTACCAGTTTCTCTACCTACCTGTTGTTGTTTTTTCTGGATGTCTATCTGTTTTTGAGCGCATCCCTCCATGCGGCGTTTGAACTCATCCCGTTTGGCCTGGAGTTCCTCGTCTACTCGTTCCACCTCTACCTCCTTCTTCAGTAGGAGGGTTCGCTGTAAGGTGTTGTTACCATTCTCCAGCAGCTTTCCAGCCGGGTCTTTGACCACCGGGTATGGCGCAACCTCATCATCCTCATCATCCCTGGGGATTAAGATGAGGAAATTGATAAAATAGTGGATAACGAGGTGAAAATGAACAGAAAATAACATCATTATCTTCATTGTCCCTGGGGAATAAAATGATAAAAATTGATGAAATAGCGGATAAAGAAGTTAAGATTGATGTAAAATGTTTGGCATGGCAACGTCATTATTCTAGCTTTGACACTTTATTCACCATAGTGAGGCCTATATTGTATGATATGGTGCCTAGATTCATTTGGTAAGTGATTGAAAACTTTATTTGGCATAAAACATCATACATAAAGGAAGACATTCTTGTTGGCCAAAAAATGAAAATGAACAACATAGAATATTATACAGAACATGAAATGATGTATCTTTTCAACATATAATAGATCCTCAAGTTTGATATGATGCATGGATGCAGTATGGCAACATATAGACATTATGCAAGAAGTCAGTGTGCATTAGTTAAACCTTATGTAGGAGTGCATCATGCCCATTGGTCGTCATGGTGCATGGAGCGCAGGGTCAGCATGATGCATGAATGCTGCCCTGGCTGGTAACTTTTAGGAGCTCTTTATGTAACCCCCCCCCAGGGCTGCACTCCTGCATCATGCTGACCAATGGGGATGTCACATTAATGCATCAGCAACCCTCCAAGAGTTAAATGACTAAAAGTGTAGTATTGTATCAATAACTAGGTCTATTTGAATAAATTCATTAAGTTATGTCTATCCTCTTAATATAAGGCTGCTAAACATAGACTGTTATAACTCATAGTTCCTGTGACCTCTTGTTTGAGTAATCTTATTAAGGCATTGAACCCTTTAAGGGCCGCTAATGCATGAGGGGCAATAATGCATCATGCACATTGGATGTCTTGATGCATTAATGCAGCCCTGGCTGGTTTACTTAGTAGACCTACATTGATGCATCAAGATGGTTCTGTGAAGGTGATGCATCAATGAAGTAACTCACCAGGGCTGCATCGTGCATCATGCCAACGATGCATTAGTGCCATTAACCCTTTATGCATCATGCCAACGATGCATTAGTGCCATTAACCCTTAATGCATCATGCCAACGATGTATTAATGCAATTAACCCTTAATGCATCATGCCAACGATGCATTAGTGCCATTAACCCTTTATGCATCATGCCAACGATGCATTAATGCCATTAACCCTTAATGCATCATGCCAATGATGCATTAATGCCATTAACCCTTTATGCATCATGCCAACGATGCATTAGTGTCATTAACCCTTTATGCATCATGCCAACGATGCATTAATGTCATTAACCCTTTATGCATCATGCCAACGATGCATTAATGCCATTAACCCTTTAAGGGCCACTAATACAGCAGTGCATCATGCCAGTCGGTCATCATGACACACCGATGAATTGCTGACGAGTCTGCTCGCCAGCACTTTGTTGGAGCATCATGCTGACCCTCTGGGAGTTTATGTATCGACCCCGAAGGGTCGGCATGATGCTCCAATGAAGTGCTGGCGAGCAGTCTCACCAGCAATTCATTGTTGCATCATGACGACCAATGAGCATAATGCACTCCTGCCTCAGCGGCCCTGAAAGGTTTAAATAGTTAGACCTACTACTGTAGATGCCAAGTCCCACAGAGGAGGTCTGGTATTAAGCTGAGACTTGTTAAAAGTATTAACCCTGGGAAGTCACACTCTAACTGGCGGATTAATATGTCTTAATATACGGACTCAGCTGGTTTGATTAACAGCCAATGAAATGACACCAACTATTCACTGAGGTCCTCTCGGGGGCCAACTGGTAGCCATCTGATAGGTGTTGTCAGTAGAACGTGCTCGTAACAAGCTCCAGCAATGGCTGCGCCCATGGGACAACCTTCTACTGAGGAATAGTGGTTAAGCCTTTAAGGACCCCATTCTGGTGATTCCTAATTACCCACACTCCTGTTCATAGATTGTAGGTGATTGTTGACCCTTGCCTTCATACAGGACCTACTCTTATTAATTTGGAAATGTTGAGAAGTGAACATTTCTTTAATAATGGTGCTTTCAAAGATTGCCTCCCCTCAAAGCCACCATCCCCGGCTGTAAGAAAAAGATCATTCTCTTTAAAAAGAGATTTCAGCTATTTATTCATTTCCTTCTTTCTTTTTATTTTTGGAAGGTCCTTCCCCAGCCTTGAAGCTACACCTGTGCTTATGTGAGACGCAGTGCCATAAACGATCATTTAGAGTACTTAATACAAAATGTATGTACATAGCATTGAAGTCATGGAGTGTTTAATAGTATGGTATAAAGAGCTGTTAGCTAGCACCAGGTGCTGTTATGTACTATATAGGTGGGGACCCCCTGACGTGCACCTCTCACTCACATAATGGCACATGGTTAAGGTGTGTATAAAATCTCATGGGGTCAGATGCATTTACAGCATAAAAAAGAAGTGAATAGTAAATTGGAGAGATAAAGGGAAACACAGCCACATAGCCGTAGAGACAGAGAGATGGGGAGAGAGACAGAGACAGTAACAGAGATAGGGATAAATGGAGTGAGAGACAGGAAGAGCCAGACACACATACAGAAAGTAAGAGACAGACAGACAAAGACAGAGCGAGAGACAGGCAGAGGTGTAGGGAGAGACAGGCATAGGTCGAGAGAGAGACAGGCTTAGGTTGAGTGAGAGACAGGCAGAGCTCGAACATGGACAGGCAGAGGTCGAACATAGACAGGCAGATGTTGAGCGATACAGGCAGAGGTCGAGTGAGAGACAGCCAGAGGCCGAGCGAGACAGGCAGAGGTCGAGAGAGAGACAGGCCGAGGCTGAGCGAGAGACAGGCCGAGGCCGAGTGAAAGATAGGCAGAGGTTGAACATAGACAGGCAGAGGTCAAGTGATAGACAGGCAGAGGTGGAGCATGAGACAGGCAGAGGGTGAGCATGAGACAGGCAGAGGGTGAGTGAGAGGTGGCAGAGGGTGCACAATAGACAGGCAGAGGGTGAGGGAGAGACAGGCAGAGGGTCACAATAGACAGGCAGAGGGTGAGGGAGAGACAGGCAGAGGGTGAGGGAGAGACAGGCAGAGGGTGAGGAAGAGACAGGCAGAGGGTGAGGGAGAGACATGTAGAGGGTGAGAGAGAGAGATAGGCAGAGGGTGAGGGAAAGACAGGCAGAGGGTGAGGGAGAGACAGGCAGAGGGTGAGGGAGAGACAGGCAGAGGGTGAGGAAGAGACAGGCAGAGGGTGAGGAAGAGACAGGCAGAGGGTGAGGGAGAGACAGGTAGAGGGTGAGGGAGAGACAGGCAGAGGGTGAGGAAGAGACAGGCAGAGGGTGAGGAAGAGACAGGCAGAGGGTGAGGGAGAGACAGGTAGAGGGTGAGGGAGAGACAGGCAGAGAGTGAGGAAGAGACAGGCAGAGGGTGAGGGAGAGACAGGTAGAGGGTGAGGGAGAGACAGGCAGAGGGTGAGGGAGAGACAGGCAGAGGGTGAGGAAGAGACAGGCAGAGGGTGAGGGAGAGACAGGTAGAGGGTGAGGGAGAGACAGGCAGAGAGTGAGGAAGAGACAGGCAGAGGGTGAGGGAGAGATAGGTAGAGGGTGAGGGAGAGACAGGCAGAGGGTGAGGGAGAGACAGGCAGAGGGTGAGGAAGAGACAGGCAGAGGGTGAGGGAGAGACAGGTAGAGGGTGAGGGAGAGACAGGCAGAGGGTGAGGAAGAGACAGGCAGAGGGTGAGGGAGAGACATGTAGAGGGTGAGAGAGAGACAGGTAGAGGGTGAGGGAGAGAAAGGCAGAGGGTGAGGGAAAGACAGGCAGAGGGTGAGGAAGAGACAGGCAGAGGGTGAGGAAGAGACAGGCAGAGTGTGAGGGAGAGACAGGCAGAGGGTGAGGAAGAGACAGGTAGAGGGTCAGCGAGAGACAGGCAGAGGGTGAGTGAGAGATGGCAGAGAGTGCACGAGAGACAGGTAGAGGGTTAGGGAGAGACAGGCAGAGTGTGAGCGAGAACTGCAAAGGGGAGAGAGTGACATGGGTTATGTATGTTATCAAAAGAAGTATGGACAATGAAAAATCCATTGTAGTTTACAGCATATAAGGTGAGGATGGGCCCTAAAGCACTTTACGGAATCAGCAAAAGTTATGGGTGCACCTTATAGGCTAAATGAGCGCACCATGTAAGCTAAATAGGTACACATGTACTAATTTCTGTCTAAAGCAAGCTCCAATGTGCCTTTAATATAGACCTAGATCAGGTTGTTGAAGTTGCAGCTTATACCAAAGGTGCGGCTTATACACAGGGAATTGATTATAATACTTTAAAACCCATGTAGCGGCTTATAGACCATTTCAATTTCCAGGCCCTTTCTGTGACTTATAGAATTAGTCTGAAGTCTGGGTGTGACTTATACATGAGGTCTTACATATAGCCTTTAGTAAGGAATGAGAACCATTTCAGAGCCCTGCTGCTTAATTATACCTTCCTCACAAACTCGGGGTGTGGCTTATATGTGGATAAGGCTTACATGCAGGGTTTATGGTAGTTTTCTAAGGGCATAGCTTGAGTTCTGTAAGTCTAATAGCAGCGTGTGGTGTGGCTATATTCTGGTGTGGCTATATTCCAATATCAGTCAGTGTATGGGGTGGTGTATTGTGCTGGAGCTACAGGTTGGGTTCAGTATGTACACAATGGACTGCCTCTCTGTGTGCTTTAACTCTGTATCATCCACAGAGTACCTTAGTACATTGGTCGTCATGATGCATGAAGGCAGCCCTGGCGAGTAACTCGCCACGGCTGCCTTCATGCATCATCCCGACCCTGCGGGGCTGATACGATCTTGAATCATTGCACCGATGCAGCGGGTTTTTCTCGATGGGCTGCATTTTGGCATCATGATAAGCGAGGGGTTTTAGGCATCATGCCGGGGTTAAAGAACCAGGTTCAGCCAAAGTTAGGCACGTAATCAATTAGACTACAAGTCTCAGGTGCTGCTAGTGGTAATATAAGTAGAGGGTTAAGGGGCTACAAGGGCAGGAGGCAGTGCAGCACCCTATATGAGTGAGTAATAGATGTTTAACGCCATTTCAACAGCTAAGATCATATTCATGGTGAGAAAGACGTTAAACAAATTCACAGAGGAATGTGTCGGTACCCACACATATGCGCAGCACACACAACTGAGGGGATAGGAAAGATGAGATAATGAGCCTTTTAAGTGGTCTAGGGAAGCCCGGTACCCTGTATAAAACCCTGTGTATAAGGGACAGCTTATACCGTAGTGGCACGTAGAAGCGCCCGGGCGCTCATTGATCTCATTTTCACTGTACCCCCTGTGCTTACCCGAGACAAGTGCTTATTTGGATACTGTTTTTAGTGCCTATTAAAGAATGATTTCAGTGACCCTGTAACCCCGGCGCTTATACAAGACCGGCGCTTACTTGAGACTCAGATGGTGAAACGGGCCTTTAAATACTGTATACCATTTCAGACCGGTGGCCTACAGGACGTTCCTGAACTAAGGGGTTTTGAAAATCATAGACTATAGTAAGGAATAGGAACCTTTTTCAGTTTTCAGATGGGGCTTTCTCCCAAAGTCTTTTTTACCTTTACCACTGCAAGGTGCTTATGTGAGACTGACGCTTATTTGAACACTGTTTTAGTGTTTCTAATTGATTTTGGTTCCTCCTAAACCCCTGGCCCTTATTGGAGACAATTTCTTAGTTTTTGACCTGGTATTTTAAAAATGTCAATATGGTAGCTCATAGTGGGGCTTTTGATGGGGTTCCCCATGTCGAATGTCAATTCTGATAAGTTCATGTCACATGTTCCCATGTCACTTGTCACCTTATGTCACATGTCGAATTTAAGAAAGCACTTATCATCATCATGAGCCTATGTCATGTCATTATTTTTTCACCTCATGTCACTATGGCCCATGTAATCTGTCTTTTTTTTTTTTAAAGAAAAGGCAATGTCACCATGTCGTATTAAGTGGTCCAGAGACCAGGTCGTTCATAGTGGCATTGTTGTTATCTAGATCCCTGCCACTCATAGATACAGCTATAGTCCGTTTATTACACTACTGCAGGGCAATCTATTACAGTAGACTGTCTAATTCATAAATGTTAGATACTTCGGTATATAATTGGGTTTCAGAGAGAGAGAGAGAGAGAGAGTGAGTGAGTGAGTAATAGATGTTTAACGCCATTTCGACAGCTAAGGTCATATTCATGGCGAGAACTACATTACACAATTTCACATGGGAATGTGTCAGTGCCCGCGCATATGTGCACCACACACATCCCGAGGGGATAGGAAAGAAGAGATATAGACCCTTTAAGTGGGCTAGGGAAGCCCGGAGAGAGAGAGAGAGAGAGAGAGAGAGAGAGAGAGAGAGAGAGAGAGAGAGAGACAGAGAGACAGAGACAGAGACAGAGAGAGAGACAGAGACAGACAGAGACAGACAGAGACAGACAGACAGAGACAGAGACAGACAGAGACAGACAGACAGACAGAGACAGAGAAACACACACACACACAGAGACAGAGACAGAGACAGAGAGAAAGACAGAGAGACAGAGAGGGAGAGAGAGATGATCCATGTCATGCGAAGTAAATATATATACCCCAGTATCAAATGTATAGTGTCCTACAATATATATTCAAATTTGATATTGTGTACATGTATTTGTGTATGCCTTTACATGAGATATGACCCTACATCTGCAGATTATATTACATAAATGTGTAATGTAGTGCCTTTTTCGAATTTACAAATTACAATATTGTTATTCATTTATTCATGTATTTATTCAGAACTTGGTTCATTCATTTAACTATATATTTATCTAGTTATTCATTCATTTTTCTATTCTAATATGTGAATTGGTCATGGGATTGAATAAACGAATAGATAAATAAGTATAAAATAGATAATTTCATAAAGTGTACATGCTTTTCCCCCTTATGTGTAGTTGACTAGTTATTTACAAACATACAATGAGGTACGTACACTGGATGTACGGGTTGTGAATGATGTGAACTATTGTGAACATTAACCCTTTAACACCCGCTAATGCATCAAAGCTAAAACATTTTTTCTATCTTTCTTTTTTTCGGGAGGGGAGGAGGTGGGGGGTGAAGTAAGATTTTACAGTGAATCGAGGTGGGGGCTGAAATTTTCTTTCTTTTTCGTTTGTTTGCTTGGAAGTACACCACCACTGTTAAAACTAACCACCACCCCCTACTTAACACGTTTATACTAACCCTCCTCAAAATTAGTCAGCACCCGTTTTTTTTCCAGGACAGAGGATAGAGACTACAGTGAGGTATTAGACTGGTGGTAGAATATCTCAGAGACCACTACACACTGCCCCTTAACACCGAGTACCAATCACAGAGTAACCACACAATAAATACTAAATCTCCCCTCTCACCTGTTATGGAGTTGTGTGACAAACACATTCTTCTTGGGAGGATCTAAATCCAGGTTGTAGTCCGTGTCCGTCATTATGGTGTATATATATATAAGTGTATATATAATATATATAAGGGCTATGTGGCTATATATCCAGTACTATTACTGCCACATATTCCCTACGGCCATACCTGGGTCGGACTGACTAGTGTCTCAATATTGCACCAATACTCCAGGGAGGTCCAGCACCACTTCTGCTGCTGCCCGATAGGCACCACCATACCTGCCACCACTAGCACCACCATAGACGTGCACACGGCCCCATAAAGGTAAATATTTGTAAAATAATGTCATGTAGGCTTGCACAGGTCTTTGTTATTATCTGAGCATTATCAGTAATGGGGAGAGTGCACAAGATAATAATGCAACGACACAGACTTGCAAAGGGCTTTATCGATTGAATGGAAGAATTATATATATATTAGAATTAAGGAGACTTGCTGTATAAGGGTGAACATGTATGAAGTAATGTCATGTTTGTGACCTGCAGACTTGAAGAGGTTAATACAGTGATCTATAAAAGTTTACCACTCTGGAGACGTGCACACGGCTCTGTAAAGGTAATATTTATTATTACAATCTCAGGGCAGAGACTTGTAAAGGTCTATAAAAAGGTACATAACTATAAAAATAACACAAGGGAGAGACTTTCACATGGCTTTGGTAGCCTAAGGGAGTGGTCATTATTTATCAACAGGGGGGGGTGGTGGGTTTTCGCGCCCCCCCCCCCCGCGCCAGTTTTCGCGCCCCTCTTTGATCTATAGTAGCACGCAGGCTTTTTTTGCTAAAAAGAGGGTGAATTTTTTAAGCCCCCCCCCCTCAAGAGGGGGTCAAAACTTTTTTAGCCCCTCCTTGGGAGGGGTCTGAAAATTTTACGCCCCCCCTAAAACCCACCACCCCCCGCCCTGTTGATAAATAATGACCACTCCCTAAGTGATACGAATATAATGCCATAGTAGAGACTTGTATAGGGCTTTATAAACGAACATATTTATTGATTTGCACAGGACTCTATAGGCCCTTAAGATAGATTTTGTAGAAGGACAAAAGAGCATCACATGATAGTAAATGGCAATAAAATAAATGATGGCCTTCCATGAATTATGTACACAGATTTTCTCCAGAGACTAGTCCCACCCACATGCAAAGTTCTTGTACATATTTAAGATTATCTGCGTTCATGTGCGCACACATGGGCGTGTACTAGTTACCAAATTGAGTCTGCATAGTTGTGACAGAGGTGAGGGGGAACTTTGGCAAAATCCCCCTCACCTCTGTCATCCATGGCTATATGTATAGGAAATAGTTCAAAGGGTATCTGCCAGAGGGCAGCAAATATCCTTGAGTGGCCAACCCTCTCTTAGGGAGTGGTCATTATTTATCAACAGGGGGTGGTGGTGAATTTGCGCGTGGACGCGCAAAAATCTTTTACGAGCCCCCCTTGATGGCAGTCAAAATTTTGGAGGCGCAGAGAGTTTTCGCGCCCCTCTTTGATCCATATTGTAATCTCCCGCGTATAAGGCGCAGCCCGCGTATAAGGCGCACCAGCCCTCTACCCATACCCCACTCTCTACATCTCCATTGTTACTCTATGTTTGGTCAAGCCCCCCTCCCACCTACAGGAGGGGAGCCCAGCTGTGACCACCACAATCTCAATATGCTTCTATATATTCATAACTATTCACACAACCAATACACACATTACATAACATCAATAACTCATTATCATTTGCATTATACTACTAACTCTATACAACTATCACCCCCACGTCCTATATGTATATATCTGTACTCACACAACACACCACATCTAATATCACTACTCTACATACTGAATGAATTTTCAAAATTCAAAGACCTATGTATTACTTGGGCCTCCCCCCCGGGCCCCCATATATCCTGTTATGGCTAAGGGGGCATGTAACATATCAAAAGAAAGGTCTTGGGGCCTTGTGGATGCAATTAGAACTAAAACCCCCCGTATAAGACGCGCCTTATACGCGGGAGATTACGGTAGTAGTGCGCGGGCTTTTTTCGCTAAAAAGAGGGTGGATTTTTTTATCCCCCCCCTCAAGAGGGGTCAAATTCTTTTTAGCCCCCCCTCGGGAGGGGTCTGACGATTTTACGCCCCCCTCAAACCAACCACCCCCCCCCCTGTTGATAAATAATGACCACTCCCTTAGTATATGGATAACACATACACAGACTCAACTTGGTATTAAACTACCGTAAATCCTCGCGTATAGGACACACGTTGAGTATAGGACGCACCCTGACTTTTAGGAAATGCTATAAGACATATCTGAGATCACATTTTGGTTATTTCAAGCTGTCCTACAGTAGAAAATCCTCGCTTATAGGACGCACCCCTAACTTCTAACGATCCTATAGGATGCACATGGGGTTATTTGAGTGCATAAAACGCGTCCTATACACGAGGATTTACGGTAGTACACGCCCATGTGCACACAACTTCAAAAAAAAAAAAAAAAAGACAAAAAGAACATGGGGACTTGTGCACGTCTGTACAACAAAGGTAAATCCACCATAGCAGAGACCTGCCTCTATAAGGGTAACCAATAGGTCTATAATCTAATCTTTCTAAACCAGCAGTGTACAATAGACGGGTCAAGGTGCCTATTGTGTAGCTTTCACAGATTAATTAGTTCAATGGGTACTACTAGTCTTCGTACCATCACTACGGAGACGAGCCCAAGTATCTGATGATAGTTTAGGGAGTGGCCATTATTTATCAACAGGGGGGTTGGGTTTGAGGGGGGGGGGTGCAAAAACCTTTGATCCCTGCTGAGGGGGGCATAAAAACGTTTGACACCTCTTCGGGGTGGGGGGGGGGGTAAAATATCTACCCTCTTTTAGCAAAAATAACCCTATTAAAGAGGGGTGCAAAAATTCTATGCACCTCTGGTGTGGGGGGGGGGGGCGCAAAAAAAAATTGACTGCTGTCGACGGGGTTGGGGGCATAAAAAGATTTCGCATGGACGCGCGAAAACCCAACAATACCCCAGATGATAAATAATGACCACACCCTTACTCTTGTTGATATTATTGAAGTACGATCACAACAAAGACTTGCTTACAACTTTTAATCACACTTTCTGACGATTGATTGATAATTGCATGCCGGAGACTTGCCTGGGCCTCTGATGACAACCCATAATTATGTATGAATTAAGCTAAACTGTTTAGTGCATTACATAACACCTGGTTCCCATCATGCTGGCTGTTATCAGTCCTTATCTCTCTGTGAACCAGATCAATCAATGGCGCCCACTACAGAGGAACCTGCAACCTCGCTATATTTAGTCCGCCTAGGCTAGGGGGGTTAGGTGGTATAGATTTTAAACCAATGAAATCATTCCCATTGTATAGGCACTTACCTAATTTTTAGGACTTGGTTCTATGTAGCTAATGATCTATGGATAGATCTCACAAAACTGATTGATTTTGCTTTTTGAATGAAGTCTTTATGTTAATTTGAAGCAAAGTTATGGCCATTCAAAGATCTGAAATTCTGTCTATCGTTCTGCCACAATTAACCATAGTTAAGAGTTTAATTGTGATCCAGATTTCGTGATCATTCTAGCTGGCATCAGGAGTCATTTAATCAGTTAAATGCCCATTTCTCATGAACTATTACAGCTAGAATTATGATATAAAAAGTAGATCGAAGGTCATCACGAGGCGGATGTGATTGTGCATGTGGTGACCTTGGACAAGGTCAAGGTCATTTTAAGGTCAAAGGTCAATGTTGTGAAATTAGGTAAATGACTACTTCCTATGAAAAACTAAAGCTAGAAACTTGATATAAAACATAGTTGAAGGCTTTTTCAGTGATTAGTGTGAACAGGCATGTGGTGACCTTGCCCAAGGTCAAGGTCATTCTATGGTCAATGTTATGAGATGGGAGTAAAATTGACACATCTCATGATATATCAAGACTAGAAATTTGAGATAAAGAATGGGTCTAAGCTCACCAAAAGACCTTGCATATGGTGACTTTGTCTAAGGTCAAGGTCATTTTAAGGTCAAAGGTCAATATTGCGAAATAAGATAAATGACTACTTCCATTGAAAAAAATTGAATATCTTCAGTTATGGAATATCCTTGGTCAGCAAAGGATCATGAGTTTTAAAAAGCAAAATCTGGTGATGTCCTTTTAGTCATAGATGCCCTCTTAGTCACTTGGCCTGGTGGGGTATTCACCTGACTAGATGGGTTCACACCTAGCCCCCATGTGCTGTTGAGAAGTCCTCTGCCTCTGCATCACCCTCCCTCTCAGAAGAAGTCCCCTGTTTGTGTACTGGCCTCCCCTCTACTTCATAGAGAAATCCTGCTAGTCAGTCCTCTCTTAAGATGTTCACTAAAAGGACCTACTGGTCAGTACTACAGAAGAAAAACCATGTAGCCCCTGGAGTGAAGGACCTAGGCTAGAGTAGTGGTGCAGTGGGGGTGTGGGGGGGGGTGGGAGGTGGTCCCAGCCTACCCCTCTCAGAGCTTGTAGGTGAGGATGTTGGGGTTGCTTATAAAACATAGTGGTCCATGTCTAAATGGAAATGTTAAGGCATATTCTATAACATTTTTAACCGTAGAACACGTGCAAACTAGTTATTTTTATGAGCAACTTGATCTTCATACAATAAAATGCCTCCAAAGTTGGGCTTTAATTTCACTTGACCAAACCCTTATTTTTTTCTCAACCAATCATTGATAACTTATATGCATGTGATAGATCTCATCAAGCCCGTTAATATGACACCCTAATTGTCTTGATATTCCAATAAATAGCTTCAGAATCGACTTTTGAAGATAGGTGAGGTAAAAAGTGTCCCTCAAAGGGTTAATCACACTATGAGTGGCTGTGGCGGCCAGAACCGCGAACGGGAGTTACGTCAGTGCCTACATTGTAGAGGTTGGCGGAAAATGTCCTGGAGAAACCGGGAGTCGAACCCGGGACCCTCCAACCTGCAGGCGGAAGCTCTACCGCTGACCTACTTCCCTGTCTGACCTTCCAACTACACCTTGATCAGTATGATACACACTAGGGGAGCAGTGATTACCAGGTAACTGGCCCCTGAGGGTCAATCTACCAGGTACGGGGATTTCTGGTCCCCTACACTCCTCCCAACTAGCTTTAACCATGGCCAACCAGCACCAAGCATTCCTCCCAACCAGATCGGTTTGGGCTTTATCAAGCAGTGTGAGGCACTCCTGACTTCCCAGTTGATCTACCAGTACACAGTACTGCCAGGGTCGAAGCATATCTGTATTATACCATCCCAGGCACCTACACCTGGATCGGTATGACACACACATAGGGGGAACTACCACCGGATGCCTGCCCCTGGGGGCTGGGATCTCCAGAAACGCGGCTGCTGGCCTTACGGCAGAGCTGGCCCCTACACCATCATTTACTGCTGAATTCTCAGGGTACAACTGGTACTCATCATGATGGCTATTATCAGTGCTTATCTTGCCAGCACGAGCTTCACCAATGGACGCACCCATTGGACAATCCGGGAGAGGCATGTCTATGGTAGGGTAAGGGAGTGGTTATCATTTATCAGTGGGGGCAAAGGGTGGGCTTTCGTACGGACACGAAATTTGAAAAAGAATTTGCTTAAAACAGGATAAACATTTTATACCCCTCTGAAGAAGGTCAACAGTTTTTGCACCCCCCTCAATCTTCCCACCCCCCTCCCCCGTTAATAATGACCATTCCCCTGAGGTACCTTATTATTATAGACGAGACCTGTGCACGTCTACTGTGAGGTACACGGGTGGAGGGATTATTGCTTATGAAGGGGTGGTTTGAGTAGAGACCTGAGCACGGCTAATCCCAGCCCAGGATTAACCAAGATTAACGCAAACACTGCACTACTAGACTTATCACGGTCCTCTCATGAATTGATCTTATCACAATTGAATATTGCCCAAACAATCGCTCTGACGAATGGTCTTACTTTTGAGCAGCAAAAAAAAATAAAAAAAAATAATAATAATAATAATAATATAAATAATAAAAAATAATAATAATAAAAAATGGAAATGTATATCTGGTCAAAGCTACTGTGTGCTACTACTATAGATGAAAGAAGGGCGTGAACATTTTTTCATGCCTCTGGCACGAGGGCTGGGCGTTTTGTTGTTGTTGTTTTCATGTGGACGCGAGAAAATCCCCCCCCCCCACCCATTGATAGATAATTTGACCACTAGCTAGCTGAGAGAAAAGAATCTCCGGCCTCTCCTCCCTCTATCCATCCACACTCGGTCTCTCTGTCTGTCTGACTGTCTGGCTGTCTGCCTGCCTGTCTGTCTGCCTTTTTTTTCCTTTTTGTTAAAATAGGGACATAACATGCATCAACCAGGTGGGTATTTCTCTAGATGATATGCCTGAACATAGCCACTACGATTTGAAACCCTCACATCTAGAATGTGTGATTATAGGATGGGTGTGGACCACTAAATTTGACATGGTGACATGGCAATTTCTTAAAATCGACATGTGACATGAGAGGTTCTTAGAGGTGACATGGGACATGGGGATTTAAGTGACATGTGACATAACCATTTCTTAAAATCGACATGTGACATGAGAGGTTCTTAGAGGTGACATGGGACATGGGGATTTAAGTGACATGTGACATAACCATTTCTTAAAATTGACATGTGACATGGGGGACCCCCCATCCACACCCCCTATAGGTGTGTCCTATGTGCCCTGCATGACCAGCATTTAATGTAGTGTTTACATAGGGTTTAGAAGGGCCGTTGTACCAGTGTAATAATTAGTGACCATTAGATGTAGTGCTCTACTGGTAATAGAGTGAAGGACCCAACTATGGAGATTTATCAGGGGATTTAGTGGTACCATCTTGAGAAATACCTTCCAGTTAGCAAAAGAAAGAAAAAGAAAACACACAGAGAGCTTGTCCTCATCTTACAGAGCCAACAAAAGAGATGTAGGGGCATGGTTTATATTAGCGTCTATGGCTTACGAGTTGGCTAGCTTCCGGTTGGAGCATCCTCTCGGGTCGGAGTTGGTTATGCCTGGTGGATGGTGGCAGCATTGTCCTCCAGGCTTCTCGGCTTAGACAAGTGGGGTTGTCACCAGGGGCGTAGGAAAAAGGGGGGGGGGGCAGGGGGGCCTGCCCCCCCCAATCATAAAGCAGGTGGGGCCTGAGTATGTCTGCCCCCCCAAAAAAAAAATGTGTCAAGAATTCATTATGAATTGAACTAGAAGCTAAATCTTTGCATTATCAAATTAGATTGATACAGTAATGGGATAGGGAAAATGGGGGCCTGAGCCTAAAATGAGATCTAAAATTTATCAAAAATTACATTTTTATACACATTTTATGAGGTGCTATTGCGCTTGAGTCGACAATACAAGGTGGCCATGGTGGGGACCCGCTGCCCCCCCCCCCCCAATGAAGATTTGCTTCCTACGCCTCTGGTTGTCACCCAACCCTTGTGACTATATAATAGTCGGGATGGAACCTGGGGGGGGGGGCAGAATTCTTCTGGGTTCTGCATGTGCACTTTAAGTCCTCCCTGACTCCGAGAACTTACCTGGTAGTCGCATATAAGAATAGTAAGAATACATAACCACACATTCAGAATACCTTTAGCTCCCTGTAATTAGGATACTATAATAAACCTTGTTGCCTTCAGAGCTGGATATCTGTTTATTCATGATCCTTTCCAAATAAAGATAAGCCTAAGTTAAATCCAACCATTACAGAGGTTTAGCGACTTAAATGGATGACCAGTTTTGATGAGTCTGTGATAGCAACTTACTATCCAAACTGTTTTTCTTTTTTTTTCATATGACAATTTGATGTGAAGTTATAGGCATTTAAGCGATTTTTCATGGTCTAAATTTCGAATATCGGTCAAAAGTGAATTTTGATCTGGTAGAAGTAATCTTCTCAAAATACTGATAGAAAATGATGTGTTGCACATTCCTGTGCGATCAATATTAAGGGAGAAATGATGGTTTTTCTGAATTCATTTCAAATGCCAGTCCAGGCAATCCTTTTGCCAGTCCTGCACTGGTGTGCACCGCCCTTGGAAAAACCCATTTTCGAGCTGTTCCTGACTACAGCCTACCAATTTTGCACCAGTTGTCACCAAAAAAAGAGCCTTCTGATAGACACCCTGCTCAGGACAAGGAGGGACTGGTTGTGGAATTTGGCGAATTTACCCCACAGTCCAAAAACTTATTTTACTTAGTCTTTTTTAAACTGATTATTGAGGGTGGCACCCAGCTCCAGGGTCTGGGACTAGATGTTTTGAATGGCGCACCTAAAATGAAACCTCCTGAATAGGATGAGCCCAAAATTGAAAGGATCTGAATTAACAATTAAAAGATAGTTTAACCTGTATCTTTGCCTGGTTCCAACTACCAAAACCCTGTCTGTGCACACTCAATCTTCTAACAGGTTCTTCAATTGCCTAAAATGGCTTGGAGTGTAGGCTTTGTGATTGGCTGAATGTTTGTACTAGACGGTATGTTCGACCCCTGGCCAAACTGACTTGCGTTAGTTACTTGAGTAACCTGCCGGGTTATCGGATTGGCTACCAGTCTGTGACATCATAAACGGGTCAGGGCAGGTTGTTGTGTAAGTTACAGAGCCTCGGACCTCTGTTTGTATCCCACAGTGCACCATTCCTATGCTACAAACAGATGTCACATGACTTCCTGTGATACATGTGTCTGGGTCTGGCCTTACTCAAGTAAACCCAGTTGGTAATTGGAGCGGAACTTCGTAAGTTACGAAGCCAGGGGTCGAACGTACCGAGTACACTACATACGAGGCGTTCCCCTATTGGTCCTCCCCATGTGGGTCAATGTTGATCCCTGAGTCAACTTACTACCCTCCCAAGCATAGTTAGGGACTGGTACCTAGCCAGACCAGGCAGGGGTGGAAGGGTTGGAGGGAACAAGCTAAGGTTGTGTAGTTAGCGTTCGAGGTCATCCCTACCCATAATACACTGCATATGGTTAGAAAACCGCTGCCCGAACGCCTCGATTGGTGACATAATAACTCTGCCTGAATGTCCACTAGCTGTGCAATGGTCTTTGTTGTGGTACCATCACAAGCAGTGACTCACTCTCCTAGCATACAGGTGTACACTACTGCCAGTGTGATGTATCTAAGATCCAGCTGGAGAATAATCGGACACTGTGTAGTTCCTTACATTCTACTAATAACCATCAACGAATCACGTTAGATCCCATCTGTCAGATCTCATCTGAATTTGGTCACTTCAAATATTACATTAAGATGAGATCTCATCTGAAATCAAGTATTCATGATGAGGAAAAAAGAAAAAGTGGGGGTTCGGGGGCAGAACCCCCGATCAAGGATACTTGTTTGATGCCACCCATTAGATCTCATCTGAAGTTCATCGCTTCAAATCTTATGTTGGGATTAGACCGGGATCTCATCTGAAACCAAGGATTCTCATTCGAGGCGTTCGGGCAGCGGTTTTCTAACCATATGCAGTGCATTGTGGGTGGGGGTGACCTCGAACACTAACTACACAACCTTAGCTTGTTCCCTCCACCCCCTTCCACCCCAGCCAGGTCTGGCTAGGTACCAATCCTTAACTAGGCTTGGGAGTGTAGTAAGTTGACTCAGGGATCAACATTGACCTACATGGGGAGAACCAATGGGGGGTGGCCTTACAAACCAGCATTGATCCCTCGGCCATACTCCGAACGCCTCGTAAGATCCAGCTAGAGAATAATCTGACACTGTGTAGTTCCTTACATTCTACCAATAACCATCAAGGAATCACGTTAGATCCCATCTGTCAGATCTCATCTGAATTTGGTCACTTCAAATATTACATTAAGATGAGATCTCATCTGAAATCAAGGATTCATGATGAGGAAAAAAGAAAAAGTGGTGGTTCGGGGGCAGAACCCCCGATCAAGGATACTTGTTTGATGCCACCCATTAGATCTCATCTGAAGTTCATCGCTTCAAATCTTATGTTGGGATTAGACCGGGATCTCATCTGAAACCAAGGATTCTCATTGTATATATCTTTATCTCATATCATTATTGCCATTATTGTTTTTTGTTAACTACTCTAATAAACCATATTCCCAAAAGATTGGTAAGGAAGATACATACATATATATATATATATATATATATATATATATATATATATATATATATAAATAAATTGTCCCTTTGACATCAGTAAATGTAATAACACATAAACAAACATGAATTGAGGTAACAAATGGCGTCTTATTGGTGTCGGGCGCTTGCTGGGCGGGAATTGAGGCCGACTTGTCATGTTTGACCGCGCAGGTGGGAAGGGGTGGCAAGTATGACAGGTCCACCTAGTGTGTATACATATAACCTACCACCCAGCCCAATGATGGGAACTCCATCTGGTGTGTACCTGTATATTATCCAACACCATCTCAAAGGTGAGGCTTAAATAGGGCCTCCATGAGCTTAACCCTCTAAGTGCCGCTAATGCATCATGTCAATTAGTCGTCATGATGCATAAATGCAGCCATGACTCACCAGAGCTGCATCCATGCATCATGCTGACCCTACAGGGTTGATACACTCCAGGAGGGTTGGCATGATGCTCCAATGAAATTCTGACAAGCAGCAGTACTTACTGGTGCCTTATAGATTTCCAGCAAAGTCACTGTGTACCATATAAGCAGGTTCACCTTATATGTGAGATATTAGAGAATGTGCTTGTTGTCTATATGTGACAGGTATCAATGCTGATGGAGGCTCCACCATCATCTCACAAATAGCCGAGGTAAGCATTATTATGTTTTATTTCATGTTGGAACCAGTGGAATACGGATGCCCTATAGGTTTAACATAGCAGCTTCGTATCTCACACCTTCCCCGTATCTAACGGCTATTATCAGCACCCAAAGGTATCTTAAAACATGTAAACAATTGTTATTCTATGTCCTTTTGAATAAGTTTTGAACATTTCTTACTTAGGTAACATGAAATAAATCCCCGTAGTGGCTCTGCCTCTTGAATATACACTCTCCATACACCATTTTATCAAAAAGGATATGAACAATAAACCTTGACCAATTTTGGACCAATTTTAAATCCCTGTAGTGGGTCTGCCTGAGGGTTATCTAACAAGGTGGAGCAATATTCATGTTTAATCCAGGTGTAGTATTGAAAAGGACCAATGTTAGTGCACTGTGTGGGTAGCAGTGTTAGTGCACTGTGTGGGTAGCAGTGTTAGTGCACTCTGTGGGTAGCACTGTTAGTGCAGCCTGTGGGTAGCAGTGTTAGTGCAGCCTGTGGGTAGCAGTGTTAGTGCACTCTGTGGGTAGCAGTGTTAGTGCAGCCTGTGGGTAGCAGTGTTAGTGCAGCCTGTGGGTAGCAGTGTTAGTGCACTGTGTGGGTAGCAGTGTTAGTGCACCCTGTGGGTAGCAGTGCTAGTGCACCCTGTGGGTAGCAGTGTTAGTGCAGCCTGTGGGTAGCAGTGTTAGTGCAGCCTGTGGGTAGCAGTGTTAGTGCAGCCTGTGGGTGGCAGTGTTAGTGCAGCCTGTGGGTGGCAGTGTTAGTGCAGCCTGTGGGTGGCAGTGTTAGTGCAGCCTGTGGGTTGCAGTGTTAGTGCACTGTGTGGGTGGCAGTGTTAGTGCACTGTGTGGGTAGCAGTGTTAGTGCACCCTGTGGGTAGCAGTGCTAGTGCACCCTGTGGGTAGCAGTGTTAGTGCAGCCTGTGGGTAGCAGTGTTAGTGCAGCCTGTGGGTAGCAGTGTTAGTGCAGCCTGTGGGTAGCAGTGTTAGTGCAGCCTGTGGGTAGCAGTGTTAGTGCAGCCTGTGGGTAGCAGTGTTAGTGCAGCCTGTGGGTAGCAGTGTTAGTGCAGCCTGTGGGTAGCCGTGTTAGTGCACCCTGTGGGTAGCCGTGTTAGTGCACCCTGTGGGTAGCCGTGTTAGTGCACCCTGTGGGTAGCCGTGTTAGTGCACCGTGTGGGTAGCAGTGTTAGTGCACCGTGTGGGTAGCAGTGTTAGTGCACCGTGTGGGTAGCAGTGTTAGTGCACCGTGTGGGTAGCAGTGTTAGTGCAGCCTGTGGGTAGCAGTGTTATTGCAGCCTGTGGGTAGCAGTGTTAGTGCACTCTGTGGGTAGCAGTGTTAGTGCACTCTGTGGGTAGCAGTGTTAGTGCAGCCTGTGGGTAGCAGTGTTAGTGCACTCTGTGGGTAGCAGTGTTAGTGCACCGTGTGGGTAGCAGTGTTAGTGCAGCCTGTGGGTAGCAGTGTTAGTGCACCCTGTGGGTAGCAGTGTTAGTGCACCGTGTGGGTAGCAGTGTTAGTGCACCGTGTGGGTGGCAGTGTTAGTGCACCGTGTGGGTGGCAGTGTTAGTGCACCCTGTGGGTAGCAGTGTTAGTGCACCCTGTGGGTAGCAGTGTTAGTGCACCCTGTGGGTAGCAGTGTTAGTGCACCCTGTGGGTAGCAGTGTTAGTGCACCGTGTGGGTAGCAGTGTTAGTGCACCCTGTGGGTAGCAGTTTTAGTGCACCCTGTGGGTAGCAGTGTTAGTGCACCCTGTGGGTAGCAGTGTTAGTGCACCGTGTGGGTAGCAGTGTTAGTGCACCCTGTGGGTAGCAGTGTTAGTGCACTCTGTGGGTAGCAGTGTTAGTGCACCCTGTGGGTAGCAGTGTTAGTGCACCCTGTGGGTAGCAGTGTTAGTGCAGCCTGTGGGTAGCAGTGTTAGTGCACTCTGTGGGTAGCAGTGTAAGTGACTCTGTGGGTAGCAGTGTTAGTGCACTGTGTGGGTAGCAGTGTTAGTGCACTCTGTGGGTAGCAGTGTTAGGTCACTCTGTGGGTAGCAGTGGTAGTGCACCCTGTGGGTAGCAGTGTTAGTGCACTATGTGGGTAGCAGTGTTAGTGTACTGTGTGGGTAGCAGTGTTAGTGCACCCTGTGGGTAGCAGTGTTAGGTCACTGTGTGGGTAGCAGTGTTAGTGCACCCTGTGGGTAGCAGTGTTAATGCACTATGTGGGTAGCAGTGTTAGGTCACTGTGTGGGTAGCAGTGTTAGTGCACCCTGTGGGTAGCAGTGTTAGTGCACTATGTGGGTAGCAGTGTTAGTGCAGCCTGTGGGTAGCAGTGTTAGTGCACTCTGTGGGTAGCAGTGTTAGTGCAGCCTGTGGGTAGCAGTGTTAGTGCACTATGTGGGTAGCAGTGTTAGTGCAGCCTGTGGGTAGCAGTGTTAGTGCAGCCTGTGGGTAGCAGTGTTAGTGCAGCCTGTGGGTAGCAGTGTTAGTGCACTCTGTGGGTAGCAATGTTAGTGCACTCTGTGGGTAGCAATGTTAGTGCACCCGGTGGGTAGCAATGTTAGTGCACTCTGTGGGTAGCAGTGTTAGTGCACCCTGTGGGTAGCAGTGTTAGTGCATTATGTGGGTAGCAGTGTTAGTGCACCCTGTGGGTAGCAGTGTTAGTGCACCCTGTGGGTAGCAGTGTTAGTGCACCCTGTGGGTAGCAGTGTTAGTGCACCCTGTGGGTAGCAATGTTAGTGCACTCTATGGGTAGCAATGTTAGCACAAGGGGCGGTGTTAGTGTAGGGGCACGGTTAAGTATTAGCGTCTATGGCTTACGAGTTGACTAGTTTCCGAGCGGAGCATCCTTTCGGGTTGAGGCCGGTTACGTCTGGTGGATGGTGGCAGCACTGTCCTCCAGGCTTCCTGCCTTAAACACGAGGGGTCGCCACCCAACCCTTGTGATTATATAATAGTCGGGTCGGAAGCTAGAGAGATAGAATCATCCCGGATTCTGTACGAACACCTTAAGACCTCCCTGACTCCGAAACCTTACCTGGTAGTCATAAATAAGAACTATACGAACAGTGCTGCACCCGCTCGGAATCCCTTTAGTTTCCTGTATATTAGGATATTGAATAAAACTTGTTGCCTTCTGAACCAGACATTCTTGTATTCGTGATCTTTTCCGAACAAGTAGCCAGCCAATCTGAGATCAAACCATTACATTAGTAATCCCTTAGAACAGGGGGTTGTTCTAGGACAAGGTGTGTGCACTGTTAGTGACTTGCCACTCTTGTCTAGGTGAAGTGAATGTGGCTCTTCCATGTAGAACAGGAAGGCCTGGATACAAGCAGCGTCAAATGCACACTGAACACTATAGGGAGGCTAAGTCACATCATGTGTGCGCCTGTTCTGAGCTCAGCATATTATCGCCCCCAGGCTTGAAGGATAGGGGATTTTTTTTTTGACCTACACTGGAAAAAGTCTTCCACAAAGTGACATGTATACCCATGTCAACTTGATTTGACACAGAGAGCACATGTCACTGGGACATGTGCATATATGTCACCATGACAACTGTAGCACACAGTAATCCTCATATGATTTGACATGTCTTAAAATGCCACGTCATATGTGAGTTGACTAGGGTCACGGCCATGTCAAAGGCACTTGACATATGATGGTTTGACCAACACTTGAGACATTTGATGTATGTGTGACATTTTGTTTTCATGAAGAGTAGATCACTAAGGTTTGTCAATACTATTAATGAATGGTAGTGAAATTCATTTCATTGTTAAATTTGCATTTGTTATTGAATATCAAAATAGACACCCACAATCCTGAATTCTTCTACTGGAGATGTTAGACACCTTATGTGTGGGTCAGTGAAAATACCAAAGGACTGTATTCTAACCCACCATCTATAATCTCAGTATCTACAGTACAGAGAGACATATGGCATTGCCATGCACATCCATGCCCTTGTCTTTTGGACTAGGTCCTCAGTGAAGTAGAAGTTCTGTAGTTAGGAAAAAGTGCCTTAGTGTTGCAGGCCTGTGGGACTATGATATCCCCTGCCTTCTAGTATAGGCCTGCCTTGATTGAACCATTGGTACATAGTTATTGACTGCTCTTGACCCTTACATAATTGTCTCACAGTATTACCTAGCACTCAGGTGAATGGATCAGAAATATGTGACGTGTCCTCATTACGCATGTCAAGTGGAGTTGACAAACCAAATATGAGAGTGTCAACCTCATTTGACATGCCTTCATACATGTCATGTGGGAGACAAATTGTGACCTGTGCAGTATGCCTCAAAGCGAACAGTGTCAATTGAAATATTGGTCATTTTAGTTCAAAATCAGAATTTTTTACGACATGGTTTATCGCGAGACTTAGGCTCCCTATAAACTACACAAATGGGAACACTTGTTATTTTATGTCGGAAGCAGTGGAATATGGAGGGCCCATAAGCTCATAACCTAGGAGCTCCGAATCTCATACCCCCATGAGATAACCCTTCCCCGTAACGGCCAGTAACAGCAGCCTAAATGGCCATATAACATGTAAATAACTATCCTTTTTATGTGATTTTAAAAAGCTTTCAACATTTCTTACTCCGATGACATGAAATAATTACAAAGCTTCACGAGTATCGGATATGACTGAGGGTTATCTTACTTGAGATAATCCTCAGTCATACCCAATACTCGTGAACCTTTGTCTATTTCTTTCCTTTAGGAAATCAGCAGCAGCAGTTCTAGCAGACCTTCCTCCAATATTGCAGGGCGTGTGATGCTTGGCTGTTGTGAAAAGACCTTCTTATGGTTGGCCCAAACTTGGTCATGATTTAATGTTCATATCCTTCGCTTGTAGATAAAATGGTTGTATGTAAACCTGTCTTGAAGATGAAAATCAATCCTTTCAAGAGCATTGTGTATAGTATGATTGCTTTTTTTTCCCACTAGGTGGTGTTGCAGTATGTGTATCATGGACGCTCCTTTTTCCCGACCCCATCTTACTCATAGTCTGCTACCAGATATTCTATATCATTAACAAGACTATCCAAAGCTATTGTCTAAAATCATAAACAGAAAATGTCATTAACTACACAACCTTAGCTTGTTCCCTCCACCCCCTTCCACCCCAGCCAGGTCTGGCTAGGTACCAATCCTTAACTAGGCTTGGGAGTGTAGTAAGTTGACTCAGGGATCAACATTGACCTACATGGGGAGAACCAATGGGGGGTGGCCTTACAAACCAGCATTGATCCCTCGGCCATACTCCGAACGCCTCGTAAGATCCAGCTAGAGAATAATCTGACACTGTGTAGTTCCTTACATTCTACCAATAACCATCAAGGAATCACGTTAGATCCCATCTGTCAGATCTCATCTGAATTTGGTCACTTCAAATATTACATTAAGATGAGATCTCATCTGAAATCAAGGATTCATGATGAGGAAAAAAGAAAAAGTGGTGGTTCGGGGGCAGAACCCCCGATCAAGGATACTTGTTTGATGCCACCCATTAGATCTCATCTGAAGTTCATCGCTTCAAATCTTATGTTGGGATTAGACCGGGATCTCATCTGAAACCAAGGATTCTCATTGTATATATCTTTATCTCATATCATTATTGCCATTATTGTTTTTTGTTAACTACTCTAATAAACCATATTCCCAAAAGATTGGTAAGGAAGATACATACATATATATATATATATATATATATATATATATATATATATATATATATATATAAATAAATTGTCCCTTTGACATCAGTAAATGTAATAACACATAAACAAACATGAATTGAGGTAACAAATGGCGTCTTATTGGTGTCGGGCGCTTGCTGGGCGGGAATTGAGGCCGACTTGTCATGTTTGACCGCGCAGGTGGGAAGGGGTGGCAAGTATGACAGGTCCACCTAGTGTGTATACATATAACCTACCACCCAGCCCAATGATGGGAACTCCATCTGGTGTGTACCTGTATATTATCCAACACCATCTCAAAGGTGAGGCTTAAATAGGGCCTCCATGAGCTTAACCCTCTAAGTGCCGCTAATGCATCATGTCAATTAGTCGTCATGATGCATAAATGCAGCCATGACTCACCAGAGCTGCATCCATGCATCATGCTGACCCTACAGGGTTGATACACTCCAGGAGGGTTGGCATGATGCTCCAATGAAATTCTGACAAGCAGCAGTACTTACTGGTGCCTTATAGATTTCCAGCAAAGTCACTGTGTACCATATAAGCAGGTTCACCTTACATGTGAGATATTAAAGAATGTGCTTGTTGTCTATATGTGACAGGTATCAATGCTGATGGAGGCTCCACCATCATCTCACAAATAGCCGAGGTAAGCATTATTATGTTTTATTTCATGTTGGAACCAGTGGAATACGGATGCCCTATAGGTTTAACATAGCAGCTTCGTATCTCACACCTTCCCCGTATCTAACGGCTATTATCAGCACCCAAAGGTATCTTAAAACATGTAAACAATTGTTATTCTATGTCCTTTTGAATAAGTTTTGAACATTTCTTACTTAGGTAACATGAAATAAATCCCCGTAGTGGCTCTGCCTCTTGAATATACACTCTCCATACACCATTTTATCAAAAAGGATATGAACAATAAACCTTGACCAATTTTGGACCAATTTTATATCCCTGTAGTGGGTCTGCCTGAGGGTTATCTAACAAGGTGGAGCAATATTCATGTTTAATCCAAGTGTAGTATTGAAAAGGACCAATGTTAGTGCACTGTGTGGGTAGCAGTGTTAGTGCACTGTGTGGGTAGCAGTGTTAGTGCACTGTGTGGGTAGCAGTGTTAGTGCACCGTGTGGGTAGCAGTGTTAGTGCACCGTGTGGGTAGCAGTGTTAGCGTACCCTGTGGGTAGCAGTGTTAGCGCAGCCTGTGGGTAGCAGTGTTAGTGCAGCCTGTGGGTAGCAGTGTTAGTGCAGCCTGTGGGTAGCAGTGTTAGTGCAGCCTGTGGGTAGCAGTGTTAGTGCAGCCTGTGGGTAGCAGTGTTAGTGCAGCCTGTGGGTAGCAGTGTTAGTGCAGCCTGTGGGTAGCAGTTTTAGTGCACCGTGTGGGTAGCAGTGTTGGTGCAGCCTGTGGGTAGCAGTGTTAGTACAGCCTGTGGGTAGCAGTGTTAGTGCACTCTGTGGGTAGCAGTGTTAGTGCACCGTGTGGGTAGCAGTGTTAGCGTACCCTGTGGGTAGCAGTGTTAGTGCAGCCTGTGGGTAGCAGTGTTAGTGCAGCCTGTGGGTAGCAGTGTTAGTGCACTCTGTGGGTAGCAGTGTTAGTGCACCGTGTGGGTAGCAGTGTTAGCGTACCCTGTGGGTAGCAGTGTTAGTGCAGCCTGTGGGTAGCAGTGTTAGTGCACCCTGTGGGTAGCAGTGTTAGTGCACTCTGTGGGTAGCAGTGTTAGTGCACCCTGTGGGAAGCAGTGTTAGTGCACCCTGTGGGTAGCAGTGTTAGTGCAGTGTTAGTGCACCCTGTGGGTAGCAGTGTTAGTGCACTCTGTGGGTAGCAGTGTTAGTGCACCGTGTGGGTAGCAGTGTTAGTGCACTGTGTGGGTAGCAGTGTTAGTGCAGCCTGTGGGTAGCAGTGTTAGTGCAGCCTGTGGGTAGCAGTGTTAGTGCACCCTGTGGGTAGCAGTGTTAGTGCAGCCTGTGGGTAGCAGTGTTAGTGCAGCCTGTGGGTAGCAGTGTTAGTGCAGCCTGTGGGTAGCAGTGTTAGTGCAGCCTGTGGGTAGCAGTGTTAGTGCAGCCTGTGGGTAGCAGTGTTAGTGCACTGTGTGGGTAGCAGTGTTAGTGCAGCCTGTGGGTAGCAGTGTTAGTGCAGCCTGTGGGTAGCAGTGTTAGTGCAGCCTGTGGGTAGCAGTGTTAGTGCAGCCTGTGGGTAGCAGTGTTAGTGCAGCCTGTGGGTAGCAGTGTTAGTGCAGCCTGTGGGTAGCAGTGTTAATGCAGCCTGTGGGTAGCAGTGTTAGTGCAGCCTGTGGGTAGCAGTGTTAGTGCAGCCTGTGGGTAGCAGTGTTAGTGCAGCCTGTGGGTAGCAGTGTTAGTGCACTCTGTGGGTAGCAGTGTTAGTGCACCGTGTGGGTAGCAGTGTTAGCGTACCCTGTGGGTAGCAGTGTTAGCGCAGCCTGTGGGTAGCAGTGTTAGTGCACCCTGTGGGTAGCAGTGTTAGTGCACTCTGTGGGTAGCAGTGTTAGTGCACCGTGTGGGTAGCAGTGTTAGTGCACTGTGTGGGTAGCAGTGTTAGTGCAGCCTGTGGGTAGCAGTGTTAGTGCAGCCTGTGGGTAGCAGTGTTAGTGCACCCTGTGGGTAGCAGTGTTAGTGCAGCCTGTGGGTAGCAATGTTAGTGCAGCCTGTGGGTAGCAGTGTTAGTGCAGCCTGTGGGTAGCAGTGTTAGTGCAGCCTGTGGGTAGCAATGTTAGTGCAGCCTGTGGGTAGCAGTGTTAGTGCACTGTGTGGGTAGCAGTGTAAGTGCAGCCTGTTAGTGCAGCCTGTGGGTAGCAGTGTTAGTGCAGCCTGTGGGTAGCAGTGTTAGTGCACCCTGTGAGTAGCAGTGTTAGTGCAGCCTGTGGGTAGCAGTGTTAGTGCACTGTGTGGGTAGCAGTGTTAGTGCACCCTGTGGGTAGCAGTGTTAGTGCAGCCTGTGGGTAGCAGTGTTAGTGCAGCCTGTGGGTAGCAGTGTTAGTGCAGCCTGTGGGTAGCAGTGTTAGTGCAGCCTGTGGGTAGCAGTGTTAGTGCAGCCTGTGGGTAGCAGTGTTAGTGCAGCCTGTGGGTAGCAGTGTTAGTGCAGCCTGTGGGTAGCAGTGTTAGTGCAGCCTGTGGGTAGCAGTGTTAGTGCACTCTGTGGGTAGCAGTGTTAGTGCACCGTGTGGGTAGCAGTGTTAGTGCACCGTGTGGGTAGCAGTGTTAGCGTACCCTGTGGGTAGCAGTGTTAGTGCAGCCTGTGGGTAGCAGTGTTAGTGCAGCCTGTGGGTAGCAGTGTTAGTGCAGCCTGTGGGTAGCAGTGTTAGTGCAGCCTGTGGGTAGCAGTGTTAGTGCAGCCTGTGGGTAGCAGTGTTAGTGCAGCCTGTGGGTAGCAGTGTTAGTGCAGCCTGTGGGTAGCAGTGTTAGTGCAGCCTGTGGGTAGCAGTGTTAGTGCAGCCTGTGGGTAGCAGTGTTAGTGCAGCCTGTGGGTAGCAGTGTTAGTGCAGCCTGTGGGTAGCAGTGTTAGTGCAGCCTGTGGGTAGCAGTGTTAGTGCACTGTGTGGGTAGCAGTGTTAGTGCAGCCTGTGGGTAGCAGTGTTAGTGCACCCTGTGGGTAGCAGTGTTAGTGCACCCTGTGGGTAGCAGTGTTAGTGCAGTGTTAGTGCACCGTGTGGGTAGCAGTGTTAGTGCACTCTGTGGGTAGCAGTGTTAGTGCACCGTGTGGGTAGCAGTGTTAGTGCACTGTGTGGGTAGCAGTGTTAGTGCACCGTGTGGGTAGCAGTGTTAGTGCAGCCTGTGGGTAGCAGTGTTAGTGCAGCCTGTGGGTAGCAGTGTTAGTGCAGCCTGTGGGTAGCAGTGTTAGTGCAGCCTGTGGGTAGCAGTGTTAGTGCACCCTGTGGGTAGCAGTGTTAGTGCAGCCTGTGGGTAGCAGTGTTAGTGCACTCTGTGGGTAGCAGTGTTAGTGCAGCCTGTGGGTAGCAGTGTTAGTGCACTGTGTGGGTAGCAGTGTTAGTGCACCCTGTGGGTAGCAGTGTTAGTGCACTGTGTGGGTAGCAGTGTTAGTGCAGCCTGTGGGTAGCAGTGTTAGTGCAGCCTGTGGGTAGCAGTGTTAGTGCAGCCTGTGGGTAGCTGTGTTAGTGCACTCTGTGGGTAGCTGTGTTAGTGCACCGTGTGGGTAGCAGTGTTAGTGCACTCTGTGGGTAGCAGTGTTAGTGCACTCTGTGGGTAGCAGTGTTAGTGCACCCTGTGGGTAGCAGTGCTAGTGCACCCTGTGGGTAGCAGTGTTAGTGCACCCTGTGGGTAGCAGTGTTAGTGCACCGTGTGGGTAGCAGTGTTAGTGCACCGTGTGGGTAGCAGTGTTAGTGCAGCCTGTGGGTAGCAGTGTTAGTGCAGCCTGTGGGTAGCAGTGTTAGTGCAGCCTGTGGGTAGCAGTGTTAGTGCACTGTGTGGGTAGCAGTGTTAGTGCACTCTGTGGGTAGCAGTGTTAGTGCACCGTGTGGGTAGCAGTGTTAGTGCACCCTGTGGGTAGCAGTGTTAGTGCACCCTGTGGGTAGCAATGTTAGTGCACTCTGTGGGTAGCAATGTTAGTGCAGCCTGTGGGTAGCAGTGTTAGTGCACTCTGTGGCTAGCAATGTTAGCACAAGTTGTGGTGTTAGTGTAGGGGCACAGTTTAGTATTAGCGTCTATGGCTTATGAGTTGACTAGTTTCTGAGCGGAGGGGTCATGAGGGGTCGCCACCCAACCCCTGTGACTATATAATAGTCAGGTCGGAACCTAGAGAGACAGAATCATCCCAGATTCTGTACAAACACCTTAAGACCTCCCTGACTCCGAAACCTTACCTGGTAGTCATAAATAAGAACTATACGAACAGTGCTGCACCCGCTCGGAATCCCTTTAGTTTCCTGTATGTTAGTATATTGAATAAAACTTGTTGCCTTCTGAACCGGACATTCTTGTATTCGTGATCCTTTCTGAACAAGTAGCCAGCCAATCTGAGATCAAACCATTACATTAGTAATCCCTTAGAACAGGGGGTTGTTCTAGGACAAGGTGTGTGCACTGTTAGTGACTTGCCACTCTTGTCTAGTTAAAGTGAATGTGGCTCCTCCATGTAGAACAGGAAGGCCTGGATACAAGCAGCGTCAAATGCACACTGAACACTATAGGGAGGCTAAGTCACATCATGTGTGCGCCTGTTCTGAGCTCAGCATATTATCACCCGCAGGCTTGAAGGATAGGGGATTTTTTTTTTACCTATAGGATAACTTTTGGCAAATTAGGAGTTGAGCCTAAATATTTCATATGTGGTGAGCCTTCAGGTCAATTGAAATATTGGTCATTTTATCGCGAGACTTAGGCTCCCTATAAACTACACAAATGGGAATACTTGTTATTTTATGACGGAAGGAGTGGAATATGGAGGGCCCATAAGCTCATAACCTAGGATCTCCGAATCTCATACCCCCATGAGATAACCCTCCCCCGTAACGGCCAGTAACAGCAGCCTAAATGGCCATATAACATGTAAATAACTATCCTTTTTATGTGATTTAAAAAAGCTTTCAACATTTCTTACTCAGATGACATGAAATAATTACAAAGGTTCACGAGTATCGGGTATGACCGAGGGTTATCTTACTTGAGATAATCCTCAGTCATACACAATACTCGTGAACCTTTGTCTATTTCTTTCCTTTAGGAAATCAGAAGCAGCAGTTCTAGCAGACCTTCCTCCAATATTGCAGGGCGTGTGATCCTTGGCTGTTGTGAAAAGACCTTCTGATGGTTGGCCCAAACTTGGTCATGATTTAATGTTCATATTCTTCGCTTGTAGATAAAATGGTTGTATGTAAACCTGTCTTGAAGATGAAAATCAATCCTTTCAAGATCATTGTGTATAGTATGATTGCTTTTTTTCCCACTAGGTGGTGTTGCAGTATGTGTATCATGAACGCTCCTTGGCTGACGCCATTTCCCGACCCCATCTTACTCATAGTCTGCTACCAGATATTCTATATCATGAACAAGACTATCCAAAGGTATTGTCTAAAATCATAAACAGAAAATGTCACGATAATAAAGGAAGTGTTTTAATAGTATTTCCAATGTTTCAAGAAGAAAAAATCCTGTTTTAATATGAAGCCCCCCTTTTAGAAAGTTCTATACAGTGTAGTAATCCTCATATTCATATATTTATAAGCCAGGCCTTATCTGCTGGTTTTGCTGTCCGTACTGCCTCCGGACCTTGTTTCAATAGATTCTATGACAGGTTCAGCCACCTACGACTTGAGATCTTACCAGCTGATCTTAGAATTTTGGTTATAGTTACCAAATAACTGGCTACATTACTGGGTGATCATACTACCTGCTGGCTGCATAGCCACCAGAGCAGTGACTCAATAACAGACCATTGTATGACAGCCCTTCACTTTTTTACTCAAATGTACCCAATCTGTGCTCTTTTCTTTGTATCCATATTAGTACTCTCTCTATATAGAATAATGATCCAAATGGTTTTGACCCCAGGCCAGTGTTCAAGAAGGCATTCTGCTATGGTTATTCATGTGCTATTAGCTTACAATGACCAGTATGCATTATAACTGGTTGAGAAGCTACAGTATCCCTCTTCCAGCTTTGATGTGATGTATTCTTTAAAGTGCATTTGTAATGGATTCATTATCATATATAAATATGTACAGGTAGGTAACAACCTCTGTGATGTATGCCTTGCGTTTCAGTACAGTTGGTAGACATGGGGTGCATTCTAATGTGGAATATGGGTCTGAGATTAAATACAAAAAGAAATGAGGAGCTTCCATTCGTACGATTTCTCAGTTGAATTATGATAATATGTTGCAATTGTAGTACATGCACATTATTCATTGACCATGTGTGTGACACTGTGGCCAGGTGGGATCACCTATATGTATATAGTTACTGCAGTCCTATGCTCATTTGAACAGAGGAGTGCAAACTACACCATGCGGTAGGTATGACTGGTCACTATGTAGCCAATAGTGGCTCCTACGACTGGGTGCTATGACTTCGTAGTGGTGTGTATTAAGTCAGTAGTTGAATAAATAGCAGCTGCTATTTTGAGGCCTGTACTGTAGCTCACTATGTAGTCACTGCTATGGAGCCATTTCTTCACATCTCACTACGATTTGATGCTGTCCTGTTGTGGAAACTATTGAAACACGATCCTGTATTATCATCACAAAAAGTCACATCAATAATCACAAAAGGCGGTACAGATATATAGACTGATGAGGACATTTATTGAGGTAGTGTTCCTGTCAATATAAGGGAAGATTTTGTTTGTTTGTTTGTTTAGTTTTACGTCCGGGGGCCATCAAGGAACTCAGACATTCAAGGTTTCTCAGACATAAAGTCCTTTCTTTTCTTTTTGGACAGGTATTTATATGCTGCTTGCCCTACACAGCAGTGACCGAATCTATGAATGACCGAATCTATGAGATGAATGACCGAATCTATGAGGAGGGTCGAAGGGGAAAACCGCTACCGGGGCTTCATTCCCCTACTCTTTTCGAAGGATAGCAAGTGTTCTTTTATTTGCCTGGTCCCATAGGCAGGGCCAGACAAACCACGGCCTTTGATCACTCAGACGTGGTTCACTGAGGGGGAATCCCATGGCAAAAAACAAGCATGTAAGCCCAGGCCCGCGCATATGGACACCAGCTACCCACATGCTCACCCCAAGACACAAGAAACCCCAAGTTTGTCGCCTTTTACGAATCTGGTATGCCCACTGTTAGTATGGAAGGAGATTTCTCCTTGTGGACTCCCAATGAAGTTATTCTGCTCCTTCATGCCCTCACATAAAGGTCCCCACTCCACAGGGGGAATATAAGGGAAGAATCTAATTACTGAAAGCCTCATTATACTTGGAAAACCTTTGTCATGGACAGGTTCAGCTTTTCCTTTTTTTATACACCTGTCTGTTGAAGTGCCTACTTTCAACATTTATTACAGTCCTAGATAATTAAACATATTAAAAGGTGGTGTAAGTTTCAATATCACTGAACATGCAGATGATTAAATAAGCATTCCATTAGGTTTGAGGGTTACCAGGGTGTATCATTCCCACTAATTGAGTTGTTGCCTCATTCTGACAATTCAGCATGGTGAGTAACTCACCTAGCTCTACATCCACATAACATTTCATTAGCAGCCCTTAACACATTGAGTAACTCACCTAGCTCTACATCCACAACCATTTCATTAGCAGCTTTTAACACATTGAGTAACTCACCTAGCTCTACATTCACAACCATTTCATTAGCAGCCCTTAACACATTGAGTAACTCACCTAGCTCTACATCCACAACCATTTCATTAGCAGCCCTTAACACATTGAGTAACTCACCTAGCTCTACATCCACACACCATTTCATTAGCAGCTCTTAACACATTGAGTAACTCACCTAGCTCTACATCCACATGCCATTTCATTAACAGCCCTTAACACATTGAGTAACTCACCTAGCTCTACATCCACATGCCATTTCATTAGCAGCTCTTAACACATTGAGTAACTCACCTAGCTCTACATTCACAACCATTTCATTAGCAGCCCTTAACACATTGAGTAACTCACCTAGCTCTACATCCACAACCATTTCATTAGCAGGGCTTAACACATTGAGTAACTCACCTAGCTCTACATCCACAACCATTTCATTGGCAGCCCTTAACACATTGAGTACCTCACCTAGCTCTACATCCACATACCATTTCATTAGCAGCCCTTAACACATTGAGTAACTCACCTAGCTCTACATCCACATACCATTTCATTAGCAGCTCTTAACACATTGAGTAACTCATCTAGCTCTACATTCACATACCATTTCATTAGCAGCTCTTAACACATTTAGTAACTAACCTAGCTCTACATTCACAACCATTTCATTAGCAGCTCTTAACACATTGAGTAACTCACCTAGCTCTACATCCACAACCATTTCATTAGCAGCCCTTAAAACATTGAGTAACTCACCTAGCTCTACATCCACAACCATTTCATTAGCAGCCCTTAACACATTGAGTAACTCACCTAGCTCTACATCCACATACCATTTCATTAGCAGCCCTTAACACATTGAGTAACTCATCTAGCTCTACATCCACATACCATTTCATTAGCAGCTCTTAACACATTGAGTAACTCACCTAGCTCTACATTCACAACCATTTCATTAGCAGCTCTTAACACATTGAGTAACTCACCTAGCTCTACGTCTACAACCATTTCATTAGAAGCCCTTAACACATTGAGTAACTCACCTAGCTCTACATCCACATACCATTTCATTAGCAGCTCTTAACACATTGAGTAACTCACTTAGCTCTACATCCATAACGATTTCATTAGCAGCTCTTAACACATTGAGTAACTCACCTAGCTCTACATTCACAACCATTTCATTAGCAACTCTTAACACATTGAGTAACTCCCCTAGCTCTACATCCAGAACCATTTCATTAGCAGCCCTTAACACATTGAGTAACTCACCTAGCTCTACATCCACAACCATTTCATTAGCAGCCTCTTAACACATTGAGTAACTCACCTACCTCTACATCCACATACCATTTCATTAGCAGCTCTTAACATTAACTCACCTAGCTCTACATTCACAACCATTTCATTAGCAGCCCTTAACACATTGAGTAACTAATCTAGCTCTACATCCACATACCATTTCATTAGCAGCTCTTAACACATTGAGTAACTCACCTAGCTCTACATCCACATACCATTTCATTAGCAGCTCTTAACACATTGAGTAACTCACCTAGCTCTACATCCACAACCATTTCATTAGCAGCTCTTAACACATTGAGTAACTCACCTAGCTCTACATTCACAACAATTTCATTAGCAGCTCTTAACACATTGAGTAACTCACCTAGCTCTACATCCACAACCATTTCATTAGCAGCCCTTAACACGTTGAGTAACTCACCTAGCTCTACATTCACATACCATTTCATTAGCAGCTCTTAACACATTGAGTAACTCACCTAGCTCTACATTCCCAACAATTTCATTAGCAGCTCTTAACACATTGAGTAACTCACCTAGCTCTACATCCACAACCATTTCATTAGCAGCCCTTAACACGTTGAGTAACTCACCTGGCTCTACATTCACATACCATTTCATTAGCAGCTCTTAACATTAACTCACCTAGCTCTACATCCACAACCATTTCATTAGCAGCCCTTAACACATTGAGTAACTCACCTAGCTCTACGTCTACAACCATTTCATTAGCAGCTCTTAACACATTGAGTAACTCACCTAGCTCTACATTCACAACCATTTCATTAGCAGCTTTTAACACATTGAGTAACTCACCTTGCTCTACGTCCACATACCATTTCATTAGCAGCTCTTAACACATTGAGTAACTCACCTAGCTCTACATTCACAACCATTTTATTAGCAGCTTTTAACACATTGAGTAACTCACCTTGCTTTACGTCCACATACCATTTCATTAGCAGCTCTTAACACATTGAGTAACTCACCTAGCTCTACATCCACAACCATTTCATTAGCAGCCCTTAACACATTGAGTATCTCACCTAGCTCTACATCCACATACCATTTCATTAGCAGCTCTTAACACATTGAGTAACTCACCTAGCTCTACATTCACAATCATTTCATTAGCAGCCCTTAACACATTGAGTAACTCACCTAGCTCTACATCCACAACCATTTCATTAGCAGCCTCTTAACACATTGAGTAACTCACCTACCTCTACATTCACATACCATTTCATTAGCAGCTCTTAACATTAACTCACCAAGCTCTACATTCACAACCATTTCATTAGCAGCCCTTAACACATTGAGTAACTAATCTAGCTCTACATCCACATACCATTTCATTAGCAGCTCTTAACACATTGAGTAACTCACCTAGCTCTACATCCACATACCATTTCATTAGCAGCTCTTAACACATTGAGTAACTCACCTAGCTCTACATCCACAACCATTTCATTAGCAGCTCTTAACACATTGAGTAACTCACCTAGCTCTACATCCACAACCATTTCATTAGCAGCCCTTAACACGTTGAGTAACTCACCTAGCTCTACATTCACATACCATTTCATTAGCAGCTCTTAACACATTGAGTAACTCACCTAGCTCTACATTCACAACAATTTCATTAGCAGCTCTTAACACATTGAGTAACTCACCTAGCTCTACATCCACAACCATTTCATTAGCAGCCCTTAACACGTTGAGTAACTCACCTAGCTCTACATTCACATACCATTTCATTAGCAGCTCTTAACATTAACTCACCTAGCTCTACATCCACAACCATTTCATTAGCAGCCCTTAACACATTGAGTAACTCACCTAGCTCTACGTCTACAACCATTTCATTAGCAGCTCTTAACACATTGAGTAACTCACCTAGCTCTACATTCACAACCATTTCATTAGCAGCTTTTAACACATTGAGAAACTCACCTTGCTCTACGTCCACATACCATTTCATTAGCAGCTCTTAACACATTGAGTAACTCACCTAGCTCTACATTCACAACCATTTTATTAGCAGCTTTTAACACATTGAGTAACTCACCTTGCTCTACGTCCACATACCATTTCATTAGCAGCTCTTAACACATTGAGTAACTCACCTAGCTCTACATCCACAACCATTTCATTAGCAGCCCTTAACACATTGAGTATCTCACCTAGCTCTACATCCACATACCATTTCATTAGCAGCTTTTAACACATTGAGTAACTCACCTAGCTCTACATTCACAATCATTTCATTAGCAGCCCTTAACACATTGAGTAACTCACCTAGCTCTACATTCACAACCATTTCATTAGCAGCCCTTAACACATTGAGTAACTCACCTAGCTCTATGTCAACATACCATTCCATTAGCAGCTCTTAACACATTGAGTAACTCACCTAGCTCTACATCCACATAATATTTCATTAGCAGCCCTTAACACATTGAGTAACTCACCTAGCTGTACATCCACAACCATTTCATTAGCAGCTCTTAACACATTGAGTAACTCACCTAGCTCTACATCCACATACCATTTCATTAGCAGCCCTTAACACATTGAGTAACTCACCTAGCTCTACATCCACATACCATTTCATTAGCAGCTCTTAACACATTGAGTAACTCACCTAGCTCTACATCCACATAATATTTCATTAGCAGCCCTTAACACATTGAGTAACTCACCTAGCTCTACATCCACAACCATTTCACTATCAGCCCTTAACACATTGAGTACCTCACCTAGCTCTACATCCACATGCCATTTCATTAACAGCCCTTAACACATTGAGTAACTCACCTAGCTCTACATTCACATACCATTTCATTAGCAGCCCTTAACACATTGAGTAACTCACCTAGCTCTACATCCACATACCATTTCATTAGCAGCTCTTAACACATTGAGTAACTCACCTAGCTCTACATCCACAACCATTTCATTAGCAGCTCTTAACACATTGAGTAACTCACCTAGCTCTACATTCACAACAATTTCATTAGCAGCTCTTAACACATTGAGTAACTCACCTAGCTCTACATCCACAACCATTTCATTAGCAGCCCTTAACACGTTGAGTAACTCACCTAGCTCTACATTCACATACCATTTCATTAGCAGCTCTTAACACATTGAGTAACTCACCTAGCTCTACATTCACAACAATTTCATTAGCAGCTCTTAACACATTGAGTAACTCACCTAGCTCTACATCCACAACCATTTCATTAGCAGCCCTTAACACGTTGAGTAACTCACCTAGCTCTACATTCACATACCATTTCATTAGCAGCTCTTAACATTAACTCACCTAGCTCTACATCCACAACCATTTCATTAGCAGCCCTTAACACATTGAGTAACTCACCTAGCTCTACGTCTACAACCATTTCATTAGCAGCTCTTAACACATTGAGTAACTCACCTAGCTCTACATTCACAACCATTTCATTAGCAGCTTTTAACACATTGAGTAACTCACCTTGCTCTATGTCCACATACCATTTCATTAGCAGCTCTTAACACATTGAGTAACTCACCTAGCTCTACATTCACAACCATTTCATTAGCAGCTTTTAACACATTGAGTAACTCACCTTGCTCTACGTCCACATACCATTTCATTAGCAGCTCTTAACACATTGAGTAACTCACCTAGCTCTACATCCACAACCATTTCATTAGCAGCTCTTAACACATTGAGTAACTCACCTAGCTCTACATCCACATACCATTTCATTAGCAGCTCTTAACACATTGAGTAACTCACCTAGCTCTACATTCACAATCATTTCATTAGCAGCCCTTAACACATTGAGTAACTCACCTAGCTCTACATTCACAACCATTTCATTAGCAGCCCTTAACACATTGAGTAACTCACCTAGCTCTATGTCCACATACCATTCCATTAGCAGATCTTAACACATTGAGTAACTCACCTAGCTCTACATCCACATAATATTTCATTAGCAGCCCTTAACACATTGAGTAACTCACCTAGCTCTACATCCACAACCATTTCATTAGCAGCTCTTAACACATTGAGTAACTCACCTAGCTCTACATCCACATACCATTTCATTAGCAGCCCTTAACACATTGAGTAACTCACCTAGCTCTACATCCACATACCATTTCATTAGCAGCTCTTAACACATTGAGTAACTCACCTAGCTCTACATCCACAACCATTTCATTAGCAGCTCTTAACACATTGAGTAACTCACCTAGCTCTACATTCACAACCATTTCATTAGCAGCCCTTAACACATTGAGTAACTCACCTAGCTCTATGTCCACATACCATTTCATTAGCAGCTATTAACACATTGAGTAACTCACCTAGCTCTACATCCACATAATATTTCATTAGCAGCCCTTAACACATTGAGTAACTCACCTAGCTCTACATCCACAACCATTTCACTATCAGCCCTTAACACATTGAGTACCTCACCTAGCTCTACATCCACATGCCATTTCATTAACAGCCCTTAACACATTGAGTAACTCACCTTGCTCTAAGTCCACATACCATTTCATTAGCAGCCCTTAACACATCGAGTAACTCACCTAGCTCTACATCCACAACCATTTCATTAGCAGCCCTTAACACATTGAGTAACTCACCTAGCTCTATGTCCACAACCATTTCATTAGCAGCCCTTAACACATTGAGTAACTCACCTAGCTCTATGTCCACATACCATTTCATTAGCAGCCCTTAACACATTGAGTAACTCACCTAGTTCTACATCCACATACCATTTCATTAGCAGCTCTTAACACATTGAGTAACTCACCTAGCTCTACGTCCACATACCATTTCATTAGCAGCTCTTAACACATTGAGTAACTCACCTAGCTCTACGTCCACATACCATTTCATTAGCAGCTCTTAACACATTGAGTAACTCACCTAGCTCTACATTCATAACAATTTCATTAACAGCTCTTAACACATTGAGTAACTCACCTAGCTCTACATCCACAACCATTTTATTAGCAGCCCTTAACACATTGAGTCACTCACCTAGCTCTACATCCACAACCATTTCATTAGCAGCTCTTAACACATTGAGTAACTCACCTAGCTCTACATCCACATACCATTTCATTAGCAGCTCTTAACATTAACTCACCTAGCTCTACATTCACAACCATTTCATTAGCAGCTCTTAACACATTGAGTAACTCACCTAGCTCTACATTCACATACCATTTCATTAGCAGCTCTTAACATTAACTCACCTAGCTCTACATCCACAACCATTTCATTAGCAGCCCTTAACACATTGAGTAACTCACCTAGCTCTACGTCTACAACCATTTCATTAGCAGCTCTTAACACATTGAGTAACTCACCTAGCTCTACATCCACATACCATTTCATTAGCAGCCCTTAACACATTGAGTAACTCACCTAGCTCTACATTCACAACCATTTCATTAGCAGCTTTTAACACATTGAGTAACTCACCTTGCTCTACGTCCACATACCATTTCATTAGCAGCTCTTAACACATTGAGTAACTCACCTAGCTCTACATCCACAACCATTTCATTAGCAGCCCTTAACACATTGAGTATCTCACCTAGCTCTACATCCACATACCATTTCATTAGCAGCTCTTAACACATTGAGTAACTCACCTAGCTCTACATTCACAATCATTTCATTAGCAGCCCTTAACACATTGAGTAACTCACCTAGCTCTACATTCACAACCATTTCATTAGCAGCCCTTAACACATTGAGTAACTCACCTAGCTCTATGTCCACAACCATTTCATTAGCAGCCCTTAACACATTGAGTAACTCACCTAGCTCTATGTCCACATACCATTTCATTAGCAGCCCTTAACACATTGAGTAACTCACCTAGGTCTACATCCACATACCATTTCATTAGCAGCCCTTAACACATTGAGTAACTCACCTAGCTCTACATCCACATACCATTTCATTAGCAGCTCTTAACACATTGAGTAACTCACCTAGCTCTACATCCACATACCATTTCATTAGCAGCTCTTAACACATTGAGTAACTCACCTAGCTCTACTTCCACATACCATTTCATTAGCAGCTCTTAACACATTCAGTAACTCACCTAGCTCTACTTCCACATACCATTTCATTAGCAGCTCTTAACACATTGAGTAACTCACCTAGCTCTACATCCACATACCATTTCATTAGCAGCCCTTAACACATTGAGTACCTCACCTAGCTCTACGTCCACATACCATTTCATTAGCAGCTCTTAACACATTGAGTAACTCACCTAGCTCTATGTCCACATGCCATTTCATTGGCAGCCCTTAACACATTGAGTAACTCACCTAGCTCTACATCCACATACCATTTCATTAGCAGCTCTTAACACATTGAGTAACTCACCTAGCTCTACATCCACATACCATTTCATTAGCAGCCCTTAACAAATTGAGTACCTCACCTAGCTCTACATTCACAACCATTTCATTAGCAGCTCTTAACACATTGAGTAACTCACCTAGCTCTACATCCACAACCATTTCATTAGCAGCCCTTAACACATTGAGTAACTCACCTAGCTCTACATCCACATACCATTTCATTAGCAGCTCTTAACACATTGAGTAACTCACCTAGCTCTACATCCACATACCATTTCATTAGCAGCTCTTAACACATTGAGGACCTCACCTAGCTCTACATTCACATAATATTTCATTAGCAGCTCTTAAATCACTGAACACAATGTGGAGAAACATGGACGAGGTGAGTGGTGACTTTGATAAAGTAACCCCTCACCTCCGTAATCAAGGTCTGTGCATAGCAAATAAAAGCACCAGAGGGCAGCACTGTTCCCTTTAGTTTCTCACCCTTCTATAGCATATGGATAACACCTACACAGACTAAACCTGGTAACCAGTCCACGCCCGTGCATTTCTGTGACTTGGTCTCAGACAACACTCAGTGTAACACCAGTCCTTTCTCACATTTACGAGGTTCCGTTTAAACTTTCGTTGTTTCAGGGGGAGTATGTTTATCACACCAAAGTAGGGATACTCTTTGGTTTCCTCACGCCCCTTGACATATTCACGGACGATGATTTGGATATCCATTGTTTTCTGTCAGTTTCTCCTAAATGACTTCATGTGTTTTGAACACACAACGTGCATCACTGGTACCTAGAGTTGTATGAGAATAGATCTAGAGAAATCACCTATTAGATTTATTCAACTATTGAATAAGACTGTGCCCTGCTCAGGTATTTCTGAACATATGTACGGTCAAAACAATTAAACATGCTACTTTAATAGTACAGGGAATTGCTCCACCCCGTGTGTGGGATCAGCCCCAGAGGCTGGCATGCTTTGTGCTCACTCCCTCTATGTATATCATACCGATCCAGATGTTATTGGAAGGTGGAAAAGTCAGACTAAGGGATGCAAGTTTAGAACAAATCCCGGTGTTTACATTTAGTTTTCAGTAGTTTTGAGAAGATCGGAGATAAGAGATAAGATAAGTGTCCAATTGAGGCCTCCCACTTCTGACCCCTGGTTTACAAATCTATCTATTTTTCTTTCGGTTAATCTTACCCCGTTCATTTTTTACAGTTTCTGAATATTAAATTGCATACAATTTCGTGAATTTACATCAGACATTCAAATACATTACCTCATTTTGACCATACAATTTGTTTCTTTCCATTTTTCTGGCTTTAGAAGGTCGGTTGCTAGGGACAGAATGCTACTAGAACAAAAACATTTTTTTTTCATGTTACTATTCTTTGAACAGCCAAATAGGTTGGAATATCATTAAAATCAAGTATTCTGGTGATTTGAATGTAATCTAGCTAGAGATGATTTACTGGGGAACTGTCTCTCATTTAATGGGAAGTCTGCAAGATAATCCAATTGTTGCAAAACCCGTTTTTATTGACTTCTGCAGCTGTTAAAGGTCATAGGTGTTTGTTTTCTATGAACTTTTATCATTGCTAAGACATTAAGAACGATTTTAAAAGTGCTATATAGATCATTTGAGGCTGTTTATATGACCATTTCATATGTTTTTGACCTCAATCGAATGTTGATCTGTCACACTTATAGATCCATAGAGCATTTAGCCATTATCGCCTGATAAATCCAAGATGGCCACCAATCATGGGACAATTTTAGATGGAATGTATTATTTAAGACCTTAACTAATGTAGTTTGGACCAGGTAGATTGTTTTATCAAATATGTAACTGCTCTATCATTAGCGTCACCTTAATTTTAGTAAGATAACCAAAATATTGCAAAACTTATTTTTATCGACTTCCCCAACTGTTGAAGGTCATAGGTGTTAAAGCATGACATCAGCAATGTTCTGTATGGACTTTTGTCATTGCTAAGACATTTATCAAGTTTTTAAAAGTGTTATCTAGATCATCTGAGACTATTTATATGACCATTTCATATGTCTTTGACCTTGATCGGATGAAAGTTTACCCATAAATTGAGATTTTGACTGACGCTATTTTGTCAAATGCTAATGTATTGGCCCAACAAATCCAGAAATAATTTGATTGGATCCCTTGCCTTAGAATCTATGGGTATAGACACCAAAATAAAGTTACTATCTGCACAGGAAGTACAGAAATGGTCAAAAGCCTGTTTTTCAGGTTTCTACCCTGAAATCCAAGCTAGATGGCCGCCACCCAAGTGAGATGCAGGTCCGGAGACAGGTTTTTTTCTGAAGGCTTACACATCACTTTGATGCATGAAACTTGTTTCCTGCTTCTACTCAGAATGTTAAGCAAAAAAATTTGGGAGGCCTCAGCTAGCTGTCCATGTTGTTGGATGTCAACAACAGGGGCTGGGGGCTGTGTACAAATGACGTCATGCAGGAGGGGGGGAGGGGGGATCCCACTTGCCATGACCAAGCATGACAAGGGGGGAGGGGGGGGTCATGGGCTGCATGACATCATGTCATCAAAAAATCACAATTTGCTTTGGTTTTGGCAAGAACAAAAACTTTTGTAAAAAGATTTTTAAAGGTAGGGAAGTTTAATGCATTCATCTGACATAAATTTATTACCTATAGGCCCTACATGCATGCATTCCTCAGACATCTCACTCAATGAGTGTCACTGCCATCAATGTCAGTGTAAAATCAAGGTGATGTCCAGGCCACTATAAGGGGGCACTACTACTCTACCCTACCTATACCAATTTAACCCTTTTTGAAAAGGGCCACTGCTGCCCTCAGGATCTAAATGATGCATCTAAAATACCCCTGAACTGCTCCTGTTGCCTCAGGGCAGCATCCATAGTCATCCACAGGCTTCTTTTTGAAAAGGTGTGATATCCCCCCCCCCATTCCTTCTTGAGGTGTCAAGGGAGATGTAAAGGGGACCTCCCCCCAAGCTTACTCTCCACATCTTTGTCTGAATGGAACTCTATTGGACTCAGCTTATTTGCAGATTCTAGAGTAAAATGCTGAGGTGACTCGATTGCTTTGTAAGATCACAAATTGGAACTATGATTGCAATCGATGGTCTCCTGAGAATTTCTGAGTTTTTTTTTTCTATTAGGCCACTCACTAAGTTCAGAGTGTTCTCCCTGAAACCTATTTCTAGTACACTTGTATATGGTTAAAGTTACAGATTAAATCAATACATTCAATATATCAATACATTCAAGCTCTTGAACTATATGATCCTTAATAATAACTGTTCTTGATTTTCTCTTCGCTGACAAGTGTACAACTTTCACTGTAAAGAAGGCAGACTATTAACTGTATTGGACTATTGATCTAGACAGTTTTTAAGCCCTTTTGTGACAGGAAATACTTGTGTATGATCACTACCATAGTACTCCGTGTATAACTATGTAATGGTTCGAGTTCTTATATAACTTCGGTTTAATTCAAGATATGTCAATATCAAGTAAAACCAGACAAGTTAGCTCAGGTTTGTGCAACCGGCACATAGCGGCCAGAGATTGAAGCGACCTCTGGTCCTACCGGTGGTAACCGCACCGATCGACCCGCCCTCTCGAATAGGGAGCTAACACTATATATAATGCTCCATGAGCCCCTACAACTACAAGGCATGGTAATGGTACATCCTGCATATAGGGACCCATACATTATATAAGCTGACAGTGTTTGGCATGTTTCTCTGTTCATTTGTTGATCAGTGCTAGTTCTTTTTTCACTTTGCATGCATGTTATTCTTTATTGGCAATTCACACCCACTATATGTCCCTTTGAACCATTTTAATTTGTTTATAGCCTATAGGCCTTCACTATTCATGCACTTTGGGGGGGGGGTATCTCTCTGCATGACGCAGTGTTGTATGACGAAACATGACAAGGGGGGGAGGGGGGGGGGTCAAAAATGGTCCAAAAATGCATGACGTCATTTGTACACAGCCCCCTGGGGGAGGGGGAGGAGTGGTGGTGGTGGGTTGGGTGTCGTCCATGAGTGACATCACATGGCTCGGTGGAGGGGGGATCCAAGCCTCCCATAATTTCAATATCGATAGTCAGGGCGTTCGGGCAGCGGTTTTCTAACGATATCTATTGCATTAAGGGTAGGGGTGACCTCGAACACTAACTACCCCACCTCAGCTGGTGCCCTCCTCCCCCTTCCACCCCAGCCAGGTCTGGCTAGGTACCAGTCCTTTACTACACCTGGGAACAGACTCGGTGCGTTCGGGCAGCAGTTTTGCAAGGATATCTATTGCATTATGGGTAGGGGTGACCTCGAACGCTAACTACACCACCTTAGCTTGTTCCCTCCACCCCCTTCCACCCCAGCCAGGTCTGGCTAGGTACCAGCCCTTAACTATGTTTGGGAGTGTAGTAAGTTGACTTGGGGATCAACATTGACCCACATGGGGCAGACCAATAGGGGGTGGCCTTACAAACCAGCATTGATCCCTCGGCCGTACTCCGAACGCACCGAGAAAGTTCACTACAGGATCAACATTGACCCACATGGGACAGACCAATAGGGGATGGCCTAACAAACTAGCATTGATCCCTCGGCCGTACTCCGAACGCCCCGATAAAATGACGAGAGGAAGGGGGGGGGGGGGGCCTAAAAAATGGTCCAAAGAGTATGACATCATTTATGGATGGCCACTAGATGGAATTGTGTGCACCCTTAGAAGGGCCTGACATTTTTCGGTCCCCCTATTGAGGTCTGTAGTAACCAGAGGGGCAAACATTTCTTGATGTCCTCATTTTTGGATTGGGGGGGGGGCGCAAATTTGAATTCGAATTTCATAAAGAAAAAATCCTTGGGGGAGGCTATTTTCCATATTAAACGCCAGGGGATGGGGTTGAAAAATAAAGAAGATGAGAAAAAAAATGCGAAATGGCAAAAAATTATATAAAAAAAATTATGGGGGGGCCAAAAATTTGGCATGACGTCATTTTTATCGATGATCCCCATAAAGTGTTGAAAATAGTGTTAAGGGACGTAGTCGTAGGGGCCTAGGCTCTACCGGTACTAGCCCGGGGGTACTAGCCTAGGCCATGGGTGCAGTTGTAGAGCAGGTCTGAGGCTGAGTAGATGGAGTGGCGTGAGTGTGTATTGGACACATAGGTTTTGTGTATTCAATTTACAACATGCAATCCATTGCCTGTCGTCAGAATGGAAAAGTCGAGAAGGCTCCAGACGCGCTTTCCTGTGGCGGCAAACGCCGGGTAAGGTGTGGATCCGGGGCAGTGCATGCCGGGACGGGTCGTACTGCGCCTGCGTCCGCACTCAGTTTGTTGTCAGCATGGCCTCCTCTAAGAAGTGGGACGATTTAGACATCTCTAATGACGAGGCTAAACGCCTCTGTGAAGCCTTTAAAAATGAAGAATTTAAGAAAATGTTCATGGAATATGCCGAGGAGCTGCAGGATCCCGAAAACAAGAAGCGTTACGAGGCGGAATTGGCACAAATGGAAGCGGAAAGGGGGATGGATGTCAAGTTCATCCACCCCGAGCCTGGATACGTGGTAAAAACAAGCGTGAACGGGAGCATGAAAGCCTTCATAAACATCTGCAAGAATGAACATGTAGGCAAGCCAGAAATGAAAAAGGCAGTGCATCCCCAAACTGGTAAACTAACCCCCAATTGGAGCGTTCCCCACAGCCTGGCTCCGGCTAGGGATGACATCGATGCCAAAGGTGCCAAATGTAAAGTGTACGATGTAGTGTTCCACCCTGATGCTTACAGAATGGGTGAAACCAACTCAAGGTTTCGTAAAATCCTCACTGACAGTGCCCTAGAAACCATAGAACGCCAATATGGTGATAAACTTGACAAAACCAACCTAAAGTTTCCAAAAATAACGTTCAAGGGCACTCCTGCTGCCACGATACTGAGGAATAGAAAAGAAGGTGCTGATAATAACCCTGATAAAAAACCTGAGGACATTCTTGATAAGATGCCTTATCCTTATGACAACAAAACAAGTGCAGAGAAATCTAAGGAAAATGAGGAAAAGGTAAAACAAAAAGCTACACAGAAAAATGATGCCAGATCTAAAGAATCTGAGTTTGAAGTTCCTAAGTACAGCATTGTTCATCGTCAAAACATTGACTTCCAAGATTTCCGAGACGCGCCAGATGCTAGACAGTCGACAAGACCGAAAGAGTTGGTCATCCACATTGAGCTACCATTGTTAAAATCAGCATCTTCCGCTAATCTGGACATCTTCGAGAAACGAATCTTCCTAGAGAGCACAACCCCTGCAAAATACAAACTTGATGTGAACCTTCCATACCCAGTTGATGAAAACAGCGGCTCTGCTAAGTTTGATAAGAGCAAGCGTCGCTTGACAGTCACACTCCCAGTGCTGCAAGCTGATCCAAATGAACTGTCGCTAGCTCAGAATGATAAAGCCACTGTGAATGGTGCTACAGAAAATGGGGAGCACCATGTTGGCGCTCAGGGGGATATGCCCGAAGAAGATGATGTTCCAGGTCTAGAAGATGTCCCAGGTCTGGAAGACGATGTGCCAAATCCTGAGGGCATTGAAACAGATTCCACAGTCAAGCCATTGATACAAGTAATATCATCCACAAGTAACACTGAGAACAAAGCTGCACCTAGTGTACCCCTAACAAACGGTCACTCACTGAACGGCCACATCGAGGGTGACACACACGATGACCAGGACGCTAAGGACATATGGACGGAGGATGATTTCGATCCCCGCCTCTTGAAACCCAAGATCAGCTACAAACTTCCCACCTATACTGCTAACCAAGACTGTGAAACTGCCACCTTTATTCTTGCTGTCAAAAATGTGCAACGCGACTCGGTCAGCAAGAGCTTTGAAGGAGAGAACAGCGTTCAACTAAAGTTTGTGTCAGTTGGCTCGGGAGGTTTCCCGATGCACTACAGTTTTGTGGTGAAGTTTGATGCTGACTGTAAATTTGACGTGACGGCATGTGACGTCAGTATGTCATGTGACAACGTTGTGATGATCCTCGGGAAGAGCTCGGAGGCTGCAGGCATCTGGGATAAGTTCCTTGTGGGAAGCGATGCCGACCAATTAGAGGTGAGGAAATTGATTAAAAGAAATGTGTACCAAGTGAAGTCCTAATGATCTGTAGACACCAAATTTTCAAGCTGAAAAGCCAAATAAGCATCATGCTTTTCTCACTTGATAATTGAAATATTGTCAAACAAAGGCCCTAACTGGAGCCAAGTGAAAAGAGGACCGTAAGACCAATACCTTGCGCCTTCAGTATAAATAAACTGAATTAAAAAAAATAAATAAATAAAGGACTGATGCAGGATTATATGAGAAATACATATTCATTACACATCTGCTACTATATCTTAGGCCGAAATACCTGCCTGCTCACAGGCAGGATCCAAGATGTATACAAGTCTATAGTGGCACAAACACATGGCTAGTCTGAACTAAGTACTCACTGTCAGTTCCTGGAAATTGTCCCTCCTATTCACAAACATGTAGTTTTCATGTACATCAGCTTATATCGACTGAACCTTGAGATATATCCAATAAATCTGACATGTTTATCTTGAGCTTAGATATCACTACCTCAATGGCCTCCATTGTCAACATGCTGGGCATGCCACCTGGTGTTAGCCTCCTTTTGAAACATAGGGCTAACCAACCAAGAATAGTGTAGTCTTTTTGGCACTAGGTTGCTACACCTGGCTTCAAGATGGCCGACAATGATTTGGAGTTAGGGAGGGAGATTTGAAAATCACCTGGATTATTAATTATTACAAGTATTTCAAGTGCTTTGTGTATTGTGAATCTTTGGATATACATTGAGGGAAGTGTTGGTGGAAGCATTGGACCTGACAGTAAGTACTTCTGTGAGAACTGGGCACTCAGCCAATCTGGCTGACCAAACAGACTACAACAGACACACTTGGTCTCTGAGGTTCCCTCAGAGCGTCTACGGAGCACTATATCTATGACGTCACAATTGGGCAAAATGCATCCTAGTAGTATTTGCACAATACTTAATGTCTGGTCTACACTCTGATATTGTTTGTAGCTCTATTCTGGCATGATTTGTTTATTTCCTTTGATGATGAGTGACTGAACCCACAGATATAACCCCATGGAAGGCTCTTTCCTAATAAGGCCACACCAAAAAAATAAGTTGGTCTACGGATTTTGGTTTTGAAAAAATGGTGTGAGCGAGCAAATTTTTCTTTTTTTTTAAGATTTTTTTTTGGCATCCAATGGATTCCTTACTGGAAAATTGAGGCGGGCGAACAAATTTTATTTTTTTTTAAAAATTTTGCCAAACATCACAAAGAGAAAACATGTAGAAACTGAAGCGAGTGAAATGAAATCCGTAAAAATTGTATTTCCGAAAATGTGGAGAGGGCGATCCGTAGACCAACTTATATTTTTGGTGTGGCCTAATTATCATAATGGTGTACACCTTTTTGATTAGACCTAAAAAAAAAAATTTTGTTGTGTTCTGGTAATTTTATTTTTTGGAGAATTTATCTAAGGCTGGCTGTAAATTTTGGGCCTGCGCGATGTGAATTTGACATGCTAGATCATAAAATATCTTCCATATATCCATAACTTTAATGTCATAGAATGCATCAGATAAGCCTGCTGCTCTCCCTTAACACTTTAAAGGCCGCTGCTGAAGGAGTACATCATGGCCATTGGTCGTCATGATGCACCAATGAAGTGCTGGTGAGACTACTCACCAGCACTTCATTGGTGCATCATGATGACCCTCCGGGAGGTTCTGTATCAACCATATAGGGTCGTCATGATGTCGGCCATTAAAGGGTTAAAATACCATGTGTTGGAAACTACCATATTCTCCCGCGTAGAAGATGCGCTGCGCGTATAGGATGCACCCCAAACTCAGCAGAAGCATTTTCATGTATAAGACGCACCTCCGCTCAATTTTGTAAATTCAGTACTGTTCTATAGTAAAATTACCCCTCGTATAAGACGCACCCCCAACTTCAGAAAATCCTATAAGACGCGCCAGGCATTTCTTTGGCGTAGAGGACGCGTCTTATACGCGGGAGTTTACGGTATTTCAGAATCAATCTATGCTCCATAGTGCACTGTATTGTCCCTTTCCTGCTGTGTCTGACAAACATCTGTTGTTGTTTTTTAATGAATGTAAATAGTCATCTCTGAGGGTGACCACCACAACACTAACACAATCTGGAGTAATGATAAAATCAGTGTTGTGTGTAGATGATATCTGACAATCACAGATATGATATAAGGTGTAAGATAAGGGGTGTGCGTCACCGTATACCACTACGTAATATTAGTGATTCTGCTGTGTGTGGTGTAATATTGTTGACATTACTGTAAAACTATCCAGGGATTTCACTTTCATCCAAAAGCTGATGAAGACATATTATCTTGACTTTAGGGGGAACATCTGATTGGGGCTTGGTTGAAACCTCATAAGTGGAACCTATCATAATGCCCCCCCCCCACCCCCCCCCCACCAAAAAAAAAGAAGCTAATACGACCCTACTTAGCAAAACAGGGCCGACCACCAGAATTCTTTCCTCAAGGCCTAAAATAAAAATAAATTGTTGCCTTCAGGTCGTTGGGGGGGGGGGGGGGATAGGATAGGTAGGTAGGGAAATTCATTCAAGGCCAATTTAAAATGTTCCTACCTTCCAACACAACTTTTATGTGTGGAATCCCAAACATTTTTGGTTTTTATAAATAAGTGCCAAAATAATTATCCCTAGAATGCTCATCTGGGCACAAGCCAAAAGCTGTACCGTAAATTCTCTTGTATTAGCCGCACCCTCGTATAAGAAGCAGCCCTGACTTTGGGATAAGCTATAGGCCATAGCCAAGGCTTGAAAATTGGAGGTTCAGTACTGTTTTATCATGTAAAATACCCTTGTGTAAGCCGCACCCTGAATTTTAGCCATTCCTACAAGCCTAATTTGGCCCCTAATGTTCATTTGGGTTCTGGTTCTAGCCGTGGCTAATACGAGAAAATTTACGGTAATACCTAAAGGTGCTTGAGCTTCTTATTTGCTGGGTTTTACGGTATCCTACAAACAGAGATAAGATAACTAATATAATATCCTGACACCATGACCCCCACCTACAAAACCCCAGCCTCGGCCAACGACTATTGATAGCAGTTCAATAGCCTAGATCACTTTTACATTTCACTGGATGTGTATTCCAGTTACCATATTCAACATAATCAGCGGCCAGGGTGCTTACAATTTATTTCTATGGTAGTTTAGTTTGAGTTTAACTGCTTCCAAAATCGTGAAAATTAGGCCTTTGTCTGTAAAGGGCTCCAAAAGGGAGGGGGCGCTTATTAGGGGGAGGACCCTTATAAGGTTAAATACGGTAATTGATTCATTGCCCATTTGATGTAGATAAGAATCTATTAAAAGCAGTGTTGCCGAAAACTTTTTATCGACGCAGGCCAGAGTGGCATCTTACGGAGGCCATTTCCCTCTCACGCAGGCCATATCTACCCATATAAACTCAAAGAAATACAAACATTTTTGAATATAAAACAAGGTCACAAAAATATCCCTATCTTCGTTTCTAATAGGCCGATTTGAAAAATTCTTTCACCATTGCAAAGCTGAGTTCATGCCAGGCCTGCGTCTCAAGGTGCTACGCCGGCCATTATGATTCTACGCTGGCAAAAGCCGGAGTGCCGGCGTCATTTCGGCATTACTGTAAAAGTATTTGAAGGTGGATGTGTATTGGGTGTTATCCTGGCTGTACAGTGTACAACACGCAGCTTTGTACCAATTTGAGAGAATTTACGGTATATCACATTTCACATGGTGGGGGCCAACACATCCTTCCTCTAGTAGTTGTATATACAGGTCACGTGACCAGCAGGTCTAACCATGGTAACAGTCATTGTTTACACCACTCAGGACACACTAAGCAGCAATCAGGGACCAGGTCTAATTATCACATAGCTGCCTCTGTATTGATTAATGGTTTAACATGTATTGGTGTTTAACTTCAGTAAACCCCACAGTAGGGTAAGGCCACCTTTAAAAATTTGTACGTTTGCTGTCCAGAGGCCTGGTGGATTCTTTTGTTGGGGGTGGGAAATATTTTTTCCTGAGTTCTGAAAAAAAGCCATTATAGTAAAATTGTTTTATATTCAAATATTTTCCAGTTTTTGTATAGTATAAACAAGTTATTATGAAGTTCTTAAAGATTCCTTAGTAAAACCCATAATCGTATGGCCTGCGTGGGAAGGAAATGGCCTGTGTAAGATGCCAAGATGCAGGCCACTTTGGCCTGCGTTGAGAAAATTTTTTTGTCAACACTGAAATCGTAGAATGTGATGGCAAATTCACGCCACCCCCACTTACCGTATTTTATGACAATTAAAAAGATTTTCCTTAAAAAAATGTTTCCCTCCCTCCCTCATGGGTCTGAAAAACCCCACCCTCTGGACAGGAAACAGACAAGTCTTACAGCACTGGTCATCATGAAGGCATCATGGTCATTGGTCATCATGATACATGGGTACAGCCGGGCTCAGACCTGGTGAGTATTTCACCAAGGCTGAATTCTGACATCGTCATGACCACGTGGGACCTACCGTAAATCCCCGGTCATAAGCCGGCCCCGGTCATAAGCCGGGGGGTGAGTTCAGGGAAATCCTATAAGCCGGTTTTAGTGTCAAACTTTTCCCATTTTCTCTTTATTCCATAGTAAAAAAGACCCGGTCATAAGCCGGGGGGGGGGGACTTTGGGAAAAATTTAGAAGCCGGTTTGGGCCCAAAATAGAAAAAAAAATCCGGCTTATGACCGGGGATTTACGGTATATCCTAGCCTTATCCCATAAAATTGCTCTCAAATACCACCTGGAATTGAATTCATGTACCCGTTGGAAATTTCTCCAAACCCCAGTCCCATGCCTGCACAAGGTGTTATGTGATAAAATGGCTACCTGTATTATGGATGTTATGCACCAAACTGGACCAGCTGTCACACCAGTATGTGAGAAATGAGAATACCATGGTGGCCAGGCGCTTATGAATATCAATAACCCTTTAACCCATTCCTTGTTTGAGACAGACGCTTGCTGGTATTTGAATTCTGTCTTCAGTGCTTAAGATTGATGTAATACCCTGTACCCTGGTGCTAAGGTCTAAAAAAAAGGTTTGTTTCCAGTTACCCGACCGACCCTGGCAAAACAGGGCCAATCCTGGAATATATTTTTTTTATTTTGTGAATTTTTGACATTATTTGGCAATTTTTAGGGATTTTTTCCGTAATTTTCATATTTTTCCATCAATTTTTCGTGGAGCTTATCTCGGTCCTCATCTATTGGTATAGAGTTCATAACAGTCATTCATATCTTTTACATATGCTTCACATTTCTTGTGTTTTTCATAATACTACTGTAATATCATAGAATCCAACATGTCTGCCCATACATTTCTATACAAAATCAAAAAAAAAAAAAATCCGACCTACCGACCCTAGATGTTTAAGGCATGTAACTGGAAACACACCTTTATTTTCTTTTGGCTTTATTGCGGTAGAGACTGGTCCTTATTTGAGACCCCGGTGAGGCACTATGAGTAGGTTGTGCCCTGAACCCTTTAGGGAGTGGTCATTATTTATCAACGGGGGGGGGGGGGTGGTGGGTTTTCACGCGGATGCGAGGAAATTTTTTACGCCCCCCCCTCGACGACAGTCAAAATTTTTTGCGCCCCCCACCCCAGAGAGTTTTCGCGCCCCTCTTTGATCTATAGTAGCGCGCAGGTTTTTTTGCTAAAAAGAGGGTGAATTTTTTTAGCCCCCCCCTCAAGAGGGGTCAACATTTTTTTAAGCCCCCCCTCAGGAGGGGTCTGAAAATTTTACGCCCCCCCTCAAACCCACCACCCCCCCCTGTTGATAAATAATGACCACTCCCTTAGTGGCCTCTAATGCTTTAGTGCTTCATGCCCTTGGTCTGCATGATACTGGGGAGACTTCATTTGTGCATCATGCCAACATGGGAGGGCATCAACCTCATAGGCTCGGCATGCTACCTCAGTGTAGTGCTGAGGCAGACTTAGGGAGTGGTCATTATTTATCAACAGGGGGGTGGTGGGTTTTCGCGCAGACGCACATTTTTTTACACCGCCCCCCCCCCCACCTTCGACGGCACTAGATTGGAGGTGCAGAGAATCTTTGCACCCCTCTTTGATCTATAATAGCACGCAGGCTTTTTTTTTTTGCTAAAAAGAGGGTTAAATTTTTATGCCCCTCCCTCAAGAGGGGTCAACATTTTTTAAGACCCCCCCCCCTCAGGAGGGAACTGAAATATTTATGCCCTCCGCCCTTAAATCCACCACCCCTCCCCCCGTTGATAAATAATGACCACTCCCTTTGTCTTATCTACCTGGGACTGGTAGCCTACCGTAGGATAGATTCAGACTGAGGCTCCCTCTGCCCACACCAGACATCAGTGGTGCTGGATGACCCAGAGGTCACCACAACTAGGTTAACCCCCCCCCCCCGCCACCAACAACACAGACCACTCACAGAGAGACACGTGTTTAATAGTGTGCTTCCTATTGCTGCAGTGAAACCTGTCCTAGACGGTGGTGGGGGTGGGGGGGTGCCTAGTAGGCCTGAAAAAAATTGCTGCATTCAGGTAACGCTACTTAAACAAGTTTATTTATCTCCACCCTAATTTATTTATAAGCCTTATGTAAAAAATCAACATATTATTGGTGGTTTATGAAGATAGAAAGTTCTTTAGAATCCTTAACATAAAATTTGAGCAAAATTTCCAAACGTATAGGGCTGACCCAGGATACATTACCAACCAATGAGATAATTCCCTCCATTCACTGCAGACTTTTTTGAGTACATTATGTAACACCTGGTGAGTGAGTGAGTAATAGATGTTTAACGCCATTTCGACAGCTAAGGTCATATTCATGGCAAGAACTACATTACACAATTTCACAGAGGAATGTATCGATGCCCACGCATATGTGCACCACATACATCCGAGGGGATAGAAAAGAGGAGATATAGACCCTTTTAAGTGGGCTAGGGAAGCCCGTGTAACACCTGGTACCCATCATGCGGGCTGTTATCAGTGCTTTTCTCACCAGGTCCCACTGGACCTCAATACTGAGCCCTATAGCAATCACCATCGGCCCTGAAACAGCTTCTTTTAGGCCTCATGTGTGAGGTACCAGTATTAAGGAAAGCAAGATGAGACTGTACAACTGCGGGTGTTCCTACCTCACTATTCCGACCTAGCATGATACATTATTGACCAATGAGAAAGTTCCTCTCATTCGTTGCAGACTTTTCAGGGTGCATTAGATAACACCTGGTACCCATCAGCTCGCTGTTATCAGTCCTTATCTCGCAAGGTACCAGCTTCAGCAGGGGTCGGCCCACTAAGGAATCCGCTAACCTGGAATACCCTCAGTGAACGGGATCTGACTGACCTGCTTTTACCGACGGGGGTTTAGTAGAACAGACGGCAGATTTTCTTTGGTTAATACAGGTGGGAGTGTCAGCAAGAAGCTTCAATAGATAGGAGGTGAAACTCAGAGCTTTACCTTTGGACACAGTGTAACAGCCCCCCCCCCCTCTACCCCCCCTTAAAAGTAGGCTCCCTTTTGTGTTCCGTATTGAGTCCTATGTAGGATAAGGGGGTTTATAGAGATGTCAGGAATCTTTATCAGAGTGATATCAAATGGAAACAAGGGGCCACCTATACCAACAAATCCTGCTGAATCCAAAATTTGTGGTCTTGATTCTCAAAATTTGGCCAAAGGTACCTAAAAACTAGGTTTGATGATGAGAATATTTTAAAAATGTACAAAAGTTATATTAAAAATTATTGGAACCTTTTATAGATGCAACATGCTAATCAAAGTCAGTACCTCAATCTACATATCCCAATGTCTGCCTATCTCAACCTGACAAGTACTCTACCTGTGTATGGCTCTGCCTGTCCCACATACTGCCTATCCCTTAGTCTACCTATCACTCATACTACCTATCCCTTGAAACATCTAGAGTTTAATTATGTTTTCCCTTAAATGGCTTATACTTTGGGAATCTCCTATAAGCCTAACTTTCATTTTGGTTCTGGAATAAACCGCAGCTTATATGAGAGAGTTCATGGCATTTCATTGGTACATCAACTCCAATAGTCATTATCATGCACTAATGAAAATGCTGCTGAATTCACTTGCCCCGACCTGGTGCATCCTGCCGTCCCTCCTAGAGTGTATCAGTCCCATAGGGCATGATGCATGAATTCAGCCCCAGCGAGTTACTCACCAGGGTTGCATCTATGTGTCATGAGGAGCAAAATATTTGGGCATAAAGGGTTAAATGTTGATTCTTAAGGAATCCCTATGAGGAAAATTTTGTCTTCGCAAGGGATAGGATTTGTGCAGATAAAAAAAAAAAACGCTTCATAAAAAATCAAAAAAATCTATAAAGTCCCCTGGGAGAACTGCCAAGGACCAAGGTGACAACAGACGCTGCTCTATGACGTCACTCCCTGTTTACTAACACCACCACCACGTGGTCTCACCATGACGTCATCCTTACCACACCCCCAGTCACGTGGTTACCTTGACTATGACGTCATTATCAAGGCACCCCAGTCTGATACTGTCACTGCAGGTGCTGCCAATACCACCTGAAGTGACAGTTAGAGGAACTAATACTTCTTTATTATACATTCCTGACTTAGTCAAACCTAACGTTTACTACAGATGTATCACATCACTCCTGTTACCTCTTACCTACTTTTATATCCTTAGCTCTCAAATTTTGAGTGAGCATTGTTCTCTGACCCTTTAAGGACTGCTGATGCATTGATGCATCATGCCCATTGGTCGGCATGATGCATGAATGCAGCCCTGGTGAGTAACTCACCAGTGCTACATTAAACAGGGGCGTGGGAAGCAGTTTCAGAGTGGGTGGGACCAGGGGGGTTTTCTGCAATTTTTTTACCTACCTTTGCTTGACCTTTTAGTTTTGACCTTTTGAGGAGTTGGCTTAAAGTGGGGGGGGGGGCATATCCCCCTGCTTTCCACGCCCATGTTAAAGCATCGTACTGACCCTACAGGATTGATACACAAGCTCCTGGAGCGTCGGTATGGTGCTCTAATTAAGTGGTGGCGATCTGCTTGCTAGCACTTCATTGGTGCATCATGACGACTAATGGGCATGATGCACTCCTGCATCAGTGGCCTTTAATGGGATAAAGATCATCAGGATAGGAATGAAATGCTGTAAAACCTTGCATATAAGCCCCCAGTTATAAGCAGCACTGGGAGTTCTTGAGGCTAAAAGCTGCAGCAGGAGTCTGAATTGATTCCTTGTAAAAGACTATGTATATCTAAAACCCAGTGTATAAGCGGCCGCCTATATTTGCTCTGGCCCTATAAGCCCCCTCTGAAGCAGCTCTGAAGTGGGGGGGAAACACCTCCCCTCAAGTATCGGTCAGGTAGGCTGGGGGAATGATCCTCCAGACCGGCTGGAAGAGCAATCTTGCAGCTAGGTTGGAAAGTGGCTCTCTATACTCGTCAGTCCGTGGTAAGCTGGCCCAATTGGTATAGAACCACGACTGTCCGGCCAGTGTCAGGATAATGGACCGGTCAGATGATGTGTCAACAGTCTGGGTCACAGCATCTGGGTGAGGCAGCACGATAAAGAGGGGCCTTGAGCCACGAGCAGTGTCTCACTGCTACGAGCCATGTCCCACTGCTACAAGCAGACTCCCAAACACACACACGCGCACACTCACATTCACACGCGCAAATTAAGTTTGAGAAAAGAATGGACTAAATGTCTGATAACCAATGAGGCAGTCCCATGAGGCCTATGGCCTTAGGACGTTAAACAAATCAATCAATCAATCAATCAATTAATCGCCTCAGCAGCAGCAATAGAAACTGTAGCAGCAGCAGCAATAGAAACTGTAGCAGCAGCAGCAATAGAAACCGTAGCAGCAGCAGCAATAGAAACTGTAGCAGCAGCAATAGAAACTGTTGCAGCAGCAGCAATAGAAACTGCAGCAGCAGCAATAGAAACTGCAGCAGCAGCAGCAGCAATAGAAACCGTAGCAGCAGCAGCAATAGAAACTGTAGCAGCAGCAATAGAAACTGTTGCAGCAGCAGCAATAGAAACTGCAGCAGCAGCAATAGAAACTGCAGCAGCAGCAGCAATAGGAACTGCAGCAGCAGCAGAAATAGGAACTGCAGCAGCAGCAGAAATAGAAACTGCAGCAGCAGCAATAGAAACTGCAGCAGCAGCAATAGAAACTGCAGCAGCAGCAGAAATAGAAACTGCAGCAGCAGCAGCAATAGAAACTGTTGCAGCAGCAGCAATAGAAACTGCAGCAGCAGCAATAGAAACTGCAGCAGCAGCAGAAATAGAAACTGCAGCAGCAGCAATAGAAACTGCAGCAGCAGCAATAGAAACTGCAGCAGCAGCAGCAATAGAAACTGCAGCAGCAGCAGTAGTAACAGCAACAGTAACAGCAGCAGTAGTAACTGTCATATACAGTAGCATTGTTGTAAAACATCAGTCGCGGCTCATTTAAGAGGCCCACTGCGGCTTTGTGTCTAACTGAATGCACAATTTTATAAGCTGCTCCCCGAGTTTGTGGATAAGCAATAAGCAGTACCCAAGTCTTGAGAATTCAGTCCATGTTCTATAGTGTAAAATATAAACCAGGACCTGGCCTCTGGAACTTCTTATAAGCTGCAGTATAAGCCCCAGGTGCTGCGTAACGCTCTTTCTGAAGCTAGCGATATGGCTTATTTACATATGTGCACCTTAAACACGGGGCAATACATTAGTTACAGCAGCAGCAGTAGCAGTCTTGCTGCTGGTAACCTGCGTGTACTGGTGACGTCATTGAATCAGCTGATGGAGCTGGTTGCTGCAGGTGGCAGCATGGTGTGTGGCAGGTACCTGCTGTATTCCTGCTCCGTCTGGGTAGCGACAACATGTAGTACAATATACAGGATAGCTATTTACCCATCTGCCTGCCTACCTATCTACCTGCCTCCCAGTTTGCACACTGCCCCTCCCTGTCTTACAGACACTGCACTGGCTGATGTGACGGCAGGCAGCCAGCGGCCGCTGCCACCAGCTAGGCATTGATTCTACGACTTGGCTTTACTCCCAGCCACCCCAGCCATACCCATTGGTGGCACAGCTGATGGCCTGGTTTGTAGAGGCAGCAGCAGCAGTAGCAACACATGAGCAGCAGCAGTAACATCATATGAAGCAGGCCTCGCTGCAACAGCACCATCAGCAGCAGCAGCAGCAGTAGTAACAGCAGCAGCAGCAGCAGCAGCAGCAGTAGTAACAGCACCATCAGCAGCAGCAGCAGCAGCAGCAGTAGTAACAGCAATAACTAGGCAGTGTTTGTTGGTGGGTGTCTGTCAGTGTGACACTGTGCTGCTGTACACAGGACAAGGCTAGAGCTGCACATAGACTCATACAGGACTTAAAGAGGCTGGATGTGGATCCTACACACACATAGATGATGCACACATTATACACACATAATACACAATATACACATACAAAAACACGCACATTTATAAACACACACCACACAGAGGAAGCAACAAGTCACGTGGGCTGCAACAGCAGCAGCAGGAACGCTGCCTTCAACATAACAAGACACACCAGGGACGCTGGGCTCAGTCAAGCTCCCCCACATAGGTCATAGCAGGAACTATTATAGTATTACACGGATTAGGACATCCCCAGGTACCCCCTCTAGTCTGTCTATCTGTCTGTCCATGTGACTTGACCCCTTTACATAACAAGACAAGCCAGGGACGCTAGCTTGTCATCCCCTGCCCCTATAGGTCACATCAGGAACTGACTACAGACTAGGGGACCCCCAGGTACTCCCTCTAGTCTGTGTGTTAGTCACTTGACTCCTGTAAGCACCAAGACAGCTGAGACCCCCTGCCCCCTAGAGGCCATACCAGGTACTACCAGAGAGTAGGACACCACCTGTGTTGATGTGGGTGCAGGTAACTGGATGTCTGGTAGGTGTACATCACCAGGGGTAGTGGGTGTAGAAGGGGGGTGAATGACCAGAGAGAACAACCACAGATACTGCATACACCTGTCTCACACACCTTAGTGTATTATCCTCAATAACCGCCCGCCCTGGCGCTTAGAAATTTGGAGCGGCCATTATTCAAGCGCTACTTCTCAGTGTTTAAGGTATATCCCATGACCCTCTTATCAGCGGACCTTATTCAAAATGTGAACTGGGCAGTTCACTGCGGCAATACGGTACTACTCGAGCTGTGAGTTGGTAGTAGTAGCAGGATCTATACAGTGTGTTGGTGTCAGTGCTACTGTATGTAGGAACACATGTGTGCTAACTACTATATGGGACTACAGCACAGTGGGGTGTCATCCTAATATCACTCACCACCCTCCCCTACCACCACAGGCAGGAATACAGGACTTCAACCACAAGATGTATAATACAGGATCACCACCAATACAGTGTATGTAATACAAGACGTTAACCACAGAGGTGTGGCACCGCATAGTGCTAACACGCTGCCTCCTACTTACTGCTGTATGGAGTACTACTGTGTATTGTATACTACTGGTGTATACTGTACAGGGGGAAGGACTGAATGTGCAGTCATAACCATAGAGGAACATGTCACTCTGCCCCAAGTCTGCACACTAAAACACTAATAGGTACATATATTGATAACAATACCATCATGGCAGCTACCATAGAGACAGGAGAATATGAGTGTGTGAGATGACAGCGGTATACGAGTAGCGTGTGGATTGCGCTAATCGAGTATTTTGCACAGCGGGAGCCCACATATAGAGGAGAGTGTGTACAGGGAAGTAGAAGTAGCTTCCTGCAGCCCCTGCTGTGTCTTACTGTGGTTGGTACTAAGGTCCTACTTTACACACTAGTCCCATATATGTATACTGCCTGGCAGCAAATCTGCTGGTATTATATCAGTTGTCAACTCCGATACCACAGTGAACAGTCATCATAGGTGCCACTGCTATTTTCACATAAAGCGATTTCATTCTACCGGGCGTCATTTTCCTCTGGGACGATTTCAAGTCATTGGCATCAATACACAAGTGACATATGAATAAGGAACATTTTACTTTTAATTCATCTTTGTTTTACATGGGAAATGAGTTTCTATACCACAGCAAGGCACCGTTATACAAGGTGGTAGCTATTCCATGCTCGCATGACACCCGATATCTTAAATTAGTTGATGATTAGTAGTGCTCCACCCAACACCTGTGGTAGTACTAATGACTCTGTGTACACCTGTGTGCTATTACTGGAAAACTCCCGCTTTTAAGGCACACCGATGTATAAGCCACACCCTGACTTTGGGAGAGTGCGATAAGCTGTATCTGGGGATTAAAATAGCCTGTTTAGTACTGTCCTATAAGGTTAAATACCTACCTATATGCGGCACTCTGAACATAGGAATGATTTATATGTGATGCGGTTCGCGTATAAATAATGAGCTGCGTACATGCAGGAGTCTACAGTAGTGGTAGGTGAGGCTGTGCTCAGGTAGAAGGAGGAAGGTTCCAGCACACCTGGCACTCCAGCACACCGCATACCTGCAGAACACACTACATACCCGCAGACACCATACAGCGAGAAGGGGTATAGCTGTCTCATAATCTGTGTGTGTATATATAGCAGCCAACAACAACAACAACAACAACAACAACAATCCTGTCAGCCACAACTGCAGCATTACCTTCACAGTGTCTTTAGATGGGGACAGAGAGCAACAGCTGAACAAGGAGAACAAGGCGGGAGGTTGTCTTAAGGCTGAGAGAGGGTGACAACAATAACAGAGGTGGTACTGTATAGACCTCTGACAGGCAAACAGGAGGGGAGGAAGTAACTGAGAGGTAGAAATGAGACTTTCTACCCTGGCTGCTACTGCTTCCACAGCATATAGTGTGCCTTTATTAATGACTGATATAAGGCATACACAGTACCAAAAGACTACAGGCCAGCACTAACTTGCGCATTTTGTGTAGGTCAATAAATGATATATAATGCATAATCAGTGTTAAAGACTAAAAGTCAACACTAGTCTCCAAAGACACTCTGAGGCTGAATAAGTAATAAGGTAAATGACTTGCACTAATCTCTATTCAAGAACACAGCCACAGAGAGAAACTGACTGATAAAAACCATCCAGCCCAGTACCCTGCTCCACCATTTACTGCCTTTTCTACTACTGTAGTGCTGATACTGGTATAGAACCTGAGATCAACACAACTAAAAAGCTGTAGTAGCAGGAGCAGCACAGTGATAAAAACACAGCCCTGCACCACCCCTACCTGCTGGTACTGGTAGTGGTAGAAAGGTATAACAGAGTAACACCAAGCAAAAGGCTGGAGCGGCTGTGTGGCACCTGGAGCACTGAGTACCTGGAGGTGCTGCTCAGTGCCTGGAGGGAGGAGGAGGATACCATAGGAAGCTCTTCACCTGGAGCAGTAGTGTATGGGCACCTTGTTATAAGATAAGCACAGGAACCAACCCGCACTTCAAAACAGCAGTTATACCGTCCGACTATATGTCGTAAAATCAGCGTTTATACCATTGGATTATATGTCATAGATTTAACTATTGATTTATGTGTACGACAACAATATATATAACAAAAAAATGGCAGAGCGGTCTTTTAAACCACTCAAGTTGTAGAAGGAGTACCGAATCAACCCTCACTCCAGAAACTGCTTTTATACCGTCCCAATATATATATGTCGTAGATTCTACTATGGATATATGTGAACAACAACTGTGTAAATAAGGCATAAATGGAGGAGCGGACTTTTTAAACTACGCAAATTGTTGTAGTAGGAGTACGTAGAGAGGTTGTTGGTGGAGGGGCGGAGGGGAGGATGGCAGCGGTCATACAGCGCCTCCTACGTGCCACCATGGAGCTGATAAAACTGTCCGTGTGGAAATACATCCTCATGCCTCTGGTGAGTGGGTCATGGTGAAACATGGCCTTCTCTAGCACACTTATAAGGCTCATCTTTTCTGTCCTCTCTTTGTGTGTGGTGCATTGGCATCGACACGTTCATCTGTGATATTCTGTAGTATAGTTTTCTCGCCATGAATATGGCAATATTTGTCTAAAATGACGTCAAACATCACTCACTCACTTATATTAATACATCCCTCAGTCCTGCCACACGGGCTTCCCTAGCCCACTTAAAAGGGTCTATTTCTCCTCTTCCCTATCCCCTCGGGATGTGTGTGGTGCACATATGCGCGGGCACTGATACATTCCCCTGTGAAATTGTGTAATGTAGTTCTCGCCATGAATATGACCTTAGCTGTCGAAATGGCGTCAAACATCTATTACTCACTCACTCACTTATATATTAAAATACTAAAATTACAATATGGTATAATGGAAGTCAAATTTCTTTTTTGGCGGAGGAGAAGGGGTTGGTTGCAGCACCCCCCTCCCCACCACCTGCACCTTTTTGCGCCATTACTTAGTTGAGCAGGGTTCCACTGGTCAGTTAAAAGTCAGTTAAACCTATTTTTCCTGTTAAAAGTCAGTTAAAAAGACATTTTCGGAAGAAGTCAATTAAAAATGTTATTTTGACTAATTTGAGGGGTGATTGTCAAAATTTGCCGTGAATTTGCAAAATTTTTCAAGCGCCCTCTCTCGAGTGGCTGAATTTTTTTGTGAGCTCTGTCAATTATCCAATATTTGGTCAGATAAAAGTTGATAAATGTCAGGTAAAAGTCAGTTAAAACCATAAGCCGTAAACAGTGGGAACCCTGCTTGAGGTAAACAGCAGCAGCTGGGGTGGCTGCCTCGTTGTAAACATGAGGGGGAGACAAAGTAGGACATTCTAATAGCATGGGGCATTTGTAGCAAGAAATAGATATTACTCCCCTCTACCACCTACTTACCTCTCCCACTCCCATAGCCTCCAGGTAGAACTGGGTCACCGTCTCCCCCACTACCGTAATCTCCCGCGTAGAAGACGCGGTGCGCGCATAGGACGCACCCCAAACTCAGCACATGCATTTTCGCGTATAAGACGCACATTTTAATGCTGATATTTGTAAATTCAATACATTTCTATAGTAAAATTACCCCTCGTATAAGACGCACCCCCAATTTCAATACATCCTATAAGACTCCCCAGCATTTTGTTTGGCGTAGAGGACGCGTCTTATACGCGGGAGATTACGGTAGTAAAAACTACCGTAATATCCCGCATATAAGGTACATCTTATGCATGAATCTGAGGCCTGTATTTTATATGCTGGATGCACCTTATATGTGTGTGTGATTTCGGTACCATAAAAAACCCACCTCCAATAAACCCCCCCAAAAAGCTGACCGCAGTCATAAGCAAGGGGTAGACTTCGATAAGAATCTATTAGCCTTGGATCTGTTGTACCAAATTCTTGGGTATAAGCCATGGCGTGGACCAGAAGCCTACCCCAGCTTATAGAATCTGCCCGAAGTGCAGGTAACATACGCAGGAATTTAGGATCATTGAAAAATCATAGAATCAATGAAACCCCTGACATAAGCCATGTGTAGGCTTTCAGCAAATTTTAGATGTTGATTTTAGGCCAAAAATCCAAAATAAGATCAGTTTATGATCTGGGTCTTACAGTATAAACCCTGCCATTCCCAAAGTCAGAGTGGGGCTTATACATTACAGTCTAAAGTATAAGACATATCTTAACCATGAATTGGGGAATAAGCTGTACGCTGCTTGTACACAGTTTTACAGTACAGAGCAATGTGTGTTGGCTAAGCGTAAAGGTGATTCAGTAGTTTTACAGTACAATGTCAGAGCAATGTGTGTTGGCTAAGCGTAAAGGTGATTCAGTAGTTTTACAGTACAATGTCAGAGCAATGTGTGTTGGCTAAGCGTAAAGGTGATTCAGTAGTTTTACAGTACAATGTCAGAGCAATGTGTGTTGGCTAAGCGTAAAGGTGATTTAGTAGTTTTACAGTACAATGTCAGAGCAATGCGTGTTGGCTTAGCGTAAAGGTGATTTAGTAGTTTTACAGTACAATGTCAGAGCAATGTGTGTTGGCTAAGCGTAAAGGTGATTCAGTAGTTTTACAGTACAATGTCAGAGCAATGCGTGTTGGCTTAGCGTAAAGGTGATTTAGTAGTTTTACAGTACAATGTCAGAGCAATGCGTGTTGGCTTAGCGTAAAGGTTATTTAGTAGTTTTACAGTACAATGTCAGAGCAATGCGTGTTGGCTTAGCGTAAAGGTTATTTAGTAGTTTTACAGTACAATGTCAGAGCAATGCGTGTTGGCTTAGCGTAAAGGTGATTTAGTAGTTTTACAGTACAATGTCAGAGCAATGCGTGTTGGCTTAGCGTAAAGGTGATTTAGTAGTTTTACAGTACAATGTCAGAGCAATGTGTGTTGGCTTAGCGTAAAGGTGATTTAGTAGTTTTACAGTACAATGTCAGAGCAATGTGTGTTGGCTAAGCGTAAAGGTGATTTAGTAGTTTTACAGTACAATGTCAGAGCAATGTGTGTTGGCTTAGCGATAAGGTGATTTAGTAGTTTTACAGTACAATGTCAGAGCAATGTGTGTTGGCTTAGTGTAAAGGTGATTTAGTAGTTTTACAGTACAATGTCAGAGCAATGTGTGTTGGCTTAGCGTAAAGGTTATTTAGTAGTTTTACAGTACAATGTCAGAGCAATGTGTGTTGGCTTAGCGTAAAGGTGATTTAGTAGTTTTACAGTACAATGTCAGAGCAATGTGTGTTGGCTTAGCGTAAAGGTGATTTAGTAGTTTTACAGTACAATGTCAGAGCAATGTGTGTTGGCTAAGCGTAAAGGTGATTTAGTAGTTTTACAGTACAATGTCAGAGCAATGTGTGTTGGCTTAGCGTAAAGGTGATTTAGTAGTTTTACAGTACAATGTCAGAGCAATGCGTGTTGGCTTAGCGTAAAGGTGATTTAGTAGTTTTACAGTACAATGTCAGAGCAATGCGTGTTGGCTTAGCGTAAAGGTGATTTAGTAGTTTTACATAACAATGTCAGAGCAATGCGTGTTGGCTTAGCGTAAAGGTGATTTAGTAGTTTTACAGTACAATGTCAGAGCAATGCGTGTTGGCTTAGCGTAAAGGTGATTTAGTAGTTTTACAGTACAATGTCAGAGCAATGTGTGTTGGCTTAGCGTAAAGGTGATTTAGTAGTTTTACAGTACAATGTCAGAGCAATGTGTGTTGGCTTAGCGTAAAGGTGATTTAGTAGTTTTACAGTACAATGTCAGAGCAATGCGTGTTGGCTTAGCGTAAAGGTGATTTAGTAGTTTTACAGTACAATGTCAGAGCAATGCGTGTTGGCTTAGCGTAAAGGTGATTTAGTAGTTTTACAGTACAATGTCAGAGCAATGCGTGTTGGCTTAGCGTAAAGGTGATTTAGTAGTTTTACAGTACAATGTCAGAGCAATGCGTGTTGGCTTAGCGTAAAGGTGATTTAGTAGTTTTACAGTACAATGTCAGAGCAATGTGTGTTGGCTTAGCGTAAAGGTGATTTAGTAGTTTTACAGTACAATGTCAGAGCAATGTGTGTTGGCTTAGCATAAAGGTGATTTAGTAGTTTTACAGTACAATGTCAGAGCAATGTGTGTTGGCTTAGCGTAAAGGTGATTTAGTAGTTTTACAGTACAATGTCAGAGCAATGTGTGTTGGCTTAGCGTAAAGGTGATTTAGTAGTTTTACAGTACAATGTCAGAGCAATGTGTGTTGGCTTAGCGTAAAGGTGATTTAGTAGTTTCACAGTACAATGTCAGAGCAATGTGTGTTGGCTTAGCGTAAAGGTTATTTAGTAGTTTTACAGTACAATGTCAGAGCAATGTGTGTTGGCTTAGCGTAAAGGTGATTTAGTAGTTTTACAGTACAATGTCAGAGCAATGTGTGTTGGCTTAGCGTAAAGGTGATTCAGTAGTTTTACAGTACAATGTCAGAGCAATGTGTGTTGGCTTAGCGTAAAGGTGATTTAGTAGTTTTACAGTACAATGTCAGAGCAATGTGTGTTGGCTTAGCGTAAAGGTGATTCAGTAGTTTTACAGTACAATGTCAGAGCAATGTGTGTTGGCTTAGCGTAAAGGTGATTCAGTAGTTTTACAGTACAATGTCAGAGCAATGTGTGTTGGCTTAGCGTAAAGGTGATTCAGTAGTTTTACAGTACAATGTCAGAGCAATGTGTGTTGGCTTAGCGTAAAGGTGATTTAGTAGTTTTACAGTACAGAGCAATGTGTGTTGGCTTAGCGTAAAGGTGATTTAGTAGTTTTACAGTACAGAGCAATGTGTGTTGGCTTAGCGTAAAGGTGATTTAGTAGTTTTACAGTACAGAGCAATGTGTGTTGGCTTAGCGTAAAGGTGATTTAGTAGTTTTACAGTACAGAGCAATGTGTGTTGGCTTAGCGTAAAGGTGATTTAGTAGTTTTACAGTACAGAGCAATGTGTGTTGGCTTAGCGTAAAGGTGATTTAGTAGTTTTACAGTACAATGTCAGAGCAATGTGTGTTGGCTTAGCATAAAGGTGATTTAGTAGTTTTACAGTACAATGTCAGAGCAATGCGTGTTGGCTTAGCGTAAAGGTGATTTAGTAGTTTTACAGTACAATGTCAGAGCAATGCGTGTTGGCTTAGCGTAAAGGTGATTTAGTAGTTTTACAGTACAATGTCAGAGCAATGTGTGTTGGCTTAGCGTAAAGGTGATTTAGTAGTTTTACAGTACAATGTCAGAGCAATGTGTGTTGGCTTAGCGTAAAGGTGATTTAGTACGGCAGGTAGGAGTAAAAGGGGGGCGGACATTAACCCATTAAGGTCTCCTGATGCAGGAGTGCAGCATGCCCATTGGTCAAGTCAAGTCAAGTCAAGTTTTAACATTTTTATTGACCAGGAATGAGGATGTGGTTGCCATCTCGGCGATCTCCCCGTAAGTCAACCCTGGGGAGTAAGTGTAAGTCGTCATGATGCACCAATTAAGTGCTGGCGAGAAGTCTCACCAGCGCTTCATTGGTGCATCATGACGACCAATAGGCATCATACATTAATGCATCAGCGGCCCTTAAAAGGTCAAGGAGTGTAAAGTAGGAATATAAAGGACACTCCTGTCACAAAGTTAATCTTTCATGCCTCGTCGTGCACGGCCGGGTGACCTAGTTGTGTCAGAAAATATCCCGGAGGCGGAACTAAATGTGATGCATCCTAACCAAATCAGGCAGATCTCGCCCTTCATAGACCAGAGATAATGAGGTCAAAAGGTGGAAAATGCTAAATATAGTCATTTGGAGCTTTTTGGGTATTTGCTTCTATTATTATCTTCCCTTTCATGTGATAAAAGAAAAAATACAAAAAATTAGTAGAAATGATGAAAATTGGCCAAATTGATAATTGTCGCTGATTTTTACCACGACAGTTTTCATCAATATATCTACAATATAATCTTAATGAATCTTTTGAAAGAAAGGTATCAAATAAAGAAAGACAACAGATATTAATATCCACATGTAGCTTAACATTTTCTCTTTAAATTCATACTAGCTTTACTTGGCATATATTTGGTACATACAGACTAGACACTGATACAGTGGGGCCTCCCTATTTTCGGTATGAGTATACAGTGATAAAAAGACCTTTGTTTAGAGCTCTATTTCTCGGAACTAATGATGACCAATTTATAATTTTGAAAATTCAGCAAAAATTGACAAATAAAGATATTTTAATGAAACAAAAAGTGTTCTGAAGCTCTTGATCTAGTCTCTGTGAAACCAGTATAATCATGAAATCCATTTTCCTGACATGTGCCTGGTTAGGTAAGGATGCATCACAAATTAACATTTTACTGTTTCACCACAGTCACCAACTGTATCATAATATCCTGTCTAAGGCCACACCAAAAAAATAAGTTGGTCTACAGATTTTTGTTTTGAAAAAATGGTGTGAGCGAGCGAATTTTTTTTTTTCTTTAGAATCTTTTGGTGTGCAATGGATTCCTTGCTGGAAAAGTGAGGCGAGTGAAAAAATTTCATTTAAAAAAAAAATTTGCCAAACATCACATAAAGAAAACTTGTAGAAAGTGAAGCGAGCGAAATCCGTAGACGAGATTTTTTTCAAAGAAAAAAAATGTATTTCCGAAAATATGGAGAGGGAAATCCGTAGACCAACTTATTTATTTGGTGTGGCCTAAGGATACTTTCCTACCTCACCTCAGTCAGATTCCATGATCGCCTGTACTGCCGGCAGTATAGTTAACCAGCCTCCAATATTACCTACCATAATGTCCTGCGTATAAGGCGCAGCCCGCGTATAAGGCGCACCTGGAGTTTTGGAAAATTCTCAAAAAAATGAAAAATTCATAACTTTGGTTCTACTGAATGAATTTTCAAAATTCAAAAACCTATGTGTAGCTTGGGCCACCCCGGACCCTCCTTATGTCCTATTATGACCAAGGGGGTATGTAAGATATCAAAAGAAAGGTACCCCGGTATTGGTGTCCCCCTTGTGGATCCAATGAGAACTAAAACCGCCCGTATAAGACGCGCCTTATACGCGGGAGATTACGGTAGTGTACATTGGCTGTCTTTGCTAAATAAGGCCTGACAGAAAGTTGTTCGCTTCAGGTAACATGCTCAAAAAAGAAAAAAAAAATAGATAAGAAGGGCAGAAGATCTTAAAATCAAATCTCCCTCTTTACCTCTTTTCTATTTTCCTTTTATATCAGACAGGCGACAGCACGTGACCTTCACAGGAATCAACACAAAAATCAAGAAAGCATGTGATTTTATTTTTTTTTCAAAGTTTTTCAAAATTTGATTTGGTAGGGTGTGGAGGAGATTTAACCTTGATTTTAGTCTCTAAGTGTGTGCACTCTGCCCGTATTGATTGAGCCTGAAATATGGGGTTATCGACAAGTTAATTATAGACAGCACGCGGGCAGTGTATATGCCTTGTCAGCAGAAAAACTGCTAAATTAGACATCAAATACCGTGTAAGCCACACCCAAGGCTTGAAAAGTGAAGGTTTTATAATTAAGGATTAAATTCCCCCTATAAGACGCACCCTGGCCTTGGGCACATTCTATAAGCCGCACCTTGGCTTTGGTTCTAGTATAAGCGCGGCTTATATGAAAGAACTTACGGTATAAAATGTAAAACCCTGCGTATATGGCCCAAATGAGACGCACCCTTTTCTCAAATTGAACACAGTAACCCCATAGGTTTAATCAGGGAGACTTGTATTGCACACCCCCATGCAATAACTTTACACCGTATTTCATGGCCATTGGTATGATCCCAAATGGCCAGATAACTTACCGGGTATGATGAAAAAAAAATTTTAAGCCAAAAAATGAAAATTTGTGCATTTCTTTTTTTCAGTCAACAAATGCCAAGCTTTTACTGAGGGTCTCTTGACTACGTTTGAGGGCTTAGTGTTTAAGGGTTTCGCACTGGTCTAGAACATTACATCCTCACAAGGCAAACTCTGCCTCTAGAGGTGTACCGACTGCGGTATTTTAGACTCTCCGTAATGTTAATGTACTCCCCATAATGTCAATGTTATTTCTGACCCCTCATGGGTATTTCATACATCTGATATCAACTTTGGTATTTCAAACAACTCTTCATATCAATTTGAGAAGGTACTTTGTAATAATAATAATGTGAGTATTTGATTAAGGTTGGTGCAAACATACAAATACGACGGACACCCAACGCAGACTGGATGCAGGTAGGATTGTGGTCAGATTAGGATGGTAGTCTGTGCTTAGCCTGCACCTGACTTTTGTACCAGTCTGAGAGCTGCTGGCTGTTATCAGCCTACCATTCTACATGCTGTGTCTGTGAATATCTAACACTGTTTGATATACGCAGACGCCCCTCAGAAGCAGATGGGACTTCTGTCTACAGATGGGACTTCAGTCTGCGTCAGAATTTGCGGACTCCCCGCCCAGTCTGCATCTGGTCTGCACCTTTCCGTACTGTTTGCGCCTGGCTTTACACACTGCCAAATTAGAATATAAGAAGCAAGCTATGGTTATTTCAAGTGAACATGGGTTAGATCAGTTATCCCACACTTGTGTTGGGTTATGGCCTTTAACGAGTGCCCAGTTTCATACCTTGGACTGACCGACTATGTCAATTCTGATAGTATCAGGGGTAATTTCGCTCAAAAATCCTGAAATAAAATTGGCCTTTTGTTTTATGTTAGCTCCTTTCTGTCCATTAATGTCAATAACATTATAACTTGTTATCATTCCAGGAGGCGCTGTTTGTGACAGAGAAAACTCTGAGCTCGGCGTTAGACCAGCTCGATGCTAACACCATGCCGCTTAACAACAATGGCAAGGCACCCGACCTGGAGGTGACCGGGATGAGCGACGACCAACTCACTATACAACTATCTGTAAGTACACTTTTGTACATGCACAATATAACAATTGGCCAAAAACAGATTTAGAAAAAAGGGGATAGAAAATTCACATTTGGTCATTAAATTTAGGAATGTTTAAAAATTCTTAAACTGGAAAAATAGAATTTTGATGTCATTATTAACTATAGAAGGTCTGTCTAAACATAACTCATGTAAAAACAAAGACAAAAGACGACCCGTATGTTGCAATGATGCATGAATATAGCCCAAGTGTGCTACATTAACGTATCATGCGCCCGCTACAGGGTTCATTCACTCAAAAAGGATTGTCAATAAAGCATTAAAGGTCACATGTGCTGCACATAGCACCTTTTGTATACACGTGCTGTAGCACTTTCTGTATGAGATGCACCGAGAGTTTGTGAACTTGGTCCAAAAAATTGAAAAAGCTCCATGCTGCTGGAGGGGTTTGCAGAAGTCTTTACGCTCAATGATCAAGGGAGAAATACATCATTGCTTACAATATATATCTTATGGAGAGATGCTCGGTACACACAGTTCAAATACTACATTTATAAGCTATATCTTAATATTCACTTTGCTTTGCCTTTTACAGAAGACGGTAGTACCAGAGAAGCCGCATCGTACCAAGAAGTACTCCGAGTCGAGTGACGACATCGAGGTGGTTCACTCCCGGGACCAGCCCCACCTACACAGCATCCTCAAGGGGCGGAACCGGACGGCCTCCGAGTCGAGCGACGTCATGCTGGGACATAACCGCACTGTGTCAGAGTCTAGTGATGAGGTGTTTGGTGCACGGGGCGCATACCGCCGCGAGGACAGCGTATCGAGTATTCTCAGTACCGGGTCGGCCAGTGAGGGACCTACATCAGAGTCAGAAGACCCGGCACATCGTAAGAAGTCTGTGTCATTTAGCGAGTACGTAGACAGCACTACATACAAGTCTAATGCCTCTGTGAGTACCCTCCACGCCACACTCAAAAAGAAGAGCAAGCGCTACCGTAAAAAGGAGGCAGCTAAGATAGAGCGGCGGCGCAGGCGCAGCAGTGGGTCAGAACACGAGCAGAGCAGTGAGGAGCAGAGCAGTCAGCCTGAGACGAGTGAAAGTGTGGGAGATTTGGACGATGACGACTCAGACGTTGTTATTGATCACCAACAGGGGGCATCAGCAGCAGCAGAGGGGCTTCCCCAGGCACCTAAAGCTGACCCCAACGATGAAGATGAGGACAGTCTCAACGTGGTCGCAGCCAAACAAAGTAAAAAGAGTAAAAAGAACAAGAAGAAGGGGAAGGGGAAGAAAACGGGGCTGAGTGAAGCAAGTGCTGCCTCTCACACCCCACCAGAGACTAGAGGGGAGAGTGTGACCAGTGAGGAAGGAGAGAGTGCTGTAGAAGTTGTCACCCCCCAGGATGGGGAGAGGACTAACGGTGTCACTAAGGGGGAGAAAGTGAACGGGGAGAAAGTGAAAGGGGCACAGGTGATGGGGGCGGGGGGCACAGAGCAGTCTCCATCAGCAGCAGCAGCTGTACCAGAAGGAGATGAGTGTGACTCAGATGATACGGAGCACGGACCGTCAGCTCCAGCGGCAGAAAGGACTAAAAAACCTGAGGCCCCTGACACTGTGCTGAGCTGGGAGAACGGCAAGCCGAGTGGGGAGTCTGAGGATGTCACCAAGTGTGCCTTTAACTTCAGCAACTCCATGATCTACGATCTGGACGACGACTGAGGCTCTTACTGTGGGGTTACTGTGGCATCTGTTACTACGGTGACTATTAACCGTCACCACCGTAACCGTTCCCGGGGTGACTGTTACCGTAGTGACGGTTACTATGGTGACGGTTACTGTGGTGACTGTTAGCTTGGAGACTTACTGTGGTGATGGTTACTGTGGTGATTGTTACCGTGGTGATTGTTACCATGGTGACTGTCACCTAAGTGACTCACAGTGGTGACTGTTACCGTGGTAACTGTTACCATGGTGACTGTTACCACTGTGAGCGTTACCATGGCTGTAACTAGGCCCCCCATATGATGTAGAGTGAGGTCCTACAGAGTTGTGCTGGTAGCTGTTTACCTATCGTGTAGCACGCTCGTTGGTTCCAGTTGACACCCGTGTTGTGTGATATCGTGGGGATGACATCCTCAGTACATAGTCTGCTGTACCACATGTATATAGAGGAGCGGTACATCACGAGCTGCATTTTGTGTTGGATTGTCATTGCTGTGTGTGTGTTATTTTGTGTTACTGGTATAGATCAAATCTGAATGAAAGATGAAATTCACTCCATAAAAATTGAATGAATTTTTGACAAATGAATTTATTGAAATACATGAAATGCCTAGTAGAGGTATTGACAGAGAGCGTTAGGACGATGTAAGACGAGGTGGTATTGTAAGGAATGAAAGCACACAAGCCGTCAACAGACCCTATCTAAATTTTGTGAATTTCTCTGTCTTATTTTCAATTTTGAAAACAGCCATAGTGGTTAGATTTTAAAAAGTCTGCCGCTTTACCACCAAATTCACAATGTCCATGTGACACTAGTCGAGAGCATGTTAGAGCCATAATTTGAGAAGACCGCCTTGTTGCTTAGTTACTCACCAGGTCTCAATTTAACCACTGTGCCACCATAAAGTAATCAAACAGAGTCAAGAATGAAATGGTTACGGGCTTCTCCGCAGATGCAAAACTCACACTGCAAAACCTGGTGTGCTAATGACTCACTGGCATTTATAACACAACCTTTTTCAGTGATAAGTCTCAATTTTATTTTTTTTTCTAAAAAAGAAAGAAAAAAAGCTAAAATGGGTATAACTTCTGTTTCAGTGAGATGTCGAAATTAAAAAAAAAAAACACCTTTAGAGTTCAAGTGAAACTGTCAGAAATAAAAAGGATGCCAGTGGCCTGCTGGTGTCATTTCAGCGTGGGGAGAACCCTGTGATAGTAAGCGCACAGTACCTGTTGCATTAATGCATCATGTCTATTGGTCATCATGATACATGAATGCAGCCCTGGCGAGTAACTCGCCAGGGCTGCATACATGCCTATGGTGTCAATACACTCAAACTGGGAGGGTCGGCATGATGCTCCAATGAGGTGCTGGCGAGCAGTCTTGCTAGCACTTCATTGGTGCATCATGACGACCACTGGATGCTAGCACTTCATTGGTGCATCATGATGACCACTGGATGCTAGTACTTCATTGGTGCATCATGACGACCACTGGATGCTAGTACTTCATTGGTGCATCATGACGACCACTGGATGCTAGCACTTCATTGGTGCATCATGACGCCCACTGGGCATGATGCACTTCTGCATCAGCAGCACATAAAGGGTTAATACATTGTGATGAAAGTTTAGTGTGTTCGGGGGGGGGGCATGCCATGTGTACTTTATTTGTTTTGACGGAGTTCGTTCTGTGTTGTACCTTAGAATATGTCCCCAGGTAGATCCATCTTCCGGTTGGTATACTAGGCCGAATAAGTCGATGGTTTTTAGTATATCGTATTAAAGCCCTATTAAAGACTTAGCAAACTAGAAGCTAATTTTAAAGGTAAATAAATAAAAGGCCTATGACCAGGGTTTCTTGGTCGGAGGAAGAAGGGGTCGGCTTATGGTGGACTAAATACCACGTGGTACAGATAGTACCAGTATTGGGCGATGGCGACAAATACAGCTCATATTCCGAGAATGGCATACAGGGGTGACATCCTGCATCATACCAACCTTACAGGGTTGATGCAATCACCAAAGATGAACATGATGCTCCATTGGTGCATCATGCTGACCTATGGGCATGATGCACTCCTGCATTAGTGGCCCTTGCAGGGTGAAGAGGGAGGTAGAAATAAACCAGATGGTTACAGTGATAGTCTGTGTTGTGTACAATGGTTGTAGGTTGTATTTACCTCTTGGTTTTTGTGCAGCTTGTTGGACCTGTAAGGGCCGCTGATGCAGGAGTGCATCATGCCCATTGGTCTGCATGATGCACCAATGAAGTGGTGGCGCGACGGCCTGCCAGCACTTCATTGGAGCATCATGCCGAACCTCCGGGAGTGTGTGAACACTACAAGGTCGGCATGATGCATCAAGTAACGGCCCTTAGGTAGTTAAAGGGATAAGCACCACAGGCGCACCCCACTCCACCTGGTGTGTGATAAGTGAACTAATCGACTTTTCCTTTTCGGACATATTCCATTGAATTGATTATGAAATGAAATAGTATATTTTCTAGTTTTCCACAAGTTTTTGCCCATGTATATATACGTCCAATATAGAAGAGTGAAAATTGATATATGGGGTGAGAATGCAGTGTACACGGCCAGGTCCTCTCAGGTACCGACTTGTAGATGCACTTCGCTCCTGTTATAGCCTAACGCTTTAAGGACCGCTAAAGCATTGATGCATCATACCCATTGGTCGTCATGATGCATCAATGCAGCCCTGGTGAGTTACTCGCCAGGGCTGCATTCACGCACCATGCTAACCCTATAGGGTTGATACTCTTCCCCAAAGGGTAGGCATGATGCTCCAATGAAGTGCTGGCGAACAGACTTGCCAGCACTTCATTGGTGCATCATGCTGACCAATGGGCATGATGCACTCATGCATCAGCGGCCCTTAAAGTGTAAAGGTATGACAGAGGCAATGTGCGTTTGGGCCAGGCATAGAGGTCTTTACCTCTAGATAACGAAAGCAAAAAATTTGTTCACTTTCTAAACGATGCATTGCTACCACACCGAAAATATAACTTAAAGTTCATAAAACAAATGCAATAAATTAAATTGAATAGAATGGGTTTCGATGTATATTTTGAAGTCTACAAATATAAACCGTTAGAGGTGTACAGTGTAAGACACTGAACAGGAGGGATTTGGTTCCCCTTTGAATGTGGTATACAGTAGTTCAAGGATTGTCGCACAATTTGCGTTAAGCCTTTGAAGGCCGATAGTGCATTAATGCATCATGCCTAGTGCATCATGCCCATTGGTAGTCATGATGCATTAATGCAACCCTGGCAAGTAACACCAGGGCTGCATTTATGCATCATGACGACCCCACAGGGTTGATACACTCCTGGAGGGTCGGCATGATGCACTCCTGAAAACGTGACAAACAGTGACGTCCGGCACAGGTTAAATTGTTATATATGAGAGAATCAGATGTAGATTTGGGATAACGACAACATTGACACACAAGGGGCAGATATAAATGTGAACATGAAGGTTTGATATGTGAATAAAACTGTACAAAAAGTCTCATTCCTGTGTTTTTTGTTGATCAAGTATTTTATTCAAATGGGGCATACCATAAATTCTCTATTAGCTATGGCTAGTACCAGAACCCAAATAAAAAATAGGGCCTATAGATGCCAGAGTTTCAGATTTTCTCTGATTTCAGAGGTTCAAAGGTGACAATTTACTACAGAAATAATAGAAAAAAAAATTAAAATGAATATTTTATAATTCTGATATTTCTTAAAGATAACCCAACCCTAAGTGATTAATTTTGAAGGTATTTATCACTCTGATTAGGGTATAACCCCCCTTTTGAAGTGCCCCAAAATAATTTTCAGAGGTTCGCCAAATGTCGAACTGACATCTCTGGGCTTATAACAATGGCTGTCAGGGTGCGGCTTATACAAGGGTATGCTAAAAATGGTACTAGGATAAACATTTTGACTTCAATGGTGACCATTACCTGCAGGTTGGGGGGGGGGGGGGCAGCGATGGGAACAAGAGTCGTCCCACTTTTGCGAACTTATTCATGGCAGAAAGGTTTGTTTATGAGTATCCATTCCAACCAACACTTTGGGTTAGATTCATAGACATCTTTCTTCTCTGGGATCATGGAGAAGAGAAATTGTTGAAGTTCATCCAATACCTTAATGAAGTACATTGTTAAATTCACACATGAAATCTCGAACATGGAAATTGCATTTCTAGATACATGTGTGAAGTTAGTAGGCAACAGACTCGTCACTGACCTTCACAACAAGGTCACTGATGCACACAACTACTTATCAGTCCATCCCATGCACTGCAAGAAGGCCATATCGTACAGTCAATTTCTTTAAATCAGGAGAATCTGTACGTTGACAGATGATTTCATAAGACAAAGCCTAATATAGCCAGGTCATTTTATTTGTCGCGGCTACCCAAAACGATTGGTAGCCAAGGCCTTTGTGAGGGCACTATCCACACAAAGACCTAATCCCTTGGAATACAAGGTAACCAAAAGAAGGAGCAACCAAGAGGACGTGGACATTCTGGTTACTACCTTCCACCTATACTTGAATGATCTACAAAAGATCGTGAAGAGTAACCGGACCATGCTGGGTACCTCAGCAAGAACCAGACACCTACATCAAACACGTCTGATGGTAGGTCTTAGGAAGCCTCCCTCACTCAGGAATACCCTAGTCAGGTCCCGGATAAACTATCATCCGGAAAGAGGGAACAAGCATTGGGTATCTGTCAGTGGAAACGCGTCAAAACAATGCGACAATAGCAAATGCCAGCTATGCCCCTTGCTGAACATGAGTGGAGAGATAACATCTGGGGTCACTCAACACACATATGCATCCAAAGTCAATATAACTTGCAAATGCACAAATGTGATTTACTGTATTACCGTTATCTCCCGCGTATAAGACGCGTCTTATACGAGGGGTTTTAGTTCTCCTTGGATCCACAAGGGGGACACCAAGACCTTTCTTTTGATATGTTACATGCCATAATGGTCATAATAGGGCATAAGGGGGCCCAGGGGGACCAAGCTACACACAGGTTTTTAAATTTTAAAAATTCACTCAGTAGAACCAAAGTTATGGATTTTTCATTTTTTTGAGAATTTTCCAAAACTCTAGGTGCGTCTTATACACGCACTGCATCTTATACGCGGGAGATTACGGTAGTTGCAAAAGATGCAAAAAACAGTATGTGAGGCAAACCAAGCAAACACTTATGCAAAGGTTCTACCCACACCTTGGTAACATTAGAGAAAAAACACCGACATGGGGAATCATTTTAACTCTGATGGACACATAGGCCTCACTGACGTGGAAGTCCACATTGTGGAATTCATTAATAAGAATCCACACACTGACTATGCTGAAAAACTGCATAACAAACTTGAGAGGAATTGGATACTAAAATTACGTACCCAGCTCCATCCAAAAAATTATTTTGAATACCGGGTGGGCCCCACCTTTACCCTAAAAAGTAGGGTATGCTTAATTCATTGGATATACTGAACCAGTTTTCATCTGACCTTTTCCAAATGATTTCAGCCCAGAACAGTGCAGTTTACTAACCATAAGATATATTCTATAATTATCAGATTATAGCTAAATATATCCTGTCCCCTTTAATAGTTTGATCTATAGGCCACTATGGATCCTCCTTCTTCAGTCTCACTGACTAAGGATTAAGTGAAACATGCGTTGAAATAACTCTAATACACCTGACGAGATCTATAGGGTTGAAGCACAGTGTGCTATTCTCTAAATAACTGTTTGGAGTACAATGTCTAAGGCCTGGAGAGTGTCACTCACCAGCACCTAGGGGCACCAGTAACCAGCATTGGTGCCAATGCATTTTTGTTTATAGAAACATCTTACACTATGGAGACCAGCCTTAGCAACGGAAGTTGATAAGGTGAGGCGAGCATGGCAACCGTGCCAGTAGCATCAAGGTAGTGTAGAGGTGTGGAGGTGCCAACTTTCGTCCTCCTAGAAGGTATTTTACACCATAAAACACTACTAAACCTCAATTTTCAAGCCTTGACTATGGCTTAAAGCTTCTCCCAAAGTCAGGGGACGCGGCTTATATGAGGGTGTGGCTAATACTAGAGAATCTACTGTATACCAAGGCTGCATAAAATTGACTCTTAGCCTTTTTTCTCTATCATAGCTGTTTTTTGTATGTTAACTGTACCTATCTAAATCGAGAACTATGTTAGGGTTTGAACATGTGCACTATTAAATATACCTGACCCAATAAAGACAAAGACAAATATTATGTACAATTATGTTTAATATTCTTCTTCCTATCATACAGAAAAAAACATTATCACAATGAGGGGAACAGAGAGCATTTATCTACATTAATTAACCTTTAGGGGCCAGTAATGCATTAATGCATCATGCCCCTTGGTTAGCATGATGCATTAATGCAGCCTGGGCATGTTACTTGTGAGGGCTGCATCTATGCATCATGCCAACCCTACAGGGTTGATACACTCCCAGCTGGTCGGCACGCGTACCAATGTGCATGACGCACTCCTGTATCAGCGGCCCTGAAAGGGTAAATATATTCGGCAAGCTTCAATGATCTTAAAAAGTTTTACGAGGTGTATCATCTTAATGCCACTCGTCGCACTACAAAAATCGAGAAAACTTACGATTTTGGACAGGTTTTCTCAGGCTAATATATAAAATTCAATACAATAACATCTGAAGGAAGCCAAAATTCCCAGTTCACCCGGAAAAGTGGTACCGGTATTTCAATCAAGTTCATATTTATAATTATTATGTATGCAGTCCATAACAGTTGCCATCTTATAGGTTGATGCACTCCTCTAGGGTTGGTCATGATGCAGCAATGCAGAGCTGTCGACTCGACTCTACTGCATTTATACATCATGACTTCTGACGACGTTTGATGCATAATGCAGCCTATATACGCACTTAGCAGGTTTAATTATTAGCCAACGAGAGAACTCCAATCTATTCACTGCGGTCCTTCGGGGGCCAACTGGTACCCATCTGATAGGTATTATCAGTAGAATTCGCTGGTAACAAGCTCCAGCAATGGCGGCGCCCATGTGACAACCTGCTACCTCGGAATATAATACACACTCAGATAATGCACACTCGCACGCACAACTCACATACGTACACACACACACACATTAATAACTATCAGGACTCGGTGCTGCCATCTGGTGTTGGTTTGTTGAAGCTGCGTATAATAGACGAGGCTGGGGACTGGAGTACTTTACGAGACAAGCGCACCCTGCCGTCGCTCGGATCACGACCAAAGTACTTAACATTCAGCTCCTGTCCGACCACCATGCCCAGGGCACTCGCGTGGTTAACCTGAAAAAGGAAGAAAATGGAAATTTGAAACATACTGCATAGACCTACACAATCTAATCTCCCGCGTATAAGGAACAGCCCGCCTACAAGATGCACCTAGAGTTTTAGGATTTGGTCAGAAAAACAAAAAATTCATCTTTTGTTCTACTCATACGCGGTAGATTACGATACTAGTTTATTAGGGGGAATGCTATAAGCTGGTCACTTGTTTTTTTCCATACTTGTGTATGTTAACATTTGATGTGGAAATAAAGCGGATTTTTCGGGCCAACTTTTCACGACTGATAAGTACCCTGCCCATAAGATGCAGCCAGACTTTGGGCTGATTACAGAGGCATAGGAGGCCTCAAATTTGTGAATAAGACATGGCCTATAGTATTAACTTAGGTGGTATGCGCTGGTTATTATGGCAGTTCCTCTTAAATCTATTGTAATAAAAGGCTTGGTCATAAGCCTCCTTCTTGTGCCTGGGTAGGTATTATAAAGCAATGCATACTTATTTTGAATTTAGGTGTGGGGAATTATTTATTTCATGGTTCATCAACTGGGAATTATGGTTAAACATGTATTTTCCTGTATTTGGTTGTTATGTAGTATGTCGCTCACCTTGCGCTGGTCTAGCTGAGAGTTGTGGATGAGTGTCGGCGTCATAGTCGGGTAGAGCTGCGCCATCACTCCATAATCTCTGTAACATGCATACATAGTCAGTTATGCACTTGAGAGGAATTGGATACTAAAATTACGTACCCAGCTCCGTCCAAAAAATTATTTTGAATACCGGGTGGGCCCCACCTTTACCCTAAAAAGTAGGGTATGCTTAAATCATTGGATATACTGAACCAGTTTTCAACTGACCTTTTCCAAATGATTTCAGCCCAGAACAGTGCAGTTTACCAACCATAAGATATATTCTATAATTATCAGATTATAGCTAAATATATCCTGTCCCCTTTAATAGTTTGATCTATAGGCCACTATGTATCCTCCTTCTTCAGTCTCACTGACTAAGGATTAAGTGTAACATGCGTTGAAATAACTCTAATACACCTGACAAGATCTATAGGGTCGAAACCTTGATAGTCACCTATACCACACACAGTGTGCTATTCTCTAAATAACTGTTTGGAGTACAATGTCTAAGGCCTGGAGAGTGTCACTCACCAGCACCTAGGGGCACCAGTAACCAGCATTGGTGCCAATGCATTTTTGTTTATAGAAACATCTTACACTATGGAGACCAGCCTTAGCAACGGAAGTTGATAAGGTGAGGCGAGCATGGCAACTGTGCCAGTAGCATCAAGGTAGTGTAGAGGTGTGGAGGTGCCAACTTTCGTCCTCCTAGAAGGTATTTTACACCATAAAACACTACTAAACCTCAATTTTCAAGCCTTGACTATGGCTTAAAGCTTCTCCCAAAGTCAGGGCATGCGGCTTATATGAGGGTGTGGCTAATACTAGAGAATCTACTGTATACCAAGGCTGCATAAAATTGACTTTCAGCCTTTTTTCTCCATCATAGCTGTTTTTTGTATGTTAATTGTACCTATCTAAATCGAGAACTATGTTAGGGTTTGAACATGTGCACTATTAAATATACCTGACCCGATAAAGACAAAGACAAATATTATGTACAATTATGTTTAATATTCTTCTTCCTATCATACAGAAAAAAACATTATCACAATGAGGGGAACAGAGAGCATTTATCTACATTAATTAACCTTTAGGGGCCAGTAATGCATTAATGCATCATGCCCCTTGGTTAGCATGATGCATTAATGCAGCCTGGGCATGTTACTTGTGAGGGCCAGCAATGTTCAATAGCCAACCATATAAGATCCAATAGAGCAAACCTAACGTGCGGAGTCCCACAGGGTTCCATTTTGGGCCCATTGTTTTTTCTACTTTACATTAATGATTGTATTAAAACTACTGATGTACACGAAACTCTACTCTTTGCTGATGATTCTGTACTGTTTGTCTCTGGGAAGTCTCTGGATAACATATCACGTACTATGACTATGGCATTGGAGAAATTTTATCAATGGACCACAATAAATAAATTGACCATGAATGAATCTAAGACAAAAATTATGTTATTTGCCTCGTCACAAAAGATTAGCAAACTCCCAAAGCCCAAAATTAAACTAAATGGTAAGATACTAACAAATGTCATATCATACAAGTACCTAGGGGTTACTCTGGATCAAGAGCTCAACTTTAATTTGTATGTTAATACCATTATTCATAGTGTGAGATATAAGTCGCTATTGTTATACAAAATAAGGAAGTGTTTGTCAGAGAAAGCTAGACTCAGAATTTATAAAACCCACATTGTACCTATCATCGATTATTGTGATATTCTGTATCATGGAGCTAAAGACTCCTTATTGAATGAACTCCAAAGGCTACAAAACAAGTGCATTAAGACATGTCTGGGTGTAAATATTTTAACACCAACAGGTTATATTCATAATGTCACATCACTCCCCTACTTGATTGATAGAAGATTATATCACTCAAAAATTTTGGCATTTAAGAGATCTCATAATCCAGCATATTTGACAGACAAAATTCGAGTAACCAGATTCTCTTCAGCACCTGTTTTAAGTGAGTGAGTGAGTGAGTAATAGATGTTTAACGCCATTTCGACAGCTAAGGTCATATTCATGGCGAGAACGACATTACACAATTTCACAGGGGAATGTGTCAGTGCCCGCGCACATGTGCACCACACACATCCCGAGGGGATAGGAAAGAGGAGAAATAGACCCTTTTAAGTGGGCTAGGGAAGCCCGCCTGTTTTAAGATACGATCATATTAAACTAGTGTCTTATTCTCATAGCCCTGAGGTATTCTGTGGGCAGACTTGGAATGCCTTGTCTCTTGAATTAAGAAATATAGTTGACATTGAATTATTTAAAGATAAGATGAAGACTGTGATGTTAGAGAGTGTGAGCTGAGGCAAAAGATATATCTTGCCCTATGATTGATGTAAGGGTTTTATATTTTGGGTTTTTTAAATAAATTTCTTTAGATAAAAAGGGATAAAGGGAACTAAAGGTAAATTAAATTATGAATTACTTCTGTCATACTTGCTAAAAAGTGACTTGTTATTGCTACATACTTTTATAATGATGATTGTATTTTCATGTTAACGTCGTAATAACAGTTACTGATGGCGCTAACATTAACTTATCAGCCACTAGGACAGGTCTTCCTCTCGTGATGACGAAGAAATAATATGTATATTATGAATGATATTATATATGCCTCTTGCGGGAGACGACCAGGAATACAAGATGTATCGTTGACATGTTGATATTGGCTGAATAAAGTTTAAAGTTCGTTCAAAAAAAAAAGAGGGCTGCATCTATGCATCATGCCAACCCTACAGGGTTGATACACTCCCAGCCGGTCGGCACGCGTACCAATGTGCATGACGCACTCCTGTATCAGCGGCCCTGAAAGGGTAAATATATTCGGCAAGCTTCAATGATCTTAAAAAGTTTTACGAGGTGTATCATCTTAATGCCACTCTTCGCACTACAAAAATCGAGAAAACTTACGATTTTGGACAGGTTTTCTCAGGCTAATATATAAAATTCAATACAATAACATCTGAAGGAAGCCAAAATTCCCAGTTAACCCGGAAAAGTGGTACCGGTATTTCAATCAAGCTCATATTTATAATTATTATGTATGCAGTCCATAACAGTTGCCATCTTATGGGTTGATGCACTCCTCTAGGGTTGGTCATGATGCAGCAATGCAGAGCTGTCGACTCGACTCTGCTGCATTTATACATCATGACTTCTGACGACGTTTGATGCATAATGCAGCCTATATACGGACTTAGCAGGTTTAATTATTAGCCAACGAGAGAACTCCAATCTATTCACTGCGGTCCTTCGGGGGCCAACTGGTACCCATCTGATAGGTATTATCAGTAGAATTAGCTGGTAACAAGCTCCAGCAATGGCGGCGCCCATGTGACAACCTGCTACCTCGGAATATAATACACACTCAGATAATGCACACTCGCACGCACAACTCACATACGTACACACACACACACACATTAATAACTATCAGGACTCAGTGCTGCCATCTGGTGTTGGTTTGTTGAAGCTGCGTATAATAGACGAGGCTGGGGACTGGAGTACTTTACGAGACAAGCGCACCCTGCCGTCGCTCGGATCACGACCAAAGTACTTCACGTTCAGCTCCTGTCCGACCACCATGCCCAGGGCACTCGCGTGGTTAACCTGAAAAAAGGAAGAAAATGGAAATTTGAAACATACTGCATAGACCTACACAATCTAATCTCCCGCGTATAAGGAACAGCCCGCCTACAAGACGCACCTAGAGTTTTAGGACTTGGTCAGAAAAACAAAAAATTCATCTTTTGTTCTACTCATACACGGTAGATTACGTTACTAGTTTATTAGGGGGAATGCTATAAGCTGGTCACTTGTTTTTTTCCATACTTGTGTATGTTAACATATGGTCTCTGCCATTTGATGTGGAAATAAAGCTGATTTTCAGGCCAACTTTTCACGACTGATAAGTACCCTGCCCATAAGACGCAGCCAGACTTTGGGCTGATTACAGAGGCATAGGAGGCCTCAAATTTGTGAATAAGACATGGCCTATAGTATTAACTTAGGCGGTATGCGCTGGTTATTATGGCAGTTCCTCTTTAATCTATTGTAATAAAAGGCTTGGTCATAAGCCTCCTTCTTGTGCCTGGGTAGGTATTATAAAGCAATGCATACTTATTTTGAATTTAGGTGTGGGGAATTATTTATTTCATGGTTCATCAACTGGGAATTATGGTTAAACATGTATTTTCCTGTATTTGGTTGTTATGTAGTTTGTCGCTTACCTTGCGCTGGTCTAGCTGAGAGTTGTGGATGAGTGTCGGCGTCATAGTCGGGTAGAGCTGCGCCATCACTCCGTAATCTCTGTAACATGCATACATGGTCAGTAAACCCTTTAAAGGTCCGCTGATGCAGGAGTGCATCATGCCCATTGGTCGACATGATGCACCAATGAAGTGCTGGCGAGACTACTCGCCAGCACTTCAATTGGAGCATCATGCCGACCCTCCGGGAGTGTATATGTATCAACCCTGTAATGCCACAAGACAATGATATACAGTATTTTATCGCATTGTTTGTAGGAAATCTATTACGATTTAAACAAGCAGCTTAAAAAAGATTATCAGCTTTGCGGATACTTTAAAAAAAAAAAAAAAAAAAGGATGCGGGAGGGAGGATTTTTATATTCTATTTTATTTGGTTTTGGAGTGATGCGGGAGGGCCTTTTTTTATTTGTTCTCACTCAATTTATTTGGAAGGTACTATTCTGTGCATTTTTATTAATGGGTCTATGATAACTCAATGCAATCGTCACATTCCTACTGTAGAGGAGAAAAAGTTTCATGTTTCTACAAGGAATGACACCTGAGATAGTGACATTTTTGTTTTGATTTTTTTCTCTCAGCTGATGCGGAAATGTTACACTTTTTGTTTGGAAAATAGCAATAAAAAAGCATGGATGCGGCCCTTTTTAACTGATGCGGGCGGTATCCGCGAAGCTGATTATCTTTTTTAAGTGGCCTAAGGCACTCTACTGCCTTAGTGCCTCAGGCCCATACTTACAAGCACACTATCTAGCACTACTTTGGTGCATCGTGAGGAATGTGTCAACCCGATCTGTTTATTTCATTATTATTTTAACAGATGGCAAAACTGTCTTGGATCTTCCAGAATTTAAACCCGGACCTTCACATCTGTAAGTACGATAGGTACACGTATCTTACCACTAAACCAAAGCCCTTTGTCTGACATTTCGACATTTTGTATAGGAATGATACACAACTGGGAAGTCACCCACCCTACCCGGTAGAGAGAACCTGTCGCTTACCGCCATTTCAAAAAACACCTTACCACTTTTTCTCTCGCAGAGAATAAGACTTTTAAATAATCGTTGAGGTGTAGGAGTGTGTAGCAACTTACCTAATTTCTACAATCTTGGCTTTGTAGATGCCCCCAAACTCCAGTACCGGCTCCTTCTGTATGGACAAAATTTAATTTGATTTATATTTTTTGAATTTTAAAATAGCTAGTGAATTATGAAAATTTAATTTGGAAAACTTGAAAAATGAGAAAGGGGAATTATTGATAGCATGTTGAAGCCTCTGGTGGTTATCAACGAGAGAAATGAACATCTAGAGGCCTTATGTAAATCCATGCACTTATAAAAACCCAAACATGATAAATATTCTAAAGGGTTTTAAATTAATAGAAAATGAAAATGGAGAAGTTCTTTTGATCATACAGCTTTGCCATGCATAAATTCAGTACAAAATCTCCAAGGAAAAAGTAGAAATTGATGGATGCGCAAAAAAAGAAGAGAGACAAGACATTGTCTTACATCGTCAGCAAGTAGTTCGTCTATTTTCTCCCAGGCCTCGTCCATGGCCGCCTGATTGGGTGCAAAGATGTCGTACGTGGTGTCGTCTGACGGACTGATTGACACTCCTGTACAAGGAAATAGATTTCCAAGAAATGTGTTTTAGATACAGTCAAGTCCTAATGTATTGGTCTTCTGAACTTCCAAACCCCCAGCCATAAGCCGATTTTTTTATGCTATTTCTGATCAAAATCTAAATTCTTCCTAAAGTCCACGACCAGTTATTTTTTTATTACAATAGATGACCAGTTTTTCTTTTAATTACAATAGATTAAAGAGAGAGTGTTGAAAAATTGGCCCCAAAATCGGTAATTAACTTTTTCCAAAACTCTACCCCCGGCTTATGACTTCAGTCGGCTTATGGCCCAGACTTCGGGTGGCACCTATATGCCACTCTTTGATTTGGGGTCTGGTAGAAGCTGCGGCTTATACAAGAGAATTTACGGTAACCTGACAAAAATTCTAAAATCGGACAAAATTGTTCCATCTCTGATAGCATTCTCACTGACCTGTGTCTGCGGTAAGTCGGCGTAGGTTGAGCCCGCCTGGTCCCAGGAAGCTGCCACGTTTAGCGAGGGGTACCTCGAGACGCTCGGTGACGGGAGCATTCTCCTTCCTTGTGTCACGTGACACACTCTGTGTCTGGTTCATGATGTTTAGGATCTTAGATTTACCAACTGAAATGAATTAATGACATCCTGCTATCAACCATTCGTTTGATTCCTCTTTTCTTCACATCTTATTTCAGGGGTGTAAAACGTTAAAACTGGTTTAGGCTGAAGTATATACTGTGATGATTTACAGTCAATTTCACATTTGATAAAAGTTGTTCAAACAGCTAATTAAATGTATCACCCCAGCTTTTTGGGGATGAGGTAAGATTTAGATGATAGCAGAAACCAGTTTGGAAGATATCAAAACATTGTGAGACCATGTAGTTTCAGTCACCCCTCCCCCCCCCCCCATATAAATGGTACCGTAATCTCCCGTGCATAAGACGCAGTGCACATATAAGACGCACCTAGAGTTTTGGAAAATTCTCGAAAAAATGAAAAATTCATAACTTTGGTTCTACTGAGTGATTTTTCAAAATTTAAAAAACCTTTGTGTAGCTTGGGGCCCCTGGACCCCCCCTGGGCCCCCTTATGCCCTATTATGACCATTATGGCATGCAACATATCAAAAGAAAGGTCTTGGTGTCCCCCTTGTGGATCCAAGGAGAACTAAAACCCCTCGTATAAGACGCGTCTTATACGCGGGAGATTACGGTATTTCATTTTCTCAGTGGATTTACATTGATCCCATGAATGGTCCTGGTGAACACAAAAAAGGCTGAATTCCGCCTTTAGGCGGAGATTTCACACCCCTGTTATTTTAATCATTTTTTGGAGGGGGGGGGGGGAAGGCAAACTTTTTTCTTTTTTATTCAATCTTTGTTGCTAAAATTTCTTTTTTGGGAGGTCGAACGTTTCCTTTTTAAATTTTTTTTTTGAATTCTATTTTCGAGGCTAAAATTTCTTGGGGGAGGGAGGGCAAATGTTTCTATTTTCCTCTTTTTTTTTCTTCTATTTTAGAGGCTAAATTTTATTTTGTTTTATATTTTCCTACTGGCAACAATACCAGAAGAAGCAAGTTTTGTACAGTGCATACTCCACCGCAACAACAGGCTCTGACACTCATCTTTACCTTAGGAATGACGATACATGTTGTATATTATGCTACAATTTTCTATAACTGTAAAACTGATTTACAATGCCTAAGAAGCAAAGATTTCTTCAGTATTAGAAAAAAAAAAGGTTTGTTTGTTTGTTTATTTTTACGTCCGGGGGCCATCGAGAAACTCAGACATGAAAAAAAAAAAGAAGGTAGTTTTGAGGTGTGGACGGTTCATCCATTTTTCCAGTGAGGAAAATTTCTTTAATTCCATAAACATAAACTCAGACCGACCTGTAGCGTGTTGTATGGCGTCCATGACGACCCCTAGTGGCAGACCGGGTAGTTTGACATCCGCCTGTAGCGCTGTAATCCCCGACTTGGTACCCGCCACCTTAAAGTCCATGTCTCCTAAATAGTCCTCTATCCCCTGTCACAGAAATAATATCAACCTGCTAACTGCTATCCCCTGTCACAGAAATAATATCAACCTGCTAACTGCTATCCCCTGTCACAGAAATAATATCAACCTGCTAACTGCTATCCCCTGTCACAGAAATAATATCAACCTGCTAACTGCACATTACTTTTAACAAGTCACTGTCTAATGCCATGATGCATGAGTCGAAGCCTGGTCAATAAGACAGTGGGGCTGCATTCACAACAACCACTTCAATCATTCCCATACCTGTAGCTACTTTCTCTCCAGTCATCTATTCGGCATTGCTTTTGGCTTCTTCTTAAGTCAAGCTTGTTCTCCTGATGAATTTTAAAATGGTTAAGTCCAGGCCTTAGGTCTACGTGTGATTGAGTCCTATGTTCTATGTTCAATGCCCTTGTAGGGTTAATAATCTTACTGCTGCTATGTGGCACTGAGGGGGTTAATGACCACTGGTGCATGCAGGCTTGAAGAAATACCTTAATCCCCTATTGTTCTTTGCTGCTGACCTGTGACCACCCCAGAACGGAGGCTACCGTAATCTCCCGCATATAAGGCGCGTCTTATAGGCCAAACAAAAGGCTGCTGGGTCTTAAACGTGGGAGGAAAATTGCCTTGAGTTTGGGGTGCGCCTTATAGGGGGGGTATTTTTAATATAGAACAGTACTAAATAACAAAAATATGCTCTTAGAGGTGCGCCTTATATGTGGACTTGCATTCTCTGAGTTGGGGGTGCGCCTTATACGTGAGCTGCGCCTTATACGCGGGAGATTACAGTATTCTCTGTCTCTAAGGTGTAAATGCTAACTGTACCATATACATGGCCTATGGGCTACCTTCAACTATATTATATACCAAAAACATATACACCAATACCAATTTGTACAGAGACAGAGTATGGGCCAAATTTCCCTCTTTGTTCCTATGTCTGTCAGAATCTCTCTTAGTTTCAATGTGATTTTGTGCAGCGGTCTATGTATATATAAGTATGTGATTGACGTGTAGTCAATAACATAATGATGGGATAGGGCATCTCTATCTTTTTTCCTTCCCCTTTGCTTTTCCTACCGCTGCCCCCTCCAGCCTTGGGCAGTAAATGGCAGCCTGTACCGTCCTCTCATCATTTCATCTCGCAGTTTTATCAGCAGAGATGTAAGTCGGGTATTGAGAAAATCCCTGAAAAGCTATTATCGCAGGGTGGGGGTGGGGGTGGGGGGTGGGGGGGGGTGTTAAAGTCTATATATGCAATGTGCATGTATACAATTAATGTCCTTCCCCACAATACATGTATATGGAACTATGAGTTTAGTATACCCCCCTCCCCAACCAACCCTACCCCTAATCTCTTTCAACCTATAATGCTTCAGAATTAAGGGTGGCTGAGGGTGAGTGTGGTGTTCAGACATTGAGTAGTATATGGTGATTGGGGTGTGAGTTTCACATGTCACTTCTGAAGGGGTTTCCCCAAATGGCTGTATGGAGGGCAACTGTAGACTAGTCTTGAGACTGAGTATTTTAGACCAATCAGATAGCAGCATTCCCTTCACCTCCCATAGTAGAGTATGCCCTGAGATCCCCTGTCCAGGCCTTCCCCTGCCCAGTTCAGTCTCTCTGCTTACACCAGGGGGCCTTCCTGTTCCACAGTGGAGTCACTGGTTAAAGCAGCCAACACAGGCCTGGGTATGTGTATAGCAGGGGGTTATCATTAGGGCAAGAACACATATTTCTCTTCATTTTGATGAACATGGATATTCACACTGACTGTTATGAATATGAGAATCAAATCTGGCCCTGAAGACCTTACATATCCCTATTTTGACTCAATCTAAAGATTTTTGAAATCCCTATTTTCAGGGAATTCCCTGACAACTTACATCTCTGTATCAGAACCTTCACCAACCGTAACTAACCGGTTGGCAAGGGCAAATTACGGCCATATCCTAACCCACTTTAAACAAGTATCACATTTTATTTTTTCTTATGTTTCTATAATCTGTAACAGGAACATCACACGTATTTCATGTACCCTACAACCATATGCCAGCAATCCAACTACCGTAATCTCCCGCGTATAAAGCGCAGCCCGCGTATAAGGCGCACCTAGAGTTTTGGAAAATTCTCAAAAAAATGAAAAATTCATAACTTTGGTTCTACTGAATGAATTTTCAAAATTCAAAAACCTATGGGTAGCTTGGGCCACCTTTGGCCCTCCTGGGCCCCATTTTGTCCTAATTTGACCCAGGGGGCATGTAAGATATCAAAAGAAAGGTCTTGGTGTCCCCCTTGTGGATCCAATGAGAACTAAACCCCCCGTATAAGACGCGCCTTATACACGGGAGATTACGGTATATATACCAGTTTTTATGCAGACATAGAAAATCACCTATGTGAATAAATGCCGTAGTCTAATCAAAAAGAAATGCATCATGGTGGAGATCTAATAGTGATATTCTCCAACAACGTCTGCATGATACACCAGTACAGTGATGCATTCATGCGACCAGCGGGCACGGCACAACAGCCTTTAAAGGGTTAATGAGGACATTCTATGTGTAGTTTACCCATACATATTTAGTAATTGACCACTTAAGATGGACAGATCTCACTTGCACTGTCTAAAATAAATAAAAGCTGCAGTTTAATCCTTACGAGTAGGTCTGTGATGATCTTGTAGTCTGTCAGTTCACCTGATTCAGGGTCGGTTCGTGAGACGAGACCGATAGCGATGCCAGCCGCGCCCTCACTCAGAGGTACCCCTAGAGGTACAAGATTAGCTTTAGACAAACCTAGAAACCATCTGAAAATTATGCTTTCAGGGATTTCATTTCATTTTTTTTTTTGCATTGAGTAAGGAATTAGATAACTTATTTGGGGAGATATTCAGAGATCCGACAAATTCATGAGTCACCTTTTCGGGCCAAATGTCAACAACCTCTTACCGGAAAATAGCTTTTCTAAAACTCGGAAGATAGCCTCGAGGAGTGAGAAAAACAACAACAAATGATTGACTTTTCTCTATATAGAAATAGTGTCACTATTCATGAAGTGACTTACCGGCATCCATGAGGGCCAGACTCCCACTGCACACAGACGCCATCGACGATGAACCGTTGGACTCAAGGACTTCCGCAGTAAGTCGTATTGTGAAGGGGAAGTCTGACGGTACCACAGGACGTAAACCCTTCTCTGCTAACGCACCTGTATCAACAATGTGTAAGTACATATAGTCTCATAAAACCCTGGTCTTAAGCCAATTTCATTTTGGAATTTTTAGGCCCAGAATCAGTTTCTAAGATATGCTTAAAGTCTACCACTGCCTCATAGGTGGGATTTTATTGAAATAGATTACAGAGAAAACAGCAAAGTAGGCCATGAATTAGCTTAGAGCATTTTCTCAACATCCCGGCTTATGACTGAGGTCAGATTGTGAGCAGGGTTTTGGGGTATACAAAAAACAACGGGACAGCCGGCAATATCCGCCTAAGATGGCGTTGATCTGAAATCCTGTTTGTATCTTGTACAGGGACAGAGCATAAATTTTCAAATGCTCTGATTTTTTAAAAGAAGCAATTTTCTTTCATTTTTCTCAAGCTCTGTTTATTTCTGGCCCATATATAAGTAAGCCTCACACTTTGTGGGTACATATGGTGAACTGAATCTTATGGTATTTGTCTACGTACCATGTCCAAGTTCGCGGCGTCCAATGGCCCCAGGTCGACCCGTCTCGTTTGTGGCATACGGTGGGAACTGATGGAGTAGAAAGACATTCAGCGCTACAAAGTGGGTACCGGGTACATTGTGATGCAATCATTGATGCACTTTCACATTCTGTGGTCATGATACATGAATTTAACCCTTGTATCCTGCTCACCCTATAGCAGGCACCCTACCACCTTCCGGCAAAAAAATATTTTCCATAAGAAAATAGGATCAAATGGGATTTCAAATAGTAGACCTGGGAGAGCGACAAGTTTGCTTAATTTACCTCATCAAATAATGAAAAATATTTACCTCATAATGCAGGAAGAAGTTCTTTTCCTTGACCCCACTGCAATAAAAAAAAAAACATGAAAATAATAAGATTATTGACAACTCATGCAACATAGCAGAGATTCTACACGCTGGCCGATAAAACCCATAATAACCCTGATTCCATATAGAAATCTCTGTACAAAACCAGGAAATCTCCACGCAGAGCTAGTTACTGTCAGTGATGCACCGGATATCAACTTATACTTATGGCGTATATTCATAACATTTTCCCCAAAAATTTAATTGTTTTTATTATGATCTTGGTGCAATATTAGAGAGTATATTTTACATTTTTGTTTTCAAAATTCAATTTAAGCGTTTTTCTTGTTAAGAGTGACTCACTCAGCGATGGCGGTCATGGTGTCTACTTTAGCTGCGGAGGCCGGAGAATCAAACGTCACCGTGCTCATCACCTGACGATAAAAAAGGACATGTGCTACTCTAGTTACCATATAGGGAAGGTGTAAACAAACAGTATTTAATGGAGTTAATATGACAATGTGTATTTGTACACACGAAAGGGGAGACGTTAAACTTTTCCAGTCATGGGCATAATCAGGACTCAAACTTAGCCTTTGAAAATTTTGTGAACATGTGTATGACATGGCAACAGAGTTTTCGTTAAAGTTTTTCTATACTACCGTAATCTCTTGCATATAAGACACGCTTTATACATGGGGTTTTAGTTCTCCCGATCCGTTATGTTACACTCCCCGCAAGTCATAATATGACAGAGGGGGTCAGGTAGGATCCGGGGGGGGGGGGCTAGCTACACATAGCTTTTTGAATTTTCAAAATCCACAAAGTTTACAATTTTTTGACAATTTACTAACACTCTAGGTGCATCTTTATAGGTGGGATTCGCCTTATACGCCGGAGATTACGGTACTATTGTAGGGGTCGGCAAAACCTTTAGGGAAACCGGGATTCGAACCCGGGACCTCTCAGCCTTCAGACAATTGCTCTACCACTGAGCTACTTCCCCGTACAACGTTTTCTGCCTTCCACCCACGCCTGGATCGGTGTGATACCGACAGGGGACATGTGACTACCCAGTGACCCGCCTCTTCAGGTCGGCCACCCTGGGCACGGGGACTCACATAGTCACGTTCCCCTACACTATACTCTTGAGGGTCCCCCTGCAGGTAATTCTTGAAAAGGTTGTGGGCCCAACTACGGGCCAATGGTCATAAGGCCAGCAACAGTGTTTACCTCTGCATCATATATACCCGGGTTTGATACACCCCCAGAAGGTCGACATGATGCACCAAATAGAAAGAGAGAGACCATGGTGTACGAGGTGGCCAATACACCACGAGGTGGGTGTCATCCTCACGAGCGGATCAGCCACCGAGTACACCAGGGAGTTCAGTTCTCTATTTATTTTATGCTTTTAGAAGGTTTAATTCAATGAAAATTAACAAAATCTGTTACTGTTGCTCACCGTAGGAGCCATAATCTGCCATTTTGAATGTTTACATGCACCCAAAACGAGGATGATCAGCCACAGTGGTGGATCGGCGCATATTACGCCACTGGGGGTGTGCGGATCGGCGGTTCAACGTTAACTCTATGGGAAGAAGTTATTCGCATGAAATAAAGGATGTAGCGCTAATAACTGCGCAGACATAGTTGGCACACTGCCTGCAACGATCTGCTTGGGCGGGGGTCCCTGCGAGCATTTTCTGTCAACACCTCTTTGCCAGGTCGGTCTTCCTCCCCGGCACTGCCCGCCATGTCTCGTCTGCCTTTTGCTCAGAACGTTCCCCATTAAAATTATCTCACCATTAGTGGTAAAAAGAATAGCAGCAGGTCTTGTATAAGGACCTATACTCTCAGTACATGGAGTAACAGAGGCTACACCTCCTCCACTAACCTGTAATTACCTTGTATAAGGACCTATACTCTCAGTACATGGAGTAACAGAGGCTACACCTCCTCCACTAACCTGTAATTAACCCTTGTATAAGGACGTATACTATCAGTAAATGGAGTAACAGAGGCTACACCTCCTCCACTAACCTGTAATTAACCCTTGTATAAGGACCTATACTATCAGTAAATGGAGTAACAGAGGCTACACCTCCTCCATTAACCTGTAATTAACCCTTGTATAAGGACGTATACTATCAGTAAATGGAGTAACAGAGGCTACACCTCCTCCACTAACCTGTAATTACCTTGTATAAGGACGTATACTATCAGTAAATGGAGTAACAGAGGCCAGACCTCCTCCACTAACCTGTAATTAACCCTTGTATAAGGACGTATACTATCAGTAAATGGAGTAACAGAGGCTACACCTCCTCCACTAACCTGTAATTAACCCTTGTATAAGGACCTATACTATCAGTAAATGGAGTAACAGAGGCTACACCTCCTCCATTAACCTGTAATTAACCCTTGTATAAGGACGTATACTATCAGTAAATGGAGTAACAGAGACTACACCTCCTCCACTAACCTGTAATTAACCCTTGTATAAGGACGTATACTATCAGTAAATGAAGTAACAGAGACTACACCTCCTCCACTAACCTGTAATTAACCCTTGTATAAGGACGTATACTATCAGTAAATGGAGTAACAGAGGCTACACCTCCTCCACTAACCTGTAATTAACCCTTGTATAAGGACCTAAACTATCAGTAAATGGAGTAACAGAGGCTACACCTCCTCCACTAACCTGTAATTAACCCTTGTATAAGGACCTAAACTATCAGTAAATGGAGTAACAGAGGCTACACCTCCTCCACTAACCTGTAATTAACCCTTGTATAAGGACGTATACTATCAGTAAATGGAGTAACAGAGACTACACCTCCTCCACTAACCTGTAATTAACCCTTGTATAAGGACCTATACTATCAGTAAATGGAGTAACAGAGGCTACACCTCCTCCACTAACCTGTAATTAACCCTTGTATAAGGACGTATACTATCAGTAAATGGAGTAACAGAGGCTACACCTCCTCCACTAACCTGTAATTAACCCTTGTATAAGGACGTATACTATCAGTAAATGGAGTAACAGAGGCTACACCTCCTCCACTAACCTGTAATTAACCCTTGTATAAGGACGTATACTATCAGTAAATGGAGTAACAGAGGCTACACCTCCTCCACTAACCTGTAATTAACCCTTGTATAAGGACGTATACTATCAGTAAATGGAGTAACAGAGACTACACCTCCTCCACTAACCTGTAATTACCTTGTATAAGGACCTATACTATCAGTAAATGGAGTAACAGAGGCTACACCTCCTCCACTAACCTGTAATTAACCCTTGTATAAGGACGTATACTATCAGTAAATGGAGTAACAGAGGCTACACCTCCTCCACTAACCTGTAATTAACCCTTGTATAAGGACGTATACTATCAGTAAATGGAGTAACAGAGGCTACACCTCCTCCACTAACCTGTAATTAACCCTTGTATAAGGACGTATACTATCAGTAAATGGAGTAACAGAGGCTACACCTCCTCCACTAACCTGTAATTAACCCTTGTATAAGGACGTATACTATCAGTAAATGGAGTAACAGAGGCTACACCTCCTCCACTAACCTGTAATTAACCCTTGTATAAGGACGTATACTATCAGTAAATGGAGTAACAGAGGCTACACCTCCTCCACTAACCTGTAATTAACCCTTGTATAAGGACGTATACTATCAGTAAATGGAGTAACAGAGACTACACCTCCTCCACTAACCTGTAATTACCTTGTATAAGGACCTATACTATCAGTAAATGGAGTAACAGAGGCTACACCTCCTCCACTAACCTGTAATTAACCCTTGTATAAGGACGTATACTATCAGTAAATGGAGTAACAGAGGCTACACCTCCTCCACTAACCTGTAATTAACCCTTGTATAAGGACGTATACTATCAGTAAATGGAGTAACAGAGGCTACACCTCCTCCACTAACCTGTAATTAACCCTTGTATAAGGACGTATACTATCAGTAAATGGAGTAACAGAGGCTACACCTCCTCCACTAACCTGTAATTAACCCTTGTATAAGGACCTAAACTATCAGTAAATGGAGTAACAGAGGCTACACCTCCTCCACTAACCTGTAATTAACCCTTGTATAAGGACGTATACTATCAGTAAATGGAGTAACAGAGGCTACACCTCCTCCACTAACCTGTAATTAACCCTTGTATAAGGACCTAAACTATCAGTAAATGGAGTAACAGAGGCTACACCTCCTCCACTAACCTGTAATTAACCCTTGTATAAGGACGTATACTATCAGTAAATGGAGTAACAGAGACTACACCTCCTCCACTAACCTGTAATTAACCCTTGTATAAGGACGTATACTATCAGTAAATGGAGTAACAGAGGCCAGACCTCCTCCACTAACCTGTAATTAACCCTTGTATAAGGACGTATACTATCAGTAAATGGAGTAACAGAGGCCACACCTTCTCCACTAACCTGTAATTAACCCTTGTATAAGGACGTATACTATCAGTAAATGGAGTAACAGAGGCTACACCTCCTCCACTAACCTGTAATTAACCCTTGTATAAGGACGTATACTATCAGTAAATGGAGTAACAGAGGCTACACCTCCTCCACTAACCTGTAATTAACCCTTGTATAAGGACGTATACTATCAGTAAATGGAGTAACAGAGACTACACCTCCTCCACTAACCTGTAATTAACCCTTGTATAAGGACGTATACTATCAGTAAATGGAGTAACAGAGGCTACACCTTCTCCACTAACCTGTAATTAACCCTTGTATAAGGACCTAAACTATCAGTAAATGGAGTAACAGAGACTACACCTCCTCCACTAACCTGTAATTAACCCTTGTATAAGGACGTATACTATCAGTAAATGGAGTAACAGAGGCTACACCTTCTCCACTAACCTGTAATTAACCCTTGTATAAGGACGTATACTATCAGTAAATGGAGTAACAGAGGCTACACCTCCTCCACTAACCTGTAATTAACCCTTGTATAAGGACCTAAACTATCAGTAAATGGAGTAACAGAGGCTACACCTCCTCCACTAACCTGTAATTAACCCTTGTATAAGGACGTATACTATCAGTAAATGGAGTAACAGAGACTACACCTCCTCCACTAACCTGTAATTAACCCTTGTATAAGGACGTATACTATCAGTAAATGGAGTAACAGAGGCTACACCTCCTCCACTAACCTGTAATTAACCCTTGTATAAGGACGTATACTATCAGTAAATGGAGTAACAGAGGCTACACCTCCTCCACTAACCTGTAATTAACCCTTGTATAAGGACGTATACTATCAGTAAATGGAGTAACAGAGGCTACACCTCCTCCACTAACCTGTAATTAACCCTTGTATAAGGACGTATACTATCAGTAAATGGAGTAACAGAGGCTACACCTCCTCCACTAACCTGTAATTAACCCTTGTATAAGGACGTATACTATCAGTAAATGGAGTAACAGAGGCTACACCTCCTCCACTAACCTGTAATTAACCTTACCCAGATTATTTGCACCACCAAGTCACTATTCGCCAAAACTGTGCTATTCGCACCACATTGCCCAAAAAATGCGGGAAAGCTGATACATGGATCAACATCATATACCTTTACCATTGGAGGCAAAAAGCATCTTATGGCTGCCAACCAACTGAGTCTGTACAATATTGACAATTTCTCAAAATTTAGAAAATTTTGTAATGAAATACCTTTTCCTACAAGACCCCTACATCTCCTCCTTTAATGGCACTACAAATTCATTAAGTATATCTGCCTCTTATATACAACATTTCCATCTTTTTTAAAACTTATTCGCACCACCAAAATGACTGAAATTGCAGTGGCTTCTACACTCGCCGAGACTGACCGAATTGAACAAAAGGCGATCTGTCAGCCAGGATTTGAAACTTTAATGGAGAATAACAGCTAACCTATGTTACCTTTGGTAAAAATAATCATTCTAACCTTATGCCACATCGTTTCCCCTCATATTCTGCTATGATTTATGGGCGGATGGCTTCTGTACACATTTTAACATGACCAATTGTGAAGGGATCCCTCGTCAACCCCTACGTTCATTGGCCATGTTAGTAGGCTGGTCGGAGGGTCACGCCGTGCCCGGTACCCTTATCTGACGCTATGTAAAACAGCACTTTTGTTCATCCCCTCATACAGGCTAGGAACCACTGGTCACTTGGAAGCGAAAGGTATATACATATGTACCGTAATCTCCCGCGTATAAGACGCACCTCATTATAAGACGCACCCTGAGTTGAAGAAAAACCTGTAAGGCTCATCTAAGGGCAATTTTTTGAAGGTTCAGTACTGTTCTATAGTAAAAATACCTCGCCTATAAGACGCACCCAGACTTTGAGATGGCTGTACAAGGTGCTAGGAGCTTCTGATTCATGTATAAGATGCGTCTTATACACGGGAGATTACGGTATCTCCTGCTAGGGGTAGGTTACCGTACCACATATGGTAATCTAAGGGCAATGTTATCATACCTTGGTATTTTACTCCTGTTCCAAGTCATATTTCTGTGTGCTCCCTGCAAACTGACGTTTGGGAGAATGTGCATTACTTGAAGGCAAATCCATATTTTAATGAGATTCTTTTTTCCTTTGAACCACATTGAATACACCTACCCACCAGGATGTCTGAAATGTTGCTGAAATCTTTCTTTACTTTTTAGGAGTGGCACTTTATATTTTGATTTTTTGAAAGTTGATTTTTATATATAAATTATCATTTGGGAAAAAAAACAACGAAATTACCAGGAGTAGACCCAAAGAAGCTTAAAATAATGCATTTGAAAGCAAATCAAAGGACCCTATCGTCAGAAAAGGTTTGGGGGGCTTGTTTGGGGCCTATTCCCCCTGCAATGAAATATCAGTAGAGGGCCCCACCAGCTGGACATGATACAACACGCATATCAATGTCAACAAAACACATTACAAAACATTGTACAATATTTCACAACATCTCTCTATGGCTCTGTATTATGGTCCAATATTATAAAATGTTAAAAATATTATTTGGAAGTAAGATAATGTATTATTTTAGCTGGGAAGTTCTTGGCACATTGGTAGCTTTATCAATAACTAGATGGTAGACCTGCGCCACAGTAGGGGTGTATGGGAGTGAGTGAGTGAGTAATAGATGTTTAACGCCATTTTGACAGCTAAGGTCATATTCATGGCGAGAACTACATTACACAATTTCACAGAGGAATGTGTCAGTGCCCGCGCATATGTGCACCACACACATCCTGAGGGGATAGTAAAGAGGAGATATAGACCCTTTTAAGTGGGCTAGGGAAGCCCTGGGGGTGTATGGGACATGTGGAGGTGGACATCTGTCAGAAGGGATTAAGCGGTGAGGCTGCAATCACTCTCATCAACTCCCTACAGTATGTTTAGTAAATGTGAATATCAGGTCTATCAGCTGGGGCATAATAATTTTCAATCACATGTTAAAAAAATGCTCCCGCCAGCCTAATGTTAGTTGACAGGTAAAAAATGCTGTGCGGTTAATGAGGTGCTGGTGAGCAGTCGCCATTACTTCATTGGTGCATCATGCCTACCATTGGGAATGATGCACTCCTGTATCAGCATCCATGATGCACATACCTGTGTTTGTCCACGTTGGAACATGGCCGACCCGTGTAGAGGCGAGTACATGTTAACCTGACAGCTGATTGGTCGGAGGTCGGCCACCCCACGCCCATCACACCTATAATAGGAAGTAAGCGGAATACATTATCAACAAATCAGACAATTCTCTCTATTAACTGCAGACGTTTTGGGTATGTTATATAACAACTGGTCCCCATCATGCTGGTTGTTATCAGTGGTTATCACAACCAGTACCAGATCAAGCAATGGCTGCCCCACAAGGTCTCCCGCCTCCAGCGTATAGTCTTCTCCGACTGCAAATCCTGTGCCTCATCTCGCGGATTTACACAGCCCAGTCAGGTTTCCAGCATTTACCCCAGTTTGTGATGTTTACTTTTCAGTCATCTACCTCAATGAATATTCAAATCTCAGCATTCTCTGATATATATCTTCTAGAAATAGTCATCCTACATCCAAATTATTGATCCAAAGTTTTCTTTTGATTTTTAACACAAAAATAAAGTAATAAAAAAAGACAAAATCACTGGCTTCAAGCGACTTAATACAAAGAACTATCATGCTTTTAAGACAAGCAAAAGGTCAAAGTAATGAAATAGATAATGAAGTTTTGTTATAGAAGCTATTTATCATTATGCTACCTGACTCCGGTGTCCAGGATGAGGTCCCTAAAGACTTGACGTATGTAAGCGTTCAGCTCTCGGCTCAGGACGTCCTCACGGGTGTCCGGGAAGTTCTCTGTATCACAGAAAAATGGGAAGGTGCATAAGATGCTGATGTTAATATTTCGTAGAGCTCTCTTTAAGCCATAAAAAAACAGGGTAGGTAGGACGGGGAATTTTTTTTCTAGGCGTGCCTATGCCACGTGAATTTGATGTGCAAGATCATTGAAAAAAATTTTCATGTCTTGATAAGTGCCAAAATATCAGATTCCCCCCCCCCCGAAATGCCCATAAAAAAAGTTAGGGTAGGGCCAAAAAATAAGGGTAGGTAACATTACCTGAACACTTTTTTTTTTTAGGCCAAATATTCTTTTGCCAAAAACTCTGTGGGAGTATTGATTCCTTAAATCCAACTTAACTGTGGGCAAAATATACCCTGAGGAAATTAATTGCAGACCTACCACTAACGCTCTTTACATAGGAATGAATAAATACCGTATACTGTAAACGTAGATATTTTCGCGTGTATTAATATTCGCATTGAAATGCATTTTCGCGTGTATCTAAATTCGCGAATTTCCAATTTTCAAAAATCAATAATAATCCACAAGCTTTTCAGAACAGGATCCAAGACTCCCTCCCCCATCCACCTCTGCCGAAACCAGTACCGTAAATCCCCGGTCATAAGCCGGTTTTTTTTTTCTATTTTGGGCCCAAACCGGCTTCTATTTTTTTCCCAAACTGCCCCCCGGCTTATGACTAAAGATTAAAGAGAAAATGGTAAAAATTTGACCCAAAAACCGGCTTTTATTTTTTTCCTGAACTCACCCCCCGGCTTATGACCGGGGCCGGCTTGTGACCGGGAATTTACGGTACCTTATAATTAGTGTCTGCTGGTGAAAATGTATAATGGAAAACCTCATCTATAAGTCGTTTTTTTTCCTTGTTTTTTTCTGTTTTTTTTTCCTTTTGTAAAAGTGGAATTTTTGGCTCCCAAGTTAGGGGGTCGACTTATAGGTGAGGTTTTGAATATCTGAACGCAAGTGGTCCCAATAGATTCTTTAAGCTTAACTTCTCCAAAGCGATGATATAACATTTTTAACGTATTTAATCACCTTTATAACTGATTTCAAAACATCCTCTTTTCTTACATGTATAATTAGCATTTTCTATACACGAAAAAAAGTTCAAAAACTCATTGTAAAAAGTTGGAAAATTACAGTTTGGTAAGGATCAGGGACTTGAGTGGGTCAACTTATAGATGAGGTCAACATATAGATAAGGTCAACTTATAGATGAGGTCAACTTATAGATGAGGTCAACTTATAGTATCTATTTTTATGTGAATATGACAACCTAGAAGGGACAAATATTCACGATGTCGTGAATTTTTAACTTCCGCGAAAATATGTACAGCGCGAAAATATCTAAGTTTATAAAATATTCTTGGCAGGTTATTTTGGGCCCAAGGTACCAAAAACTGGCATGTGGTGCTCACCTTTGAGTTTTAGTAGGACGTCGTCTCGTATCCCAAACTGCGCCCTATCTCGAGATACCTGTGTGAAAAAGATCACATAATGTACTCAGTCACGCTTTTATTGGTGATTACCCCCAGCTTTTAATTTCAAATCAACTTATACCAAAAGATTATTCAAAAAAGCAAAACCCCAGCTATAAGTCAACCCCTTTTGGGCAATAAATTCGACTTACATGAAAATAAAATAATTTTTAAAAATCGACTTATAGCCGGGGTTTTACGGTAATCTATTAACCCTTAAAGGTGCAGCTTATACGCAGGGTCTTTAAGACTCTTACATCGGTTTTAGTATAATATAGCGTACCTTGTGGTGCGTGTGGTCGGTGAAGACATCACGTATCCGTGTTTCTGTCAGACTGCCATGGAGAAAATAATGATAAATAATGTAAGTTTGGACCATAGACCCTTGTGTATAATGTACATGAGGCTTGTTTTTAAGCAGTTAAATACCAGTATATTCTTAATATAACGAGTGTTGAAGCTATTGAACTCGCAAGTAACTTGGAAAGTACAGGTCTGGCCATTTTGGCACTATAGTGACAGCAATGCGGAACACTTACCAACAATTATATAGAGCTGTAGTAGTTGTTAATATTAAAAAATATCCCAAACAAAGAAGAGACGTACTCCATACGTATTGTGCACCCGCCATTTTGGATTTTGCCGTCAACTGGCTAGGTATGTTGTCCTATCCGTAACAAATTTTCGCAAATCATTGTTATTAGGCCTGGTTTGCATGGATCCATCTTCTTCTTCATAAACTATAATATATTATTATGATTTCTTTAACATCCGCCATGTTTGTTTCAAAGTGACACACACTCGCAATGTCGAACTCTGAGACGAACGCAAATCGTTTCATTGACATTTATGCTACTAGAATGATTTTATTGTTATGTTTTTAAAATATAAGATAGCAATTTGCAATGCATGTAATCCGAAAGGGCACTTAATCTCTTCTTTTATGCCCCTTCTGATACTAACCTCATGTTTTCTTCGAGCGTTATCACTGTCAATGGTTAAGCCTTTGGAGAATGCACCCATTATCGCTCGTTTTTTTCATTGGTGAATAACTTCTCTCTTGGCGAGTTAAGCATAATCCAGCAGTTATAGCCCCACAACTCGATCGTCTCGCTGTCCGCCATTTTGGATTTTGGTTATGTTTGCGCTTGCGCAACCCAATTTCCATGGGTATTTGGGTCAATTTTGACCACCCCAGGCCTTGGGATGCGAATTAATGACAGGGCGAAGACGTAATTTTTTTTTTATCTTTTTAATAATACATATCGATTCAAATGATATCCTCTTGCCATTCTTTATCATATTTCTATATTATAACACTAAATAATTAAAAAAAAAAAAATAATAACGACCATTTTACGACAATGGATATGCGCGTGCTGATCGAATTACGGCAAATTCATCAATTATTTGTACCACTCCGGTCCAACAGCGCGAGAAAATTGAGAATTTCGCACCTCACTGTATACAAACAGACCGTACTCCCAACCCTGGACTACTGCAGTTTTTTAATGGATGGCGCAAAGAAAAACAAAGTAGATCAGCTCCAAACCCTCCAGAATAGAGCATTCCGCATCTGTACTAAGAAATATAGTATACACTCACGTACTAACCCACTAACTCCATGAGCAGTGTAAAATTGAAAAGCTCAATGCTAGAAGGGTCAAGCAACTTGCTTCCTTCATGTATAAGCAATCCATCAGCTTAGGGCTTTGCCTACCAGAAACGCAAGGACTAGAGGTGATCTCAAGGTAAGATTCCCATCCTATAAGCGCAAAAAACAAAAGTTAAAAAAGTCCCCGCAATACCGCGGTGTGAAGCTCTGGGATCGGCTCATTCCAGCCATTCAACAGGCCAAATCAGTGGCAAGTTTCAATGACCTCTTTAACAAATCATCTCACCTCATTCATCACACTGTATCACCAGTAGAATTGCTCAGCAGTACCTGGCAAACACTGCTATTTACATGAATTATCCATTTATGGTATATTTGTCAAGTAATAAGCGTAGTATACATATTTATGTGTAATGACCATGTTTGATTTCTAAGGTCAATTCCTAATTCATATCTTTACATCTAAACACAGCATAGCCACAGCGAATATCTAATGCAAGAACGTAATGTAACAAATATCATAAAAATTAATGTTATATTATTTGCAAATAATAAGAAAAAAAGTATATGACACCCGATCCGCCCAGAGCTGACACCCTAAGCTGACAACTCCATAGAAAAGCATTGAGTGCACAAATCATCTTGCACCCATTTTGAGGAGACATACTTTTTGAAACCTTAATATCAGAAAGATAAGGACCAGATAACAGGTAACAATTACACATCTAGGATCCTGAATATGTACACTATCTCATGACATGTTTCATTTTCTCTCATATTTTAGCATTTTGATGTTATATGAGGGCAAAGTGACAGTCCCTTACATTTTGAGTTCTTAATTTTCACCATGGAACCCACCTGTCTCTCAAAACTTGGAAAAGTAATCTTTCCAAGTTAATTATACCCCAAGTATAAGGTGTACCCCCTCTTTGCACTAAGCCTCAGATATCAACGACAAATTGTAGGTCATGCTTATCCCTTTAAGGCTGCAGATGCAGGAGTGCAACACGCCCATTGGTCGTAGAATGCACTAATTCAGTGCTGGCGAAACTGCTTGCCAGTAGCTTATTGGAGCATCGAGTGAGTGAGTGAGTAATAGATGTTTAACGCCATTTTGACAGCTAAGGTCATATTCATGGCGAGAACTACATTACACAATTTCACAGAGGAATGTGTCAGTGCCGGCGCATATGTGCACCACACACATCCTGAGGGGATAGGAAAGATGAGAAGTAGACCCTTTTAAGTGGGCTAGGGAAGCCCTATTGGAGCATCATGCCGATCCTCCGGGTATGATGCTTGAATGTAGCTGAGTTAGTCGCGAGGGCTGCATTCATGCAATATGACGACCAATGGGCACGATGCATTAACGCCCTTCATACACATGTATATTCACTACTTTAAGTCCAGGTACAGCTTATACACTTACAGCACCTACCTGACTATGGCGTCTCTGAGTGCCGCGTCCTCCGGCTCCTGTTCAGGTAGTGTACGTTTAGGCCGGCCGTGCTGCGCCTGTAGGTCAGTCAGGGCGCGGACGATGTGCTGCGCATGTTTGACGCCTTCCTTGATGGATTTCATCATGTTTGACTGAGTCACGTTCTCAGCACCCCCCTCCAACATCACTGCGAGGAAAAACTTTGTTTTATTTTTCTCTGATTGATAATTTTTAGAACATCCCTTGATGCAAGTATAATTAATTCCTGATAATAGTTTTAAATTTAGATATGCACCCAGAAGTGCACGGGTGTCTTGATTTTGCGTGTTCATAATCAGAATTTTTAGATTTTAAGGAATTTTGTTTTTGGTCAAGCAGCATTTCTTTACACCACCAGTCACACAACATGCTCTTTTTATTTTTTTTTTAATTCTTTAACCTTTTGGTGCCCAGAATTATTTGAAGATTTTACATTATTTCACAATTATATTACTTAGTTGATAAGCCCATGTGTTATTTTGATCTTATCTTTTGATATTGTCTCTGTATTGCATTTCCTGAATACTCATAACTCAGTGAACACTTTCAGTTAACGACATAAAATTTATTGGTCATGTTTGGTAACCATAGTTACCAAAACATTCCATTTGTTATCATCGGTAGCATTTGGTCTCTCTTGTGTACAATATAGACCCCCCCCATCCATAATACCTGTAATTCTGAGGCCTCATTCAATTCTGCATATATATGTGTACTACCACTCAGGAGACATAATGTGCTAGTAACAATGCATGGATTATCTCTCTGGATATGAACATTTCTTTTGGAATCTAATGGGAGTATGGGACATTGGATGTATATGATCTAGCGTAATAATTGTGTCATGTCTGGTCTTAGCCCCCTGGAGGGTGGCCCTCTAATGAATCATTTTCAAATTTTGACTCCCTGTGTTAGGTATATTGGTGATAGAGAAAAATGGATGGTTGTATTGTGATGGGGAGGTCATGGCCGTTCTTTAGAGGGTCTAACTTTGCAGATTGGACCAGTAGAAGTACTTGGATGATAGTTTCCTTCAATATACATTTATTTAAGCCCCATTTAAGCCCAAAACCGCGCTTTAAGGCGCGCTTGGGCACCTAGGGGTTAATCGTTTAAACATCTGTATGTTATCTATTTGGAAGAAATTACAGCATAACTAGAGCACATGGTCTCAAGAATCATACTTACCGACTTTCTTTCCGCTAGTAGCACTGACGACCAGGTTTAACGTGCTGTTCACCATCTCTCGTCGCGTCGGATTAATGATGACATCTCCATCAATCAGACCAACACGCACTGCGCCTAGAAACATGAACGTTTTTGTATTATGAAAGACAAGGAGGCGCATGTTTACTATTTTTTAGGAAGGTTTGAATAAGTTGAAAATTTATCTATTTAAGATTAACGAATACTGTATCTTTAATACGTAATTGATGATTTTAAGATAGCTTGAGAAATGTACAAGTGAAAGAATCCAATAAATATCAACCCCAAGATAATCTTAAACAATTTTTCCTTCTTCTCAGTATGCGTCTTTATAGGCAAGCTACAGACTATATTACACTAAGGTTCTTACCTACGGGTCCATTCCACGGAATGTCAGACAGGCACAGGGCCGCGGACGCTGTGAGGGGAGAATATATTGCAAACATAACAAACCATCTCCAAACCATATTCAATGTAAATAGGGCCAGTGCAATGAAACATATTTACGAACTATGTCAAGTATTTAAATGGGCTTCAGAGGTCGGCATTTGATGCAAGCATGCAGCATTACATAGCCATAAACACTGTTATTTACCCTGTAGGAAGCAGGGATACATGTAGTAGCTGTGGTGACTTACTCCACAGTGCAGTGTGGTGCATAAAAAAAGCGGTAAAATGTCACTTACCGGCGTTTATACTTGTAACTTCAGGATCGTTGACTCCGTCCACCGCCAACAGATTGCAGACCAGCTACAAAAGGTAATGAATCTGTTTATTCTATAAAATTATTAGAAAATCATGACATGATAATCACTAATTCACTAACTAATAGATATGAAGTATTAATACCGCATCAATGCATCATGTGCAATGTCTACGCTTGCGCTAGCCATTCGCCTGGGACGATAGAAAGGTAAAACTGGCGGAAATCTTTTGGAAAAACAGCTCTAATTTTCACCAGATGTCACCCTGCTGGTGAAAATAAAATGGCCAGACCTAGGCATGACTTTTTTTTATTATAAGTCTAGTTAACGGTTCAATGCTATTACCGTAAACTCCCGCGTATAAGACCTTCCTCTACGCCAAACAAATGCCTTGTGGGTCTTATAGGATGCACTGAAATTGGGGGTGCGTCTTATACGAGGGGTAATTTTACTATAGAACAGTACTGGTTTGACAAAAATCACCCTTAAAATGTGCGTCTTATACGCGAAAATGATCCTGCTGAGTTTGGGGTGCGTCCTATACGCGCAATGCGTCTTATACGCGGGAGTTTACGGTAACAGTAAAATCCCAATTGACAAGTAATTAGACAAAGAATCGTTAGACTGGGAACCCTATATCATGTACATAACACATTTTGAATTCTATCTGACTATGTAACACCGTTTATATTAAAGTGCCCTTATGTATCAAGACCAGAAAGAAAATTATCTGGCGATTTCGCATTTAAATTGGCGAAAGAAAAGTAGACAATTTTCGCCAATTTGGCGAGAGAAAAATGCATTCTAGCGCGAATTTAGTGCATCGGTCGTCAGGATGTATGACAGCTTGGTGAGTTACTCACCCTGGTGAGTAACTTACCAGGGTGAGTAACTCACCAGGGTGAGATACTCACCAAGGTGAGTAACTCACCAGGGCTACATTCATGTATCAAGGCCTTGATTTGCGATTTGAACTCTTGGAGGGTCAGCATGATGCTCCAATGAAGTGCAGGCGGGCAGTTAGACCAGCACTTCATTGGTGCATCATGCCGACCAATGGGCATGATGCACTCCTGCATTATTACGGCATGGAGTAAGTAAGTACCAACCTGTGTCTCTGAGTGGAAGCCCGCGGGGAAGAGCGGCCGGATTGAACGATCTACAACAGAATAGTACACTCTGCAAGTTTCAAAGATTTTAAGGTAGCTAATAGACTTACCGTAAAACCTCACCTATAAGCCCAATTTATTTTGTTATTTATTTTTCATATAAGCCGCATCTTTTCTCTGAAACTCAAATTCGGCTTATAGGTCAGGTTTTTTTTATAACAGAATATAGAGGAAATGACGTTGAAGCTTCTCCTATAAGGCCGCTTAAAATTGATTATCAGCTTTGCAGACACTTTTTGAAAACTAGTAGTGAGGGCGGGAGGCTTTTTATTTTATTTTTTATACCATTTCTGTGCAATGAGGGCGGCCCTTTTTAATTTTTTACTTCACATCCGTTCATAATTTTCTATAAATCAATACCAAAAGGGCTTTTGTTTACAGTGAATTCATTGGTATATTTTCATGTTATTTTCTTGGACATTTTCATGGATGCGGCCCTTTTTTCTTAAAAAAGCAGATAAAAAAGGGTCCATGCGGCCCTCTTTGAAGGGTGCGGCGGTGTCTGCAAAGCTGATAATCGATTTTAAGTGGCCTAAGCCAAATCTTCAACTGTAAACTCAGATTCGGCTTATAGCGTATCGTTGTATATCTACCTATCACACGGCTTGTCAGTATTTCCTTATCTGATGCCCCTAGTTCCCTCCGTAGGTAGTTTGTCGGTATCCGTCCAGCTGCTGCAGCCTTCTGTCTGTAATCTACCTGTGAAGTTTTAGTGATATGGAATTTGTGAATAGGATATTTGGTCAAAGAGTACTACTGAATAAGCCGACTATAATGGCACCCAATTAGGGTAATCCAATTTCTTTCGAATTATACAAGAGGCCTAAAATGAGTGTTCAGGTAACGCTATCTACCCTAATTAAAGTTTTTTATGGACATTATGAAGAAAAAAGATTTTTTGGCAGTTATTGTGACATGGGAAGTATATTTGGGAAACCTGTGAGTCAAAATTGCATACCTAAGGACACACAGATTTACAGCCCGCCTTAAAAAATTCTTTAAAAAGGCTTTCCTACCTACAAATCTTACTTGAACATGGTATTTTTTTCCATCATTTTTTTCTAGACCTGACTGATCATTGAATCAAATTGCTAATGGAAGATTGAGTTTGGATTCATTCTCCCCTCCCCCACCCCCATGTATACTCACTGTTAGAGGTAGGAAGTGCAGAGACGATGTCTGTTCTCGACTCACAGCCGTCACCATCACCGACAAGTCACCGATCTGTGTGTACACGGAACATCAATATGTCCGAGAGATTAATGCTTTGGCGAACATCAAATCTATTAGGTCTCTGTAAATTATGGTGCTTTATTTGTTTTATTGCAGTTCCCATATTGGCGCACTTTGAGCAAAAAGGCCAAAAAAAATTAATCATTTATTTCAGGTAACATGCTGAAAAAAATTAGGTAGGGTAGGACAGATTTCTTTTCTTTTTTTTTAATTTTGTAAATTTTTTTTAAACTGGCACAAAGACTTGCAACAAGTCACAGTCACTCACCAACAAGTCTAATCGACTCATGGACAACTAAATTGACTGAAAACTTGCCTAAAACCTATGATTTCTTCAAAAATGAGAAAAAGTTAGGGTCGGCCGTGTTTTGCTAGGTAGGGTCGGGTTACCTGAAACAATTTATTTTTTTTTGGCCTAACTGAAGGACATGATGAATTCAGATCACATTAGAAGCACACTACCGTAATCTCCCGTGTATAAGACGCATCTTATACGTGAATCAGAAGCTCCTAGCTCCTTGTACAGCCATCTCAAAGTCTGGGTGCGTCTTATAGGCAAGGTATTTTTACTATAGAACAGTACTGAACCTTCAAAAATTTGCCCTTAGATAAGCCTTACAGGTTTTTCTTCAACTCAGGGTGGGTCTTATACGTGAGGTGCGTCTTATACGCGGGAGATTACGGTAAGGCCACACCAAATTAAAAGATTGGTCTATGGATTTCCCGCCCCTGTTTTTCAGAAATTAAAATTTTATTTTTATTTGAAAAATAACATGTCTATGGATCCCGCCCGCCTCATTTGCAGGGATTTTCATTTTTTTTTTTGATCAAGCAATAAATATATGATTAATAATAAAGGTACAGGAATGGCAGACCCCTCATTGGATAGGCATAAATATGCAATGGCAAAAAAAAATAAAAAAAATCGCCCTCTCCATATTTATGATGTTCAGAATCCATAGACAATAATTAATTTCTAGAAAATAAAAATAAAAATTTCGCCCTCCCGCACCATATTCTCAAAATGAAAATCCATAGACCAATTTTTTTTATTTGGTGTGGCCTAATTATGTATTGATAAACTTTTAAAATTTGTGACTCTTGGCAGGGTGACAATTTCTTTTACCTGTGCAACAGCACACCCATCAGCAAACCGCGCAAGGTGACCTGTTTTGATCTTCAAGTGTCTGCGGATGAAGAGCAAAATCGATGAAGCAAAATCAAATAAGCAAAGACACACAGTATCTAACCAATAGTATTGCCATAGAACTAGAACTAGAATAATTTTAGTTGGCTAGCATAAATCGTTAATAATGGACCTACGCTAGGTATAGGCCTGGGCCTACAAAAAGAATCAATCGGGTAACAGGACCAAACAAAGGATAGGTACTACAGGTAGATTTTTTTTAAAATTCTAAATAACAAAATTGACAGTGATTGTAAATTTCCACATCTGTGGACGCAAATGTGTTTTTTTAGTGTGGCCACCCTTAAAAATGTTCGTTTTCTGCCCAGAGGCCTGGTGAAATTTTTTGTGAGAATGGAAAAAAGATTTATTTTTTTCGCCTTCAGCACAAGAAACTAGGTTTCCAATCACAAAATCTTAAAATGTAATTCATGCTGTCCCCCTTTCGACGTTCATAATAAATAAAAATATTTTCCTAAAAAAAAACTTTTTCCTCCCTCCCTCATGGGTCTGAAAAATCCCACCCTGTGGACAGGAAACGGACATATTTTTAAGGGTGGCCTGTTGGTCCCTGACCAAGCCTCAAGCCTGTGAGAATGCCTGGCCCTGGGATGCACAGCGGCCAAGCCCAAGTAAAGTGGGTTTTCAGGGACCAACACTCCAAACACGTTTCCATTATTGACTTCCGTAAAGAATAAAAATATTGGTCTGACATTAAACAACAACTACTGGCACTCTTAACGGCACTCACTGTGCTTGAAGAGTGTATGAGTAATCATTATCAGAGTGGTCATTATCAACAGCCTTGAACAGGGGGGTGGTGGTGGGTTTTCATGCGGATGTGCAGACATTTTTTATGCCCCCCCCCTTGGTAGCGTCGATTTTAGTCAAGATTTTTGCGCCCCCGAATTTGCGCCCCTCTTTAAGGCAGTAAATATTTCGCCCCCCCCCCCTCAAGAAGGGTCAAAACCTTTTACGCCCCCCTCCCCTGTTGATAAATACTGACCACTCCCTTATATCACTGACACTGAACAATCACTACAGTGGCTGAACAGTGACAGTGATTGCGTGACTGACTGACTCTCGAGTCAGACTCACAGTACCAAGGAACGGTACCGGGACCCATGGCCCTAGAGACCGATGGCCCCGGGGACCCATGGCCCCAAGTGGGACCGATGGCCCTAGAAAATGAGACTGATGGCCCCAACTTTTAAACCAGGGTCCATCCCACATCTATCACCTATCTTCATTAATCATGCATATCTATGACACTTTCCATGTTACACTTGATTGAAAATTATATGAAAAAAAGATAATTATTAAGAAAAAATGTTGAAAAAAAAAGGAACGATGGTACCATGTTTTTAGGAACGATGGTATCATCAAGAAGGAATGATGGTACAATTTCCAAATTATGTCTCTATCAAGTCCTTGATCTTTTCTTATGCATCTGGTATTTGATATTGGGTTTTAATTAGCTGTTTCGACGAATTTCCGTCACTTTTCGACAGTTTTATTTTTAAATAACTTTTTTACCATTATTTTTTTATCAAGTAAATATGAGTCGGTGTCACTGTTTTTATTTCACATTTCAATTACACATCATCTAAAGAACAAATATTTTAGGTTACAAGGAAATCCTTTGTCAATTATTTTTTGGGTCACCTGGGGCCCTTGTCCTTAAGGTTATTTTAACAAACACAGAGTCACTGCAGGGGCGTGGGAAGCAGTTTCAGAGTGGGTGGGACCAGGGGGGGTTGCTGCAATTTTTGACCTCCCTTTGCTTGACCTTTTAGTTTTGACCTTTTGAGGAGTTGGCCAAAAGTGGGGGGGGGGGCATGTCCCCCCCTGCTTTCCACGCCCATGCACTGAAAAACAAAAGACATTAAGAGACTTTATTATAGACATTGACTCAATGATTGATAGACTTTATTATGACCATTACAAACTGATAGTTGTACATGAATGGAGTATACATTATTTGTTATAAGTACCGTATTCTCCCGCGTAGAAGACGCGCTGCGCGTATAGGACGCACCCCAAACACAGCAGAGGCATTTTTGCGTATAAGACGCACATTTTAAGGTTGAAATTTGTAAGATTAGTACATTTCTATAGTAAAAGTACCCCTCGTATAAGACGCACACCCAACTTGAAAAAATCCTATAAGACGCACCAGGCATTTGTTTGGCATAGAGGACGCGTCTTATACGCGGGAGATTACGGTAATTCATTTTAACGATTGTTTGTTATTGCCAAAATAGCTATTACTCTTTTGTCACAGGTAATATCAATTTTATGTTGGTGTATATAAAACTTGAAGGGGGAGCCCGGGAGGTGTCGTATTGTTTGTGTCTGTCGATGTTCGGCGAGTACTCGGTAACTTCCGGCACTTCAGGTTTGACGATCTGGAGCACATGGCTTAATCCAGATTCTACTCATCCTCTCCTTGTCCAATAAAACATGAAACCCATAGTAATAAATGTCATCCTCATTTACTATGATTTAGTATTATGACACTCACTGAGTCAGGCCAGCCAGCCCCAGCCTAGGCCTAGGGTAGGTACATCACACAGTGCCTGCACCACTCCACTGGGAGTGTCCATCATTTGTGACGCATTTTTTGTGACCCAACAAATTGCTGCACTGGAAATTAAACTGCACTGAAATTGGCATATATTCTTACAGAACAAAGAATAAATGAACACATATAAGAAATTATCTTGGTATTTCATGGCTTATTTTACCTATATGAAAATTTTTCGGGGAAATTGGTGCATTTCTAGACATTTTTGTAGATTTCTGAAGTGGATGACTGAAAAGGTCATCTAAATCAAGTTGTCCAAAATGAAAAAGTAGAATGAAACTAAAAGAAAGTAATAGTATGTTTCATGGCGTTTCATATAAGGTCTAGTTTGTGCATGTGGACTGAATAGTACAGCTGGTGACTGCAAAAGAAATTCGAAAAATCACATTTTCCTGTGTGAAGGTGCGAAATGGTGATTTGGCAGTTTTAAAACCGTCACTGCATGACACATGTACATCATACAGGTGTGACACTTACAATACCTGCTAAGATAAACTTGTTTCACAGGCTCCCTGAGTTTGGGAGCAATTAACTGATTTTTTACGTTTTCCCGACCATGTGAACTTGCTACCACACAGGAAAAAATTATTTGATTGTGTCATCAAAATCTAGGTCATGAGCTAATGTTGGTCAAACATATAGGGTGGCCTGAAACTAGGTCAATAGGAAACCCATTAGATGTTAATGTTAGGGTCAAATACCAGTGGTTAGGTTATCAGAATGTCTACTTCTTCATATTTTACAGCGTCTGTTCCTATATATTTGATCATATCAGAATCTAGGTCATGAACTAATATAGGTCCGATATATAGGTCACGGGAAAATTAGGTCAAGGTAAAATTTCGTACAGGTAAACATCCGGGTCAGATAGCTTTTTATTTCATGCTGATATTATGGTTCATTCCAATTGAATTGACATTTTACTAACTTACCTCCCTTTCATTTCTTCATTTATTATGGCTAATTGGCCCATTATTGGGATCCAGAAGGTCACAACAAATTGCCTGAATACTAATAGGACAAAAATGTCAGATTTCTAAATACTAATTCTGCGATTCTGTGAGAACGAATTGAGATATCAACATGATTCCAAAAGATTTGAAATCCTTGCACTCTCCTACACAACTAAGACACAGGGGTTTAGCTCTAACTCCTTAGGGGTCATTATTTATCAACAGGGGTGGTGGTGGGTTTTCGCACAGACGCGCAAAAATTTTTTAAGCCCCCCACTCGACAGCAGTAAAAAAATTTTGCGCCCCCGCGCCGGAGAGTTTTCGCGCACCCTCTTTGATCTATAGTAGCACGCGGGCTTTTTTGCTAAAAAGAGGGTAAATGTTTTTTGGCCCCCCCCCTCAAGAGGGGTCAATATTTTTTTAGCCCCCCCCCTCGAGAGGGGTCAGAATTTTTTACGCCCCCCCCTCAAACCCACCACCCCCCCTGTTGATAATAAATGACCACTCCCTTATCTTAATTTTCATGTGATGTACCTACCTAGGCCAGGGCCAGACTACCTTACCTACCTTACTACCTTACCTGACTTACTGTCAGGTAGGCACTTACCTAATTTTTAGGACTTGGTTCTATGTACTCTAGCTAATGATCTATGGATAGATCTCACAAAACTGATTGATTTTGCTTTTTGAATGAAGTCTTTATGTTAATTTGAAGCAAAGTTATGGCCATTCAAAGATCTGAAATTCTGTCTATCATTCTGCCACAATTAACCATAGTTAAGAGTTTAATTGTGATCCAGATTTCGTGATCATTCTAGCTGGCATCAGGAGTCATTTAATCAGTTAAATGCCCATTTCTCATGAACTATTACAGCTAGAATTATGATATAAAAAGTAGATCGAAGGTCATCACGAGGCGGATGTAATTGTGCATGTGGTGACCTTGGACAAGGTCAAGGTCATTTTAAGGTCAAAGGTCAATGTTGTGAAATTAGGTAAATGACTACTTCCTATGAAAAACTAAAGCTAGAAACTTGATATAAAACATAGTTGAAGGCTTTTTCAGTGATTAGTGTGAACAGGCATGTGGTGACCTTGCCCAAGGTCAAGGTCATTCTAAGGTCAATGTTATGAGATTGGAGTAAAATTGACACATCTCATGATATATCAAGACTAGAAATTTGAGATAAAGAATGGGTCTAAGCTCACCAAAAGACCTTGCATATGGTGACCTTGTCTAAGGTCAAGGTCATTTTAAGGTCAAAGGTCAATATTGCGAAATTAGATAAATGACTACTTCCGTTGAAAAAAATTTAATATCTTTAGTTATGGAATATCCTTGGTCAGCAAAGGATCATGAGTTTTGAAAAGCAAAATATAGTGTTTATCTTAGTCACTTGGCCTGGTGGGGTATTCACCTGACTAGATGGGTTCACACCTAGCCCCCATGTGCTGTTAAGAAGTCCTCTGCCTCTGCATCACCCTCCCTCTCAGAAGAAGTCCCCTGTTTGTGTACTGGCCTCCCCTCTACTTCATAGAGAAATCCTGCTAGTCAGTCCTCTCTTAAGATGTTCACTAAAAGGACCTACTGGTCAGTACTACAGAAGAAAAACCATGTAGCCCCTGGAGTGAAGGACCTAGGCTAGAGTAGTGATGCAGTGGGGGTGTGGGGGGGGGGTGGGAGGTGTGGGAGGTGGTCCCAGCCTACCCCTCTCAGAGCTTGTAGGTGAGGATGTTGGGGTTGCTTATAAAACATAGTGGTCCATGTCTAAATGGAAATGTTAAGGCATATTCTATAACATTTTTAACCGTAGAACACGTGCAAACTAGTTATTTTTATGAGCAACTTGATCTTCATACAATAAAATGCCTACAAAGTTGGGCTTTAATTTCACTTGACCAAACCCTTATTTTTTTCTCAACCAATCATTGATAACTTATATGCATGTGATAGATCTCACCAAGCCCGTTAATATGACACCCTAATTGTCTTGATATTCCAATAAATAGCTTCAGAATCGACTTTTGAAGATAGGTGATTTTTTTGTTTGTTTGTTTAGTTTTACGTCCGGGGGCCATCGAGGAACTCAGACATTCAAGGTTTCTGGGACATTAAGTCCTTTCTTTTCTTTTTGGACAGGTATTTATATGCTGCTTGCCCGACACAGCAGTGACCGAATCTATGAATGACCGAATCTATGAGATGAATGACCGAATCTATGAGGAGGGTCGAGGTAAAAAGTGTCCCTCAAAGGGTTAATCACACTATGAGTGGCTGTGGCGGCCAGAACCGCGAACGGGAGTTACGTCAGTGCCTATGTCAGGTCCAATGCTTCCATCAACACTTCCCTCAATGTATATCCAAAGATTCACAATACACAAAGCACTTGAAATACTTGTAATAATTAATAATCCAGGTGATTTTCAAATCTCCCTCCCTAACTCCAAATCATTGTCGGCCATCTTGAAGCCAGGTGTAGCCACCTAGTGCCAAAAAGACTACACTATTCTTGGTTGGTTAGCCCTGTCGTATCCCAGAAGTTGGCGCATCCCAGAAGTTGGCTGCGCATGCGCAATCCATGTTTTAAGCCTATTATCGCTCATGGGCCACAAAAATCAATGAAAATAAATAATTTTTTGAAAACATAAAAACCATGATAACATCCCTCTCGTCTTATAGAACTTGAAAGGACAACAACCCTAATGATACTGTCCCTACGCCGTAGAATTATGAAACGGTTAAAGTTCATATTAATTATTTGAAAATTCCGGCCGACTTCTGGGATGGTCCGACTTTCGGGATACTACAGCCCTATGTTTCAAAAGGAGGCTAACACCAGGTGGCATCCCCAGCATGTTGACAATGGAGGCCATTGAGGTAGTGATATCTAAGCTCAAGATAAAACATGTCAGATTTATTGGATATATCTCATGTTTCAGTTGATATAAGCTGATGTACATGGAAACTACATGTTTGTGAATAGGAGGGACAATTTCCAGGAACTGACAGTGAGTACTTAGTTCAGACTAGCCATGTGTTTGTGCCACTATAGCTCACATAGCCATTATCATCAGCTGGGGGCCGCCATTAGACCCCGATGGCACTATGACTAACACCTTCAGCCCCCGACTCCGCAGTTTATGCCAGGGATGCCTCCCATTGGTCAATAATACAATAGCCATGTGCCGTATAGGTACGTATAGGCTTGTATACATCTTGGATCCTGCCTGTGAGCAGGCAGGTATTTCGGCCTAAACCTACCTGTGGCCGACCGGCACAGAAACTTCATGTCCCGCGTTGTCAGCAGACCACGGGTTGTGATGCGTGAATCGTACCGCCGTCCAACGTACACAATGTCTCCTCCCCGACATCTGCCGCCGCAAACACCGGCCACAGAACGACAAAGCCATGGTGTGCGCATTGGTCGGTATTCGGCCCAGGCGCAGTCATTGACCACCCAACCGGAAGATACCGGAACTACCTTCCCCGGGTGATTCAAAATATTCATAACACCGGTCAGTTTACTTCCAGACGACCTGAGGAGAACAGAACTTTCTTCCTGGAAGTTACCTGCTTTCCTTGAAAACACAAGGATTTAGATTCCTTTCTGACAGTCAGTGACAGTCACAGTGGATTACCTACCAAGCTGGCTTGAAATCTGGATAAAACTTACTCTTGTTTGATGGTACATTGAACATTGACAGCTGGATAGAGTGAAGTGACAGCTGGGTCAGTGTCTATGATGTTGTGCTGTATGGTTTAGAGAAGCACACTGTTCATTTTACTGTCTGCTTCTAGAGACATTCAGATTGTGTGGAGAACAGAACTTTCTTCTCGGCCCCTGGGGTAAGTACCATAGCCGGTACATCCATCCTTTGTTGCACATCCATCCCTCACACGAACATTTTACACTTCAAGTAAGTTTGTGCAATATTATAATACATATCGCCCGCATAAACATTTACCTCCACTCCGGTCCGGTAAACATGCCAACAGCGTCTCGTGTGTCACCACATAACACGAGGCATAGAGCCCGCGTGGATGCCGACAACCAAAAAATGGAGTACAACAGCCAATTGGATAGGATACGCCAAGAGGTAGCTGCCCTCGAGGCCTCCCTCGAGGTGGAAGCAAGCGATTGTAGTGACTCCACCAATGGTATTTCATACCCCAACACCCGACGGGAACAGCACATTGCTCCCAACACGCCACACGCTGTGAGGCCCCGTAGTCGCCATGACTCGGCAGTGTCAAACAGGTCAGCTGTCAGTCATACCAGCCGCGCGTCACAGTCCGGAGCCGTGTACAATTCTCCACGCTCCAGGGCTGACATCCTGGAGCAGCGCGTCGCAGACCTGGAGAGTAAGCTACATAGAGTGCAGTCTGACATGACCGGAATGTCCGCGAACATTAAATTTCTTGTAGACCAGGCAAAAGAGACGCGACAGCAACGGGTACAGGAAAAGCACGATGAACATGACCTTCGCCAGCAGGCACTCCGCCTCAAGGCAGATACAGAGCGACTAGAGAAGGAGAAGGCACAACATGCCGCCCAGCTTGAGAAGGAACGCCTCGAGCTTGTAGAGCAGCAGAAGAGAAACCTGGAGGAACAGCGCAAGATGGCTGACGAACAGCGTGCCCGCCTCGAGGAGCAGCAGTGCCTAGCAGAGCAGGCAAGGAAGCAGCGAAAGGAAAGGAAGCGCCAGCGCCGCCAGGAGAAGAAGGACGCTGCAGCCGCCGCCGAGGCCGCAGCCCCCGCCGGGATTGCTCCACTTCACACAGACAACACGCCACCCGCGGCCACACAACAGCCCGCGGTCAGCGTCATGCCACCCGCGGCGACACAGGCGCCACCCGCGGCCCAACGACAAGCACCCGGCCCTGCCCCCGGACAGGCCGCACTTCACAACAGTCGGGTAGCCCCGCCCCCGGAACAGATAATAGAGCTTGACAACAACAACCATCCGTCACATATCCCCACTCCCACGGATCTCAGGAGGGAACCGGGAGCAAGGGATTATATACTGGAGCAACTTGCAAAGGAGAGGTACCAGGTTCAGGAGGCCGATGGTAAGCTCAATTTCATTACATCCATCATACCAGCAAAAACCAAGCCAAAACCATACATGTATATGGACCGTGAATCGTGTTATACTCTGAAGCAAAAGCTTGACGTAAGAAATGAATTATCTCCCATGGAATACTTGGATGCGGCGTTACGCCTTGTCCACGACCCTGACAGTGCCTGGACGGCACAGGAGCGCCAGTGGATCCTTAAGCACGTAAATAACGTCTCTAGGGATTCCATGTCCCGCCATTGGCCCGACGTGCGCAGGTGGTCGGACAGTGTCTTTGATGACGTTGAGAAGGGCACGTATAAATGGTCAGATTTGCAGGCTATTCAAAATTCACGTGTTGAAATCTCATTCACTGGTGGTGGCCGCCGTACACAACAGGGTAACCAGCAAAACCGTAGCGTGCATCAGAGCAATGGTAATGGTAATAATAACCAAACATCATCAGAACAGATTTGCCTGGACTTCAACTCAACCCGCGGATGTGCATTCAACGCTCACCACGGCGAGAACAGAGCCAGAAGGGTACATTTCTGCCTCTACTGCTACGGAAAAGGAAAACAATCCAACCATTCCGTTCTGGCCTGTAATCAAAAGTTCAGAGATGCCCCTCCACAAGGCGAAAACAATGCCACATGGCGGCACGCACCACACCATAACACGTGGTACAATAATGGATTCCAACAGCAGCCCCACTGGAGCCAGCAGCAGAACCCCCGCCCGAACACACAGCAACAATCACAGGGCTACGCTCACAATCAGCAACAAATATATCATTCAAAAAACGGTACTCAGGCGCCTCAGTAAATACAGCCCAGCTCGAGGCGCCAGAACGCAACATACATACACACGACAGTATAACGTACTACAGTAACTCCGCCCACTCTGTGTCTGTAAACAAGAACGCACGTGCGCCCTCACGAGGCCCCGCCCACACACAGAACCATGACGTCAAGACAGACGCTGACCAATACAAGGACGCGCGCCTGCAGAACCACGGAATTGGTGACGTCACCGCAACATGTCTAGTTGCTCCCAGCATGCACACCGACAACAAACATGGCGGCCTCCATCACTCGCCGCCACAACAACAAAGTACAGAATTAGCGGTGGACATTGTCGGAAATGGTCGGTCTGCAGTTCATATTCATGATGACTTGTACAACCTACACCAACCACCGCACACAGGGGCACACAAGAACGACTATGTGCACCCCACATCGGAACTTCCACCAAACATACAACGCCAACAACAGGACCAAAGCAAAACAGGTACGGCCCCCAACTTTGACACTATCAGAAAAATGTGCGAAACAAATGTGATCGATGGTACTGTTGATATTTCCCCATATGCTTTCCAACAATATAGACTGGACTACTGGCCGAACTTCGCATTCTCTGATACTCACCCAGAGCTAGCCAAATTATATGATATTGTACGGCAGACCGGTCTTCCAAACGCTTTGGCGGCTCGTGTCCCAGTAAAAAGTGAGTTAAAATTGGATGCTTGGGAAGCATACCTGGGCCACATACCTGAAAAAAGGGTCCTCCTAGATTTCATGAAATACGGGTTCCCAATCGGCTACATGGGCCCAATATCTGATACACAGGCTGTCCACAATCACCCTAGTGCAGAGGCATACAAGGCTGAGGTGGATAAATTCGTGAAAAAAGAACTTGGTATAGGGGCATTAAAGGGCCCATTCCATAACAATCCATTTGACCCATGGGTCCATGTGTCCCCCCTTATGACTAGACCTAAGAGGGACACGGAAGCTCGCAGGATTATTTCTGACATGACTTACCCACCTGACTCCTCTGTAAATGCATATATACTTAAGAATACAGTTAACGGGGTTACACGCAATCACAGCCTCCCTACTGTTAAAGAGGCCGTAGATTACATTGCTAAGGTTGGAAATGGAGCTTACCTCAGCACAATAGATATCAGCCGTGCATATAAAAATCTTATGTCCTGCCCATTAGACTATCCACTCCTGTGCTCAGTATGGAGAGACAAGTTCTACCTGGACTTGAGTGTCCCATTCGGGTCCAGGGCAAGTGCTTCGCACATGCAGGCAGTAGCTGACTCAATTGTGGAGATATTGGCCACAAAAGGCATATTCTCACGAATGTACTTAGATGACTTGCTCATAATCTCTGTTGATTATTTCAGAGCACACTCAGACTACAACACCGCAAGAGCGCTTCTACAACAACTCGGCCTCCCAGAAGCTATAGACAAGTTGCAGCCACCAGCCAAGTCGGTCCAGTGGCTTGGGGTGGTCATTGATGCAGCATCTATGACAGTGTCAGTACCACGTGACAAGCTACAGGAGGTACAGGGAAAAGTGCGCTATTACGCCAAGAGACGATCAATGAGTAAGAAACAGCTGCAGTCCCTCCTAGGTGTCTTGTTACATGTCGCGAAGTGTATCCAGTCAGCTAGAGTCTTCGTGGCTAGACTCCTAGACAGCCTCAGGTCGATGAGGGGAAAGTATCTTAATGTGTCAGCGGAAATGAGGGCAGATCTAAGATGGTTCGAGGAGTTCAGCTCCTCATGGAACGGGGTAGGCATGATCACAGACCCATCCCCCCCGTCCAGAACTATATATGTGGATGCCTCGGGATCTGGCATTGGGGCCTCCGATGGAAAACTGGCATACGCCACCCAGGTCACCCCACTGGAGGACAAGGTGGAAAATATCACACATTTGGAGGCTGCAAATATTGTGATTGCATTACACACATTTATTGGCTCCTCAGACCGTGGCTCTGTGATAAATATAAAATGTGATAATCAGGCTGCCGTCACGGTGTTCAGAACTGGAAGAGGCAAGGACCGCATACTCACTGACTGTGCCCGGGCAATCTGGATGATGCAGGCCGCATTCGACATATCCATTATCTTTGACCATGTGCCCGGAAAATCTAACACAGTTGCAGATGCACTTAGTCGCGCCCATATAAGTAGTGCTGATAGAAAGGCGGCCATCCACCAGTTAGCTATTAACAAGTTGTACCTGATAGACTCCTGTTTGTATTTCTTTGATGTCCTAACACCTGGCCTCACCTCTAGGGGAGGCATTCAATTACTTTCAGGCCAGAGCGGCTGCAAGGCAGCTACAGGCGCGAGCAGAGGGTACCGACCGGAACAGACATTCAGCAGCCGGCCTGTACCACCTATTCACAAGAGAAATGGGCCTGGACCCCATGTCACCTACCTACCAGTCAATATGCGCTTTCATAGAGTTCATGACAATGTCTACACAACACCCGCGGACAATTGCCAACAACTTGTCCCACGTGACGCAGCACCTGATCCTGGCCGGAGCAGACGTAGCTGCTTTCCAACACCCACGAGTCTCTCGTGCAAAGCAGGCGCTGCGTCGAAACAAGAAAATCAAAAAGAACCAGAAACCAGCAATACCCATGACTATGCTAAAGGCCGTCATCATGCACACCCCACATACATTCATGGGTCTAATGATAAGAACAGCAATTTTAATTATATATCTGGCAGCTCTCCGCAAATCAGAGGTCCTCCCGCCATCAAAAGGGGGCTTCAAGCCATGGTGGCATCTGACCAGAGGGGATGTGGTCCTATACGACGATCACGTGACAGTCAGAGTCAAAGCAGCAAAGAACATGCAACTGTACGACCAGGAAAAAACAGTCCTATTGCAGAGCTCAGAGGACTCTGCAGTATGCCCAGTGCATGCAGTAAGCCTTGTACTAACAGTAATGCCCACGACAGACCCAGCACAACCATTCCTTATGAACACAGACGCCTCCCCCATCCCGGTAACACTAGTAGAGGCGGAATGGAGAAAAATTCTGAAAGAACTGGGTCAACCCCCCCGAAAATTCTCTCTACATTCGCTGAGAGCCGCCGCGGCGACTCAAGCGTATGACGCTGGATGTAATGAGTTGGACGTCCAGAGATATGGGGCATGGTTGTCAAATACCCACAGGGACTATATTAGATCACAGAACCACAGTTCTGTAAACTCAGCCATTACCAATGCACTGGCAAACACACAACATTAAAACCCAAAATATACCCTGGCTATGTTTCATCAGTTTTACCATTGTGCGATGTTCTGTGATGTGATTTAAAATCTCATGTGATATTCCATTTTAAATACTCATAAAATTTATAAATAAATTTTATTCACCCAAATGAACTAGAACTCGTTACTGGGAAGGGATGGGTTAATGGTGTGCGCATTGGTCGGTATTCGGCCCAGGCGCAGTCATTGACCACCCAACCGGAAGATACCGGAACTACCTTCCCCGGGTGATTCAAAATATTCATAACACCGGTCAGTTTACTTCCAGACGACCTGAGGAGAACAGAACTTTCTTCCCACCCACCCACACCTAGTATATTGTGAGTATATCGTCATAGTTGGTCTGACCACACAGGACAGTGCTTTTATCTGGACTCAGTAAGCAACCACATAGGTGCCTACATATTTATTCTTTTACTGCTATGTTTCATCAGTTTTACCATTGTGCGATGTTCTGTGATGTGATTTAAAATCTCATGTGATATTCCATTTTAAATACTCATAAAATTTATAAATAAATTTTATTCACCCAAATGAACTAGAACTCGTTACTGGGAAGGGATGGGTTAATGGAAATAGAAGTAGGAGAAAACACATGGACTGTGGCCGCCATGCTGCTTTTTGCTGGTCCTGATAGTGAGAGTGCCACAGACCGAAAACCAGCTTCAGCAGGAGTTCTGGATTTACTCACCAGAGGGGTATTCAATAGTGGGATTGCCAATTGTGACGCATGCGCGAGTGAAAAGGAATTCCGGTCGGCAACGTCAGAGCGTAAACAAACCGGCCAGAGCGTTCATGGACATCAAGAAATTTCATCGTTTACAACAGGTAAATCTTATTCCAGATATATTAATTTGTGTCAGTTAAAGAAGAAAAACCCTTATCTACGAATTCATGTAATATTTTGGACGTGTTAGGAAGTTTTGTGAGGCTGAGCAGTCTCACGATTTTGACAGGTCGCGTGAGCCCACTCCAGTCCAGTAGTACTAGTACAGGCCAGGGCTGTCAAGTCTCACGCCCTGGGCGTGAGACTCACGCATTTGGACACTTTCTCACGTTCTCACGCATAGACAAAGCATTCTCACGCATTCCTGGCATTTTGAGCTTTCCAAAACTGAAAGAATTTTTCAAATATTCCAACTAGAAGCAAAGTTATGAGGTGATTTCCAGTAGGTCGAAATACCTGCCTGCTCACGGTACCGGGACCCATGGCCCTAGGGACAGTTGGCCCTGGACTGATGGCCCCAGAAAATGAGACTGATGGCCCCACTTTTGGGACTGATGGCCCCACTTTCAAATTAAATTGACGCCCCTGTGTATAATATGATCAAATAATTCACATATATTTGTTATAGAATGAATGTTTACATGATGTTGACTGCTTATGGAGCATGTTTGGTGTATTTTAGCACAAGTTTAGATGTGTTAGAGCCACAATAACCAATGCCTACCCACTGAGGCAGTGTGTGTAGCCCTGTGGGGTGGGTGCCTGGGGATTAGCTATAACACCTTTCAGCTTGCAGCACTGACTGGGCACACTGTAGAGACTACATAGTGACTAAGAGAAAACAAAGAAAAATGGATTATTAAAAAATGAAATTGAAAAAAAAAACAGATTAAAAATAAAGGAAATTAAATAGAAATTGAAAAAAACACCGTAACATCACCATTAATGTTATTGTACCGGTATGTGATTGCTATGTCATTAAGGGGCCCTGGCATGGTAATGCATGCCCGCATTAAAAAGTCACATGATCACCCCTTGACCAATCAGGGCATAGCGATTTTTCCGCTGGTTCCCGCGATTTCATGATCGCTGTTTGAATCGGTACCCATGTTGTTAATTTTCTATGCCAGCCCCCCTTTAATATAGAAAGCCGTGTGTACGGGGCTCAACAATACTGAATTCTTCTATTTTATTAGAATAGCAAATAAATCATAGAATATATGGTTAAAACATTTGTAAGACATGTGATTTAATTGTGTTTATGTATGGATTCAATATAGAAAGCAAATCTGAAATTTTGTCGTTGTTGATTTTTTTCAACATTTTTTCTTAATAATTTTCTTTTTTTTTCATATAATTTTCAATCAAGTGTAACATGGAAAGTGTCATAGATATGCATTATTAATGAAGATAGGTGATAGATGTGGGATGGACCCTGGTTTAAAAGTTGGGGCCATCAGTCTCATTTTCTAGGGCCATCGGTCCCACTTGGGGCCATCGGTCCCCGGGGCCATCGGTCTCTAGGGCCATCGGTCCCACATTCCCTGCTCACAGGCAGGATCCAAGATGTACCGTAAAACGGGGATACTTTGGCCCACTTTTTGGATATTTCCAAAAAAATTAGCATGATAGGAGTGCAAGTATTGGAGAAATGACTATCATTAGTTTGAGTTTTAGTTAGTATCTTTCAGATGTATGTGTAATTTTAAAATTTTGTGTCCAGCAAGTACTAGATTTACATCAAAATAGGTTGGGGCAAAATTACCCTCGCCAAATGAACATATACACTCTATGTGTATCTCCAATCCTAGGGGGTGCACATTCCGTACAGTCCTCCCACTCTCCTCCCCCACCCCTCCCCACCCCTCCCTACCAAATTTGGCCATCCCCAACATCCCTCCATTACATCATTTCCCTGTGCCCCCATACCATGATAGGCCTACTGCCCTTATCTTGCACCCCTCTGTTACACCATTCCCCTGGGCCCCTGTACCATGATAGGCCTACTGCCCCATCTCACTCCCTTCTGTTACACCATTCCCCTGTGCCCCAGTACCATGGTAGGCCTACTGCCCCACCTCACTCACCTCTGTTACACCATTCCCCTGTGTCCCTGGACCATTATTGTGTTAGGCCTGGACCATGATAGGCCTACTACTCCGAGATACACTTCCCCATCCCCCTGTGCCATTTTAGGCCTACTCGGACTCGCATAAAATGCCATTTCAAATGACACAACACCCTGTTAGGCTTCCTGCCCCATCATGAACCCATCCGAGACTCCTTTCCCCATATTTTCTATATTATTGATGGATATGATAATCCATCTCTATACGGTTTCCAGCCCTGGGTTGAACCCATTAAAATTTTTGTCAGAAATTCCTCTCCAAGAAATCCTAGAGTATGCCCTAGGTACCCTCAGCATTAACATGTATATTATATATTCAGTAACACCCTAAACAACTGTATTCCTGTAGCAGTCCCTAATATCTAGGTTCGTAACCTAGGCTGGCCAAATGGATATGTTATTCAACATATTCAACTACTATCTGACAGGACAATATGGGCCAGTGTCCTGATTAGGAACTGCTGGGAATACAAGTGCAATGAAGTAAAAGTATAATGATATTGGTTCACATATATAAGCAAATGTCAATGACCATGGAATAGTTTTGCATCGTATTCACCAGTATGAGCATCCTAAATTGTCACATGGAAAAACCATTTGCCTAGTGAATGGAATTTTGAGCATTTCAGACCGAAGTAAACCTTTGCTTCTTTAAAGGGGGGCTAGCACCACAAACTAACAACATGGGTACCGGTTCAAAGAGTGATCATAAAATCGCGGGAACCAGCGGAAAAATCGTGTTGCTCTGATGGGTCAAGGGGTGGTCACGTGACTTTTTAATGCTGGCATGCATTACCATGCCAGGGCCCCTTTAACACATGGGATCTCCCCCCAATGGTTTACTGAATAATGTATAATATATTTACTCATTTTATTGCACTACAGATGGGTATCAAGAACTGAACAGGCTCTGGAGTTGGAAGGGGAGTCTTGAGCAGCAGCAGTCACGTTCCAGCACAGGTTGTGCCAATCATCCCCTCGCTCCCCTCGACAGCTTTTATCGACACACCTGGAAGGAGTACCTGTGAATACGGCACCCCATGAGGATGGGAGTCTAGCCTCTACGGTCTGTACACAACAAGATAAGAAGCCCCTAGTTGACATCATCCCAGCCACCCTCCTGTGCAGACTGTCACATGTATGGGACTGGGTGGGCGATCAGGTTTACGTCATTGTATTGGTTTGGTTGCTTTTACCTCCACTAATAGTAATTAGAATTTAGCAGAGAGACTTACGTCATTGGAGGAGATAAGAGCATTGGAGGACATAGAGCTCAACAAATGGCTCATTGGTCTAAGGAGACTGCAAAGTGGGGGGGGGGGCATGTTGAACACACCTTGGTAGAAGTGCCAGGGCACTCCCAGGGTCCGCCTCCAGAGTCTTTGCCTCCTCCAAGGGCCAGGCCCTTTACTGCTCCTACAGTGACTGGTAAGATAAGGTCAAACTTGGCTATTCAGTGGAACTGCGATGCTGTCAGGGCACCTCTCCTCTATTGGTATCACTGGATATTTTTATCCTGGCCCCTTGTTGCCATCTCGATAACCTGTGTTTGGGCTATAGTGTACTTGAAATCAATGTCATTGATGATATAAATGTGTTGTAGGTTATGGAGATTATTATGGAGTGCAAAGATTGCATTCTCAGGGCTCAACAAATCTCTGTATCCAGTGCGCAGGACACAAAAATATTTCATTACAGCATAATATTAAACATTGTGTCAAGGTGAATATCAATGCTCCATTGACAATGCACTAAACCCCCGTATTGCACCCCTGCGTTAAATAACCCGCAGGAATTCCGCACGGTGACGTCATAGGTCCACCGCGCGTGTGCAGCCTTTTTGAAATGTAAACATCAAAGATGGCAGCGGTCAGGATTCGCGATGAAGACGGGTAAATAAGGGTTTAATTTCAATCTTTTTGATGAAATATCGATTAATTATCAACCCAGACACCTTGACATAAATGTAAAGATGAACTCTGATTAGCTTAAGCCTCCTGTTTCTTCACTCATGCGGAACGGCCCGGACCCACTCGTGAAGAAACTGTCGGCTCAAACTGATCATCGTTCACCTTTACCATTTTCCATCAACATTTTCCTGTTGGAACACTGGTCAATCTGTTCCTTCACAATAGTATTAGTTTACATATCCTTCATAACATGTAAACACATGTAAGTGCATGTATTGTAACCAGCCTGGGGTACGACCCCAGATAACAGGAAAACATCAATGGAATACCACAGTGCAAAGTGATGCAATGGGAATCTAATTGATTTGTGTTATCAAATGCAAATGATTCTAAAAGAGGATAAATTACTTCACTTATTTCACCTCAGGGTTGGCCTTGGAGTCACATTAGATTTTTTTACATAGATAAGGGCAGTAGGCCTATCATGGTATGGGGGCACAGGGAAATGATGTAATGGAGGGATGTTGGGGATGGCAAATTTGCTTTCTATGGTAGGTCTAGACTTCTATGTCTGGCAGGGAGGGGGGGGGGTTCCAATGGGTCAAGTGTCCAAGTAAATCATCTGGGAGGGTCGGGACAATGTGTCCGAACATTTTTGACCTGCTTTGGGTGAGGTGACCTACTTACGTCTACCCAGGTAGCACAAAACATTTGGCAACGTTGGGCAAACCAGCTGCCAGAAATTTGGACACATCTAGAAACTTGAATTTTAATGTTTTGATGGCTGTATATTCGTTGCACTTCTTGATCATGTAATTCATGTCTGTGGCTGAACATGCAGGGTTGGCGGAGGGTGCAGGACTCACACACGGGGTTGGCGGAGGGTGCGGGACTCACAGGCAGGGTTGGCGCAGGGTGCGGGACTCACACGCGGGGTTGGCGCAGGGTGTGGGACTCACACACGGGGTTGGCGGATGGTCCGGGGACCATCGAGGAATATTAGTATAGTAAAGCTATGACATCACAAAAATGGCCATAACTTTCCAGCAAATCGTCGTAGGAAAAAAAAATGTGCATAAGGCCTATATAGTACATGTAACACCCCCACAACCTTATATAAGCCTCAGGGTCCCACTACCCGGTATATAAGGCCTGTATAGTACATGTAACACCCCCATAACCTTATATAAGCCTCAGGGTCCAACTACCCGGTATATAAGGCCTATATAGCACATGTAACACCCCCTTAACCTTATATAAGCCTCAGGGTCCAACTACCCGGTATATAAGGCCTATATAGCACATGTAACACCCCCACAACCTTATATAAGCCTCAGGGTCCCACTACCCGGTATATAAGGCCTATATAGTACATGTAACACCCCCACAACCTTATATAAGCCTCAGGGTCCCACTACCTGGTATATAAGGCCTGTATAGAACAGGTACCACCCCCACAACCTTATATTCGTGCCTCAGGGTCCCACTACCCGGTATATAAGGCCTATATAGTACTGTCACATGTATATGAAACACCTTCAAGACCCACACTCAGTGCTGTCTGCATCCCGCATACCGGAGGCAACCGCCCTCAGCAGACCCCCATCTGCCACTAAGCAGCCTAACAATAGTGTCCTTAATGCCAGTCTGTACTGGATATGTGGGATGGCTGTATAAGGCCTAGACCACAATAGGGGAAGACACACACAGACAGGGATACCAGCCAATTACCTGCACTGTTCAAAGGAAGCATCCCTTAACAAACATGTAACTCCATTGTAGTGGAGACATAACAGTTGGATGCAGGACCTAATTTGTCTGGGGCAATCAGCCCCAGAGTAGGGATATAAGGCCCCCAGTAGGAGGTCCATCCATCTCAGAATCTCCAGCACCACTCTAGAGGTAACATCTCCAGTCATCACTCCTGCTACCTGCTATAGCTCTACACTATGCTGGGTTAGGCTATGCCAGAACAGGCATGGGTCTGAACCACTAGTGGCCAGAGTATACCTGCTACAAGACACCTACCAGAGGGTAAAGTTGAACACTATTATATTATTCCTCTAAGCAGCAGGTCAGGAGCTAGGTGTGGGAACCCACCTAGAAGTATACTGGACATTGTATCATTATTATTATCTCACAGGTGGAGTGGAACAGAACATTATACTTTATGAGCAATTGTATATTTACTGTATGTGGAAATTACCTGCATATTAACATATGTGTGATTGATATTTCCTATATGTTGCCTAAAGCTGAATAAACCAGTGATAACTGGAAATAACACTATTTATGAGAGCTTGATGATCTTACACTCTTTATACCACTAGTCATATGATATTTCTCATATGACAACTTGATCATGCACAATTACTAGTATGACAGTACATGTAACACCCCCATAACCTTATATAAGCCTCAGGGTCCCATTACCCGGTATATAAGGCCTATATAGTACATGTAACACCCCCACAACCTTATATAAGCCTCAGGGTCCCACTACCCGGTATATAAGGCATATAGTACATGTAACACCCCATAACCTTATATAAGCCTCAGGGTCCCACTACCCGGTATATAAGGCCTATATAGTACATGTAACACCCCCATAACCTTATATAAGCCTCAGGGTCCCACTACCCGGTATATAAGGCCTATATAGTACATGTAACACCCCCACAAATTATATAAGCCTCAGGGTCCCACTAACGGTATATAAGGCCTGTATAGTACATGTAACACCCCCATAACCTTATATAAGCCTCAGGGTCCCATTACCCGGTATATAAGGCCTATATAGTACATGTAACACCCCCACAACCTTATATTCGTGCCTCAGGGTCCCACTACCCGGTATATAAGGCCTATATAGTACATGTAACACCCCTCTAAAAACATTTTGACCCCTCCTGAGGGGGGGGCTAAAAAAATTCACCCTCTTTATAGCATAAAAGGTCGTGTGCTACTATAGATCAAATAGGGGCGCGAAAACTGTCCGTGCCCCCGGCGCGAGGGGGGGCGCAAAAAAATTTGCCTGTTGTCGAGGGGGGGGCGTAAAAGTTTTCCGCACGTCAGCGCGATAGCTCCCTACACCTCATACATCACTCACACACCTCAGCTGCTTGTATCTCCTTGTAGATAACTCTATACATCTTATACATCACTCACACACCTCTGCTGACTATATCTCCGTGTAGATAAATATTAAAAGAAAACTCTTGGTGTCCCCCTTGCAGATCCAGGGAGTGTATAAGATGTGTCTTATACGGGAGAGATTACAGTAGTATTTGACCCACTAGACCTACCACTGGCACGGGGGGGGCGCAAAAAAGTTTTGACTGCCGTGAAGGGGGGCGTAAAAATGTCTGTGTGTCCGTGCGAAAATCCACCACCCCCCCATTGATAAATAATGACCACTCCCTGAAAGGGCTGCCCCTCCACCCCCACGATTTTGCTTAATAGTGACAAAGGACAGGTGATTTTTGGTATGGACAACTAATTCTTATAATAGACAAGTGATATGGGACCCCCCCCCCCTCGTCTGGCCATGTGTTTGTGCCACTATAGACTTGTATACATCTTGGACCCTGTCTGTAAGCAGGCAGGTTTTTCGACCTAGTCTACACCCTCCCCCCTGACTTGAGTTTGAGGGCTGAGTTTTTCATACTCGCAAATATTTCGGAGGTCCATCTCCATAGGGGCTAGGCTAGGTGTACCACATCTAATCTTATATTTGGCCCTCTCTGCATGACGTCATGCTGAGGGGGGGTCAAGTATTGTATGACAAAACATGACAAGGGGGGAGGGGGGGTCAAAAATGGTCCAAAAATGCATGACGTCATTTGTACACAGCCCCTTTTAATAGATCAAAGAGGGGTGCGAAAGCTCTCCGCGCCTGAGGCGCGGGGCGAGCGCAAAAAAATTGTGACTGCCGTTGAGGGGGGGGCGTAAAAAATTTCTGCGTGTCCGCGCCAACAAACCCACCGCCCCCCTGTTGATAAATAATGACTACTCCCTTACCAATTAAGTGGTGAGTGGCCCCCCTCGTCCACCGTGCCGTTCGAGCGGCACAGTGAATGCTACCCCTTGGTCTTTTCTAAACTCCATCCTATAGGACAGTGGTGACGCCACGAAGGTGCGGCACGGTACAAGCTAGAGAGTCCTAAGAAGATGCCGCTTACATAATCACTGCAGAGCCTCTGGCGCCCCTGCTGCCCTCTGTAGTTGAGTCTGGAACTAAGCCAGGGGGGCCACTCCAAACATTTATGAGCAGGCTGTGAGTCACAGTGTTTAAGCACAAACAATGTTTAAGCACAGACAATTTAGTTACAGCCCCGAAGGCAAATGGTAGGCCTGGATGGACTTGCACATTGCTACATCTAAACTAAGGAAGGCCTACAGGCTACACAGAACAGTTATAGTTTGAAAATTCACAGTAAACCATTGTTTAAGTATAGGAAAATTGCATGGAAAGACATGCATCTTGCTGAATGGTATGGGCAAATTGTTGATTCCTGATTTAGGTTTGTTTAATTGCAAAACAGCATAGAAAAACTAAGAAAGGCCTACACAGACTTGTTATTTGCTAAACAGCAAGGAAAGACATGTGGCTTGCTGAATTGCAAATTATTAATTCCTGATTTACGTTTGTTTAAAGGCAAATTGGTCACATTGTCCCGACCCTCCCATATGATTTTTTTGGACAACGGACCCATTGGACCCCCCACCAGAGATAGAAGCCTACACCTACCATATAGATCTATCTATATGGGGGAAACTTCGTAGGCTCATATAGACGTAAGTAGGTCACCTCGCCCAAAGCGGGTCAAAAATGTTGGGAAACATTGTCCCGACCCTCCCTGATGATTTATTCGGACACCGGACCCATTGGACCCCCAGCCAGAAATACAAACCTACACCTACCATAGCTCTATCTATGGAGCGAAAACTTTGTAGGCTCATATAGATCTAAGTAGGTCACCTCACCCAAAGCGGGTCAAAAATGTTCAAACACTTTGTCCCAACCCTCACAGATGATTTATTCGGACACCAGACCCATTGGACCCCCAGCCAGAGATAGAAGCCTAGACCTACCATAGATCTATCTATGTGGGGGGGGGGGGAAACTTCGCAGGCTCATATAGTCGTAAGTAGGTCACCTCACCTAAAGCGAGTCAAAAATGTTCAGACACATTGCCCCAACCCCCCCAGCTGATTTTTTCAGACACCGGACCCATTGGACCCCCCAGCCAGAAATACAAACCTACACCTACCATAGCTCTATCTATGGAGCGAAAACTTTGTAGGCTCATATAAACATAGGTAGGTCACCTCATCCAAAGCGGGTCAAAAATGTTTGGACACATTGTCCCGACCCTCCCAGATGATTTTTTCGGACACCGGACCCATTGGACCCCCCAGCCAGAAATACAAACCTACACCTACCATAGCTCTATCTATGGAGCGAAAACTTCATAGGCTCATATAGATCTAAGTAGGTCACCTCACCCAAAGCGGGTCAAAAATAATCAAACACTCTCCTTAGGTAGATCTATTGAAGGTCTAGGCTTCTATCTCAGGCTGGGGGGTCCAATGGGTCTGGGGTCGGAGACAATCACCTGGGGGGGTGAGGACAATGTATCTGAATATTTTTGACCCAGTCTGGGTGAGGTGACCTACTTCCGTGTATATGAGCCTACAAAGTTTTCTCTCCATAGGTAGATCTATTGAAGGTCTAGGCTTCTATCTATGGCTGGGGGTCCAATGGGTCCGGGGTCGGACAAAATCACCTGGGGGGGTCAGGACAATGTATCCGAATATTTTTGACCCAGTCTGGGTGAGGTGACCTACTTCCGTGTATATGAGCCTACAAAGTTTTCTCTCCATAGGTATATAGCTGCATGGGATAGCAATCTATCTCTGGGGGTCCAATGGGTCCGGGGTCGGATAAAATCACCTAGGGGGATGAGGACAATGTATCTGAATATTTTTGACCCAGTCTGGGTGAAGTGACCTACTTAAGTCTATATGAGCCTACGAAGTTTTCTCTCCATAGGTAGATCTATTGAAGGTCTAGGCTTCTATGTCTGGTTGGGGGGGTCCAATGGGTCCGGGGTCAGACAAAATCACATGGGTGGATGAGGAGCATATATCAGAATATTTTTGACCAGGTTTGGGTGAGGTGGCCTACTTCCATGTATATGAGCCTACGAAGTTTTCTCTCCATAGATAGATTTATTGAAGGTCTAGGCTTCTATCTATGGCTGGGGGTCCAATGGGTCCGGGGTCGGATAAAATCACCTGGGGGGGGGTGAGGACAATGTATCTGAATATTTTTGACCCAGTCTGGGTGAAGTGACCTACATAAGTCTATATGAGCCTACAAAGTTTTCTCTCCATAGGTAGATCTATTGAAGGTCTAGGCTTCTATATCTGGTTGGGGGGGTCTACCTGGGGGGGTCAGGACAATGTATCCGAATATTTTTGACCCAGTCTGGGTGAGGTGACCTACTTCCGTGTATATGAGCCTACGAAGTTTTCTCTCCATAGGTATATAGCTGCGAGGATTAGCAATATCTCTGGCTGGGGGGGTCCAATGGGTCCGGGGTCGGATAAAATCACCTGGGGGGATGAGGACAATGTATCTGAATATTTTTGACCCAGTATGGGTGAAGTGACCTACATAAGTCTATATGAGCCTACGAAGTTTTCTCTCCATAGGTATATCTAGGGTAGGTCTAGGCTTCTATGTCTGGTTTGGGGTACCAATGGTAGGTTGATCTAGACATCTATCTATCGCTGGGGGGTCCAATGGGTCCGGTGTCCGAAAAAAAAATGACCTGAAGGGGTCGGGGCAATGTTGACGAACACTTTTGACCTACCGCACTAGATCTATAGCAGCGCTCAGAAAAAGGAAGGAAAATTTTCTACCCCCCCCCCCAAAGAGGGACCTAAATTTTTCATCCAATTTTCATGCCCCCCCCCAGGAGTGGTCTGAAAATTTTATTCCCGCCTCCCTCAACCCGCCCCCCCCCCACTCTGTTGATATAAAAATAACACTCCCTAATACATACTGTAGTAGGTACGTGAACGTAAGCCTGGTAAGGGCTGCAGACCATGTCCTAGAAAACTGTGCCACTATGAGAGGGGGTGTGCAGGGGCAGTTCTCTTTTAGGAGCTTTGAAATGGGATTAATATTAATTGAATAATGCCTCTTATAATTTTTATATCAAGTATACAAGATTTCCTTTCATCTTGTTTTTGGATTTCGGAAAAATTCTAATTGGTTAATTAATTAGGGTTAATTAATTAGGTCAGTGACTAATTAATATGCTATCTTTTCCATGAAGGAATATTACAAGTTACTCAAAAACCAATGGAAGTGTTAGAGTATTGTCTAAACATTATGTGTACCAAATATGAAACAAATCTATCATTGCGAACATAGGTTTATAGGACCCGGAAATTAAAGTTATTACTTAATTTTGAGCAATTTTGAGGGGTTTCCTAGCTTTTTAATTTTCAAAAAATCATATCTCTGCTTCTAGAGGTTGGATAAGCTTCATTTGAGTTGCATTACGTCCATAAGATTACTGGCTTTCAGAAAGCATAAAGTTCTATTGAACAAATATGATATGAAATATTAGTAGAAATTATGGGAAAGGTCACATGTCAATCCTCTTTGTATAGTTTAATATTCTGACCAAAAAATGCCCAACCTCGCCTTACTAAATTCCTTCTAGCTCAGCCAATAATCAGGTTAGAATAAAAATTCCAAAAGCATGATGTTTCTAAAATGTGGCTCTTCATGCACTGTTGGATTGAAATAGATCTGATGTATTTGAAAATTTTAGTCACATACCTAACTGTAGGCCTACTAACACCATGACCATTCATGTCAATGCTTTCCAAATACTTCCCCTTTTTGCAAAAACGTAGACTTTCCAATTGTGAAACAACTGAATTTCTATACACCCAATACCCCCTGTTGGTACCGAGGGTACAGGTACGTCTGTATTGCGCAGATAGTCCCTGACGTTCACCATTTTAAGTTGGGAGTGACCCCCCTGTGTATTAGTTCCCAGCTGAACCACCGTGCGCGCCACTGCAGCGCAACTTCGTAGGACTCAATAGACGACAGCGTATGGCACTGATCTGTGACTGTCAAATTGTAAATACTGCTCTTTCGCAATGGACACTACAGCAACCCAAAAAGAAGCCACTTTATCACAAACATGGATTCGATTTTTCTTTCCCCACAGTTTTTATCCTTTTCCTTTATATATTACCTGTTGTAAATTGCTAGAAATCTGGACGTCTTCGAGTATCCATGAACGCACGGGCTGGTTTGTTTACGTCCATACGCTCCCGACCGGAATTCCTTTTCACTCGCGCATGCGCAACAATTGGCAATAGGTCTATAGGCGGCACGCCTAGCCATCGGCGCGCGCCCGGACCTGAACGTGCTCGCACTCCAGCACGGTATTCATTAGCCGCACGCCTGCCACGCGGCGGGCGCCACAGGCGCACCTCCTCTCTAGCTGGAGTGCGAGCACGTTCAGGTCCGGGCGCGCGCCGATGGCTGGGCGTGCCGCCTATTGAATTCCCCTCGGCTAGAGAGGAGGTGCGCCTCTGGCGCCCGCCGCGTGGCTGGCGTGCGGCTAATGAATTCCCCTCAGGTAATTCGGAAATTGCGCATCCCGCGGAGCCCCTATTATCGCCCGCGCTCAGGAGGGTAGTCCCAGGTAGTGCGTGCAGCGTAGCGCGCATCATCGGCGCCCAACTCACATACTTGTTGTAGTCTCAGGAAGTCATTTCTCAGTCGCTAAGTTTAGGCCACTGCCAAATCGTACCACACTGGCCTGGATCGGAGGGTTATTCTTGTATATACATAAGCAAATGTCAACGACCATGGAATATTTTTGCATCGTATTCCCCGAAGTGAGTCTGCCGTATTCAACGACTCAACGAGGCCTTATAGGCACCCTGCGCCAACCCCGCCTGTGAGTCCCGCACCCTCCTCCAACCCCGCCCGTGAGTCCCGCACCCTGCACCAACCCCGCCCATGAGTCCCGCACCCTCCGCCAACCACGCCCATGACAAAAGGGCCATGAGTCCCGCACCCTCCGCCAACCACGCCCGTGAGTCCCGCACCCTCCACCAACCCCGCCTGTGAGTCCCGCACCCTCCGCCAACCCCGTGTGTGAGTCCCGCACCCTCCGCCAACCCCGCCTGTGAGTCCTGCACCCTCCACCAACCCCGCATGTTTAGCCACAGACATGAATTACATGATCAAGAAGTGCAACGAATATACAGCCATAAAAACATCAAAATTCAAGTTTCTAGATGTGTCCAAATTTCTGGCAGCTGGTTGGCCCAACGTTGCCAAATTTTTGTGTGCTACCTGGGTAGACGTAAGTAGGTCACCTCACCCAAAGCGGGTAAAAAATGTTCGGACACATTGTCCCGACCCTTCCAGATGATTTACTTGGACACCGGACCCATTGGACCCCCACCCCCACCAGACATAGAAGCCCAGACCTACCATAGATCTATCTATATGGGGAAATTTTCGCAGGCTCATATAGACGTAAGTAGGTCACCTTACCCAAAGCAGGTCAAAAATGTTCGGACACATTGTCCCGACCCTCCCAGATGATTTACTTGGACACTTGACCCATTGGAACCCCCCCACCTCCCTGCCAGACATAGAAGTCTAGACCTACCATAGATAGGAAAATGGTTTGAAATCCGTTTTCTCTTGATTTTGCTGAAAAATTACCCTCGCCAAACGACATATACACTATGTGTATCTCCAATCCTGGGGGGTGCACATTCCAAAAAGTCCTCCCACTCTCCTCCCCACCAAATTTGGCCATCCCTAACATCCCTCCATTACATCATTTCCCTGTGACCCCATACCATGATAGGCCTACTGCCCTTATCTTGCACCCCTCTGTTACACCATTCCCCTGGGCCCCGTTCTGACATCAGCTCCACATTACGTAGAATGCGTCTCTGAAGCTGTGCACCCCTGGGAAGTCTAAACTGACCAATGAAAGTGAAGTATGTCAACACCCTGTCATGGCCGCGATGATGCCTTACCCTGTGCACTACATTAAAGTTTGAGACTAAATATCTGATAATCTAATCAAAGATACGTTGTAATATTTTGCAAATGACTAGAGGATAACTATATTTATACCTTCGTAGCACTTATTTTCTTCCAGACCAAAACAATGGTTTTCTATAGGCGATGAGGTTGGGAGAGCAGTGACTGACAGTGTTGGCAAATATTTTTTTTTCCTCTAAAATGATGGTAATGCAATGAAAGGATTCATTGTATTTGGGCCTTAAGTTCAATCCTATACTCAAATGTATAAATACTCAAGTGTTTTGATGAGTTTTAGGATGGAAATACAGCGTACTATATCTTGCAGCAGTATACATGACCAAAGCACTCTGCCTTATCACCGCGTAAGGATATGCGTACAGTTGTACGCCATGGCCGACACTAAGACAGTGACGCACTCCAGGAGAGGGTGGTGCTGTGAACAGTACGCCTGGGCCCCTGGACCATGATAGGCCTACTGCCCCATCTCACTCCCTTCTGTTACACCATTCCCCTGTGCCCCTGGACCATGATAGGCCTACTACTCCGAGATACACTTCCCCATCCCCCTGTGCCATTCTAGGCCTACTCGGACTCGTATACATGTAATATGCCATTTCAAATTACACAGCACCCTGTTAGACTTCCTGCCCCATCATGAACCCATCCGAGACTCCTTCCCCCATATTTTCTATATTATTGATGGATATGATAATCCATCTCTATATGGTTTCCAGCCCTGGGTTAAACCCATTGTAATGGTTTTATTCTTACGGACCTGGTGGTTCGGGCCTTACTATTCGGGAAAGAAAGAGTAAGACGGTGATTCAAGTGTATGCCAACGGATAGTTTATTATAAACACACTCATGGCTACCCGGTAGTTGGTGATAGGGCAGCTATTAGCTATTAGAAAATGGTCTTACATGATCGGAGGCCAGAAGGGCCTCTGGCGTAGCGGCTGAGTCCTGGTCTTTATATAAGAACCTAGGTGTTCGCCGTCAGATGTCCCCACAGACCCGGATCGGTGCTGCCACCTATCCGGAACCTGAGGAACATCCAACGACTCGACTCACCCGCCACGCCAGATGGTACCCAACGCTATGGTTAAGTATAAAACGTACCTTTACACCATTAAAATTTTTGTCAGAAATTCCTCTCCAAGAAATCCTAGAGTATGCCCTAGGTACCCTCAGCATTAACATGTATATTATATATGCAGTAACACCCTAAACAACTGTATTCCTGTAGCAGTCCCTAATATCTAGGTTCGTAACCTAGGCTGGCCAAGTGGATATGTTATTCAACATATTCAACTACTATCTGACAGGACAATATGGGCCAGTGTCCTGATTAGGAACTGCTGGGAATGCAAGTGCAATGAAGTCAAAGTATAATGATATTGGTTCACATACATAAGCAAATGTCAATGACCATGGAATAGTTTTGCATCGATATTCAGGGGTTAATCTTTTATTAGCCTTTTAGTTTTGGTCGACATAGGTCAATTTTAGCATTGAACGTATAGGGAAATCACTGATACGGCCAGACACCAAGATGCTTTTTTTCCATTCAGTAGACCAAAAGTTATGAATTTATTACTTTTCTGGTCAAATCTCTAAACTCTAGGTGCACCTTATAGGCGGGGTTCGCTTATACGCGGGAGATTACGGAAAATGAAAATGACTGATTCAGCCAGATGTCAGAATGCTTTATTTTTGTTTTACCTGTTTAGGCTTCACCCCCCTAAAAATGTTTAGGAGGCTAAAAAGTAAAGACACTCAACTAATTTATGGCATTGGTCCCATGAGGAAGTTCGAATTATTAAGTCCAGGAGGCATTTTTGAGTTTTAGGTTTGTTCACTTAATGATAAGTCTATGGGGACTTTACCGGTAGTAGACCTGACATCAATTTGCTTTTTTTTAGATTTTACATATTTAGGGCTTCCTAAATTCCCCCCCCCCTTTTTGGGGACAAAGTAGACATATTGTAGATACACATACTGGGATTTCATTAAAAAATTTGAAATATTAGGGTCAGTATAAATGCTTGAGTTTTCGCTTTGTTCAGCTTATTATACTACAGTCAGCCCTTGCTTCCTCGAATTTGGAAAATGCAAGGAAAAATATCTGAGGAAGCAAAATATTCGAGAATTCAAGTCCAAATATAATAGAACACATAGAGAAATGTGCAAAATTTTTGTCTGAGGTAGTGAGGGATCTGAGGAACTAAAGGGTCGAGGAAGTGAGGGCTGACTGTATAGAATATAGAGGGAAACAGCTATAAGGCGCACCTGGTCAAATCTCTAAATTTTTGTATTGGGGGCTTAGGCCTAAATTCTCAGCACTGAGGTTAATACATAATAAACTTGAGTTATTTTACTTCTTTGCCATCATACTCCCATTAAAAAATATATAGACAAAGGTGCACGAGAATTGGTCAGCACTGAGGGTGATAACCCTCAGTGCTGACCAATTCAAGTGCTCCTTTGTATTTATCTCAAGTTAATTTAGTCAGATATGTTCAAAATTTCGATTTATTTGGCATTAGAAATGATTTTATCATCAGTTATTTGACCGTTTTGGATGTTTTCCCAGGGAGTGTGATACGGGGAAGGGTTATCGCACTCTGGGGTGTGATACAGAGTTTCTTGGTTAAGCCTATGGGGCTCTCGTATTCAACTTGAGATAAGGAGGACTTATTTTTTATAGGAGATTTAGTTTTGGTCGTCATAGACCTACTTTAGCATTGAAAGTATATGGAAATGACTGATTCGGCCAGACATGAAAATGCTTTATTTTTGTTTTACCCGTTTAGGCTTCACCCCCCTAAAACGATGTGTCGGTGGACTCCTCCCCCTTATACTATGTAAAAAAAATCTAGTGTGACTCCAAGGCTGAGGGTGCGGGACTCACGGGCGGGGTTGGTGGAGGGTGCGGGACTCACAGGCGGGGTTGGCGCAGGGTGCGGGACTCACAGGCAGGGTTGGCAGAGGGTCCGGGACTCACGCAGGGATGATGTCAACTAGGGGCTTCTTATCTTGTTGTGTACAGACTGTAGAGGCTAGACTCTCCCCGTCCTCATGGGGTGCCGTCATCACAGGTACTCCTTCCAGGTGTGTCGATAAAAGCTGTCGAGGGGAGCGAGGGGATGATTGGCACAACCTGTGCTGGAACGTGGCTGCTGCTGCTCCAGACTCCCCTTCCAACTCCAGAGCCTGTTCAGTTCTTGATACCCATCTGTACTGCAATAAATTTTTTTTTTTTATTGTAGTGCAATAAAAAGGAGTAAATATATTATACATTATGCAGTAAACCATTGGGGGGGGATCCCATGTGTTAAAGTAGCAAAGGTTTACTTCGGTCTGAAATGCTCAAAATTCCATTCACTAGGCAAATGGTTTTTCCATGTGACAATTTAGGATGCTCATACTGGTGAATACGATGCAAAACTATTCCATGGTCATTGACATTTGCTTATGTATGTGAACCAATATCATTATACTTTGACTTCATTGCACTTGTATTCCCAGCAGTTCCTAATCAGGACACTGGCCCATATTGTCCTGTCAGATAGTAGTTGAATATGTTGAATAACATATCCATTTGGCCAGCCTAGGTTACGAACCTAGATATTAGGGACTGCTACAGGAATACAGTTGTTTAGGGTGTTACTGCATATATAATATACACGTTAATGCTGAGGGTACCTAGGGCATACTCTAGGATTTCTTGGAGGGGAATTTCTGACAAAAATTTTAATGGGTTCAACACAGGGCTGGAAACTGTATAGAGATGGATTATCATATCCATCAATAACATAGAAAATATGGGGGAAGGAGTCTCGGATGGGTTCATGATGGGGCAGGAAGCCTAACAGGGTGCTGTGTCATTTGAAATGGCATATTACATGTATACGAGTCCGAGTAGGCCTAGAATGGCACAGGGGGATGGGGAAGTGTATCTCGGAGTAGTAGGCCTATCATGGTCCAGGGGCACAGGGGAATGGTGTAACAGAAGGGAGTGAGGTGGGGCAGTAGGCCTATCATGGTACAGGGGCCCAGGGGAATGGTGTAACAGAGGGGTGCAAGATAAGGGCAGTAGGCCTATCATGGTATGGGGGCACAGGGAAATGATATAATGGAGGGATGTTGGGGATGGCCAAATTTGGTGGGGAGGGGCGGGGGAGGAGAGTGGGAGGACTTTTTGGAATGTGCACCCCCCAGGATTGGAGATACACATAGAGTGTATATGTAGGTTTGGCGATGGTAATTTTTCAGCAAAATCAAGAGAAAACGGATTTTAAACCATTTTCCTTTCTATGGTAGGTCTAGACTTCTATGTCTGGCGGGAAGGGGGGGGGGGTTCCAATGGGTCAAGTGTCCAAGTAAATCATCTGGGAGGGTCGGGACAATGTGTCCGAACATTTTTTACCTGCTTTGGGTGAGGTGACCTACTTACGTCTACCCAGGTAGCACACAAACATTTGGCAACATTGGGCCAACCAGCTGCCAGAAATTTGGACACATCTAGAAACTTGAATTTTAATGTTTTGATGGCTGTATATTCGTTGCACTTCTTGATCATGTAATTCATGTCTGTGGCTTAACATGCAGGGTAGGCGGAGGGTGCGGGACTCACATGCAGGGTTGGCAGAGGGTGCAGGACTCCCATGCGGGGTTGGCGGAGGGTGCGGGACTCCCATGCGGGGTTGGCGGAGGGTGTGGGACTCACAGGCGGGGTTGGTGGAGGGTGCGGGACTCACAGGCGGGGTTGGCGGAGGGTGCGGGACTCACAGGCGGGGTTGGCGGAGGGTCCGGGACTCACGCAGGGTTGGTGGAGGGTACCTGTGTACCTGGCGTACAGTAAGGGTGGGATGTGTACCTGGGGTACAGTAGGGGTGTAATGTGTACCTGGGGCACAGTAGGGGTGGGATGTGTACCTGGGGTACAGTAGGGACGGGATATGTACCTGGGGTACAGTATAGGGGTGGGATGTGTACCTGGGGTATAGTAGGGGTGAAATGTGTACCTGGGGTACAGTAGGGGTGTAATGTGTACCTGGGGTACAGTAGGGGTGGGATGTGTACCTGGGTTACAGTAGGGGTGGGATGGACATAAATACAATAACCTTACTAAGTTCACTGCCAATGGTGCATTCCCTATGAGGACCACTAGGGATGTCCAAAATCCCCCCTCCTGCATGACATCATTTTTACCCCCTTGTGCATAGACATACTGGTGAGCTACCCAGGTAATAGGCCTCCAACGGGCTTCCCTAGCCCACTTAAAAGGGTCTATATCTCCTCTTTCCTATCCCCTCAGGATGTGTGTGGTGCACATATGCGCGGGCACTGACACATTCCTCTGTTAAATCATCAACCTGTGAAGCACGGGATAGCCACTTAGTGCCGCTAAAGTGCTGTAAAACACAAATCAATCAATCAATAGGCCTCCAAAACCATAGGGTATGGTCTCTCATAGAATGTCTAAAATAAATTTCATCTGATGTTTGAATTTTAGAGAGACCAATATTAACCGAAGATGAATATGTTGCATCATAATATTGGACCCACACCTCAGGTACCACATTCAATGAAGCCACTCTCTCTCATCCGAGGATCCCTCTCTCAGCTTGTGTCAGTGTGTGTGGTTAATGTTTTTAGGGATTGGTCATTTTTTAAAAGGGGGGGGGGTCGGTGAAATTCCGCACATGCGCGGCGAAATTTTTTTCCGTCTCCCCCCCTCCGAGGGGTCTGAAATTTTTCCGTCCCCCCTTTTATGCTTTTTAGCAAAAAAGCCCTCGCGCTACTATAGATCAAAGAGGGGCGTGAAAACTCTCCACACCTCCGGCACGGGGGGGGGCGCAAAAAAATTTTGACTGCTGTCGAGGGCGGGGGCGTAAAAAATTTCTACGCGTCCACGCGTCCACGCGAAAACCCACCACCCCCCTGTTGATAAATAATGACCACTCCCTAACGTTGGCCCAACCATCGCCTTTACATAGGCTGCCCATCCTGCCTACGTAGGCCCGACAGTGCCAACCAAATGCCAACATTGGCCTGACGTTGGCTGGTCGACCATTTGCCAATGTTGATGTTTGCCGACCAAAAGCCGTCAAAATGTTTTATGCCCCCGCCCTCGACAGCAGTCAAAATTTTTTTAGCCCCCCCCTCGGGAGGGGTCTGAAAATGTTCCACCCCCCCCTCAAACCCACCAGCTTCACCCCCCCTGGTGTACATGTAATGAGGGGGGGCGGAAAACATTTCGCCATGCACGTGTGGAATTTCGCCAACCCCGTTTTGTTAAAAAATGACCTTTCAAAATTTCATTTAGATCATCATATTATTAGAAAGTCATTGGACCCTATGGTTTTGGAGGCCTATTACCTGGGTAGCTCACCAGTATGTCTATGCACAAGGGGGTACAAATGATGTCATGCAGGAGGGGGGATTGGCCTGGAATGACGGAATTAATTTTCTATATGGTAAGTCAACATTCCAAAATAATATCGAAAATTGGCAAAAAAAAACGTGACAAGGGGGGGAGGGAGGGGTCAAAGATGGTCTGTGGGGAGTAGAGTGGCTTCCTTGGCACAGGTTGAAGCACAACACAATTGACACTCAATCCACATGGATTTAGTGAATTTCCAGCAAACATCCATAGCTTTTTGTACTCAGGAATGAATAATAATAATAAAAATGCCACACTTAAACCTCTCCCTATTATCTAGATATAGCATAAATTCAAGTTTATATTGCAGTGCTTTCACAGCTGCGCCGGGGACCGGAACTCTGGTGGAACTCGCGCATGCGCGACAACCGGCAATCCCTCTATGGTAGACTAAGAGGAGGTTGAACCGGCGCTGCAAAGCGTCTCGGGATTGTTTGCGTCTCAGTATGTAAACATGGCGCTCACGCGGTAACGGACATTGCTGTGTCCCTGATAAATTCCAATGGTATTGACAAAGGCAAAAACCATGCAAAGTTTATATGATTGCAGCCATGTTATCAACCATTCCCACCATATGTCTAAGACTTATCATGTCACTGACAATGCCTAAATAATATGAAAGCAGTGTTTTGTCAGTCACAAAAATGGCTTCTCTAAAATCCACTAATTAGCCATTCCAAAGTCAAGTTTATACAAAGATATGGCAAAGTAAAATTATTTGATGTTAAAGACTCAATACACTGGGATTTTATGCACTCAATTCATTCCTAGAGACTTGAAGAGACTCATGTTTTATTTTAGAAATATATCTGTGAACATAGGCCTACTCCCATTGACATTGTATTACACTATTAAAGCATTCCGTCCGTGAACGGTTGGGCGACAATGTGGGATTTGGCCTAGTTCTGATGACGACCGCTAGGACATGCTGTAATCGGTATTACCTCCTCTTTGGTAGACTCACAGACTGACACTACAGTGCAGCCCAACTCAAAACACATTGATTTGCGTTGGGTTGTCCAACTAACGCAGTAGGCTTTTGCTGTTTACAAAGTAACCACTGACTGTCATGAAAACTTGTGTGGATTTCTAAGATCCTGAGTATCAGGGCGTTCAGATGACACCCATTCCTCAACTTTTTAAAAAAAATTGCCGACAAGGGAAACAGAAAACACCTACGTATCTGGCACCTTCCAGCTGTTTGTTGTTGTTTTTGGCGCGCCGTCATGACGGCGCGCACCCTCCTCGCGCAGGGCATTATGGGATATGCGCAACGTCCGAATAGACCGTGCCCACCGCGTGACCTATATAGCGCCGGCGGCCATGTTGGAAATACCAAACGTAAACAATGCCACTCCCCCTCACTGCACTGCAGTTAAGCAGCCTGAAATGGCTCAACATTTTTGCAAATAACTTCTGAACAAAATGTCTCCCATACTATCCAGGGGTATGCTTAGAAAGCCCAGACATTGGGGAATCTGCGGATATCCAAACATCTGATTTCTGATGAGAATGATGGATGTAGGAATAGTTTTTCTCAGGTTTTCCATTTTTCGGAAATGCCTGTCACTGTCACTAGTGTCAGTGCATGGGTAAATGAGAAAGTTAATTTCCCTTGGCCACATTCTTAGCCCCATAACTTAGGGAGTGATCATTTTTCAACAACAGGGGGGGGGGCCGGTGGGTTTGAGGGGGTCAGAATTTTTTCAACCCCTTGACAGGGGGGGGGCAGAATTTTTTCAATACCTCTGATGGGGGGGTCAAAATAATTGTGGGGTCAATTTTAGAGGGTCCTGAGGGATCACTGAGACCCTAAAACGTAGTGTCATTAGGGGCTCTGATCTGTGACTAAGTTATGAGGTGATTTCCAGAAGTCACCAGAATGCATATTTGGATATCAAAACTTTCAAAATTTCCTCAGGAAATTAGGTAGGTATGTGAATGAAGGGGCTGCTATGCCTACAAGGTCTTGGATCTTGCCCTATAAAACTGTGGGCTTCCCTAGCCCACTTAAAAGGGTCTATATCTCCTTACTGATACCATCAAATAATGTGGGGAAGTTTTATTCTAAAATTGTGGGGTCAAGAAGAATGTGATCAGGGAAAATACAGCCCCTTTCTTACTCTCTGATTTGCCCATGCACTGACAACTATTTCCGAAAATGACAATCCTAAAAGAATTGATTCCTTAATCATCCAGGACCTTCAAAAATTCATTACATGGATCCCCCAATATTTTTCCTGTCATATCATGGAATAGCCTGGTGGAAGTTTTGTTCTAAGGGAGTGATCATTTTTTAACAACAGGGGGGGGGCTGGTGGGTTTGCGCGCGGACGCGCGAAAAAAATTTCGACCCCCCCCTTGAGGGGGAAAAATTTTTTCGACCCCCCCCTATAATGGACAAAAATCGCGCGCGGACGTCCCCTTTAGCCTATAGAAACGCGCGGGGTTTTCCACTGAAAACAGGTGAAATTATTTTGACCCCCCCCATCAGAGGTATTGAAAAAATTCTGCCCCCCCTGTCAAGGGGTTGAAAAAATTCTGACCCCCTCAAACCCACCGCCCCCCCCCCTGTTGTTGAAAAATGATCACTCCCTAAGTTATGGGGCTAAGAATGTGGCCAAGGGAAATTAACTTTCTCATTTACCCATGCACTGACACTAGTGACAGTGACAGGCATTTCCGAAAAATGGAAAACCTGAGAAAAACTATTCCTACATCCATCATACTCATCAGAAATCAGATGTTTGGATATCCGCAGATTCCCCAATGTCTGGGCTTTCTAAGCATACCCCTGGATAGTATGGGAGACATTTTGTTCAGAAGTTATTTGCAAAAATGTTGAGCCATTTCAGGCTGCTTAACTGCAGTGCAGTGAGGGGGAGTGGCATTGTTTACGTTTGGTATTTCCAACATGGCGCCGATCCAACTACTCATAACTTTGCTTCTAGTTGGAATATTTGAAAAATTCTTTCAGTTTTGGAAAGCTCAAAATGCCAGGAATGCGTGAGAATGCTTTGTCTATGCGTGAGAACGTGAGAAAGTGTCAAAATGCGTGAGTCTCACGCCCAGGGCGTGAGACTTGACAGCCCTGCTACAGTAAACAGTGCTTTCATGTGGGTGGGGGGGGAGTCCCTGTATTTCCAATATGGCCGCCGTGACGCGGTGTGACGTCACGTGGGATTCCTTTATGCGGTGGCGCCAAATGCGCGCCAAATTCCGGATTCCCGCTAAGGGAGTGGTCATATCCCAGTAAATCTGAGTGAAGATGAGTCATGGTGAGTGATGATGTGCGATAACTTTTGTGTGACAACCAACTGTGTTGTCTTGTGTCATACTGAGTCAACTCTCACTCAGCTTGACAAACCATCACTTACTTCAATAATGGTGGTAGGAAAGTTTTGGTGAATGTTCGTCAGCATGTGTCAATACTGGTCAAGTCTCACTGAGCTTGACGAACGAACACTCACTTTGATACAGATGGTAGGGGAGACTACGTGAGCATGCGTCTGCAAGTGTCTAAACTTGTCAACTTTCACTCAGTTTGACGAACAATCACTCACTGTGATAAAGATGTGGGGGAAGATTGGGTATTATTATTCTTAAAGCATACGCCAACATGTGTCAATAGTCACCCACTCCCACACAGCTTGACAAATAATCACTCACTTCCATAAAGATGTGAGGGACGACTTGCTGAACAATTGTCAGCATGCATCAATAATTGCTACCGTAATCTCCCGCGTATAGTTCTCATTGGATCCACAAGGGGGGCACCAAGACCTTTCTTTTGATATCTTACATGCCCTCTTGGTCATAAAAGAACATAAGGGGGCCCAGGAGGGTCCAGGGTGGTCCAAGCTACACATAGTTTTTTGAATTTTGAAAATTCATTCAGTAGAACCAAAGTTATGAATTTTTCAGTTTTTTTGTGAATTTTCCAAAACTCTAGGTGCGCCTTATACGCGGGCTGCGCCTTATACGCGGGAGATTACAGTAGCTCTCACTCAGCATGACTCAAATTCACAATGAGAGACTATGGAATCTGTACAAATTCTAACTGCTTGTACTTTACAGAATGGGCCAATTGATTGAATGTCAATATGATAGATTATGTTGCATATAGCCGTTTTCTTTCTTACATGATATGAAATATACATAAATCAGGAACATAATGATACTGAAGAATATGGAATTCGGTGCATATATAAGACAAAAAAGATGATTTGTTTTGTCTATGGGACTTAGCACTGAGTTGGACTTATCTGCATTTTACATGTGATCTATGCATCTGTTGGGCCTGGTTTAGCAGAATATAAAAAGTTTGATGTCTAGTGATCAGCTAGGTCACATATGATTAGGGGAAATAAATAGGACTTTTTAATATGATGGTAAAAATGGTCTGTATTGAGTAGGTAGATGTATCCAATATGGGTATAACAGACTCTGTCAGCATGCATCAACCTGTGTCAACTTCTGTCAACTCTCACTCATTATGACACAACTTCACGCAAGGTGACACACTACATAGTATTCTGTGTTCTGATTGGTCCATTTTAAATTTCCCTCCCTTTCCTCCTGAGTTCAAACAGACAAGTAGAGAGAGCCAAGGAGGACAGATGTGCTGGTAGGTGGTCACACAGTTCTAGATTAATTTGTTCTTCAAATCCCAGTTGATAGGTATTTCTACAGTAATATATTGTTATTACTGATTATGTCTGAACATGCCTTACTGTTAATTCCAAGATTAAGTGGCAATACCCCAAGATAGTAGTAGATTTAGAACTATGAGTAAAGCCTATGGAAATTTAGGGGATTCAGAATGCTAAGTTATAAGTTCTGGTATCTGGGGACTAAGTGAATGACCATTCATTGTCAATATGGGTGGGACTGGGGTGGTCTAGATTTAGACTGTTTCTGTTTTGTGTTTATGATTATTTGTTTTGATTTGAACAGGTATTCCCAGGAAAACTACAAGGAATCATCTATCAACACCACAACCATCCATTTCCAAGGAGAATGGGTAAAACATGATGTTGTGAGGAAAGATATCTTCACATGGAAACAGGATAATCAGATGAATTGATGTTCACAATAAAGCCAAAAATAAAAATCCACAATCCCCCCCATTCCTAGCCCCCCACAAGCAAAAATTGGTCAGTGCGTCATCATGCGTGATACTGCATCATAACCCATGCGTCATTATGTGTCATACTATGTCATAACCCATATGTCATTGTGCATCATACTGCGTCATAACCCAATGCGTCATTGTATGTGAAGATGAGTCATAACGCATGTGTCAGTCTATGTGAAGCTGAGTCAGCCCTGGCAATGGTTGACGCAAATAAAATTTCCAGGAGCACACTGCATGAAGGCTCACACACTTTGACTCAACTTCAGGAAGATTTGCTGGGATTTTTAATAACGGGGGGGGAGGGTTGGTGGGTTTGGGGGGGGGGAGACAGAAATTAAAGGACAAGTTGTGGCAGGATGATCTTGAATTACTGGTGCTACTCCTAGTGCAGGTACTGGGTCAAATGTGAATACTGTTGGCTTCTACTCAGCCCGAGGCTGTGGCCGCGGGCGAGGTTGGGGTGCAGATCACTATCTGGCTCAAGGCCATCACCAGAATCAAGGTCAAGGACACCAACAGAGCCATGGCCATGACAACATTCGCGGTCGTGGAGGTCGTGGGGTTAACAGAGGTTGTTGAGATTATGGAGGTTATGGTTACAATGAGAATGGACAGTTATGTGGGAACTGTGGTTATGTCCACAGACCTAGGCAGTGTCAAGCCTATAACCAGTCGTGTAATTACTGCTACAAACTTGGACGTTTTGCTCGTGATACGTTGCCAATCACAGAAAAATGTACATTTTGCTTCAAATGACTATGACAATCAGATGCATGGGTATGAAGAATATGGTGCAGTGGGTGGTGCTGAGTATGATCATGAGCCAGATAATATTGACAAAAACAGACAAAAGAGCATGTGGTCAGTAGACGAAGGACATTTAGGCATGGTCCATCCCAAACAGCTGGCCCGAGATATTCTGTCCTGGCCAGGCATGAATTCCCAGATTGTGCCATATGCCAAGCCAGTCATAGACAGCAGCAGAAGGAATCATTGATGTCCAGCGAAGTGCCCAACAGCCAACACTCTACTTAGTTGATGTCCGAGAATGTTGTCGTTGTGTAACTTCAAGATTGCTCCACATTAAAGATTTCCACAAGTTATGGGCCCTGATACGCTTTGGAATCATGGACATTCTGGACATCTTTACTAGGACCTGATGTCTTTTTGTTGACAACATGTAGAGCACTGCACCAGGCAGTCGACTCACCCACAGCTACCTTTCTAATGATACCCATTGACTCCAGCTGATTCAGTTTCTCTCTTGCAGGCTCGCGCAAAGCTGCTGGTATGGGGCAGGGTGGGTGGGCAACGGGCGTAACATTTGGGTCACACAACAAATCATATTTGCCAGGAATTTTACCAATGCCCTGAAACACATCTTTAAACTGAGCATGAATATCCTTTGCAGCTTTTGGAACTGAATCAACAAAATAAACTTTGTTTACCAAGTTCATAGGTACACTATCCATTTCAGACAATATGTTTGGCATGTTTGGGCCATCCAGAACTTCACACTTTATATTATACTGTACCCCTTTATACTCTACTGGCAGTTGTACCATTCCGAGTGATTTCGATGGGTACCGCTATGTTTGAGTGAAAGAGTTTTGGCCTGCTACACATTGACTCATATGTCTTCCTTGATATTAGAGAACACTCTGCACCTGTATCTATCTTAAATAAAATAAACCCATCACACTTTGTACTCAGGTCTACTGACGACATGCTCTTTTGTCTGTTTTTGTCAATATTATCTGGCTCATGTTCATACTCAGCACCACCCACTGCACCATATTCTTCATACCCATGCATCTGATTGTCATAGTCATTTGAAGCAAAATGTACATTTTTCTGTGATTGGCAACCTATCACGAGCAAAACGTCCAAGTTTGTAGCAGTAATTACACGACTGGTTATAGGCTTGACAATGCCTAGGTCTGTGGACATAACCACAGTTCCCACATAACTGTCCATTCTCATTGTAACCATAACCTCTGTTAACCCCACGACCTCCACGACCGCGAATGTTGTCATGACCATGGCTCTGTTGGTGTCCTTGACCTTGATTCTGGTGCTGTCCTTGACCTTGATTCTGGTGATGGCCTTGACCTTGATTCTGGTGATGGCCTTGAGCCAGATAGTGATCTGCACCCCAACCTCGCCTACGGCCACAGCCTCGGGCTGAGTAGAAGCCAACAGTATTCACATTTGACCCAGTACCTGCACTAGGAGTAGCACCAGTAATTCAAGATCATCCTCCCACAACCTGTCCTTTAATTTCTTGTCTCTAACTCCATTTGATATTTGCACACAAACCTGCCACTCTTCTGAGTTTTCAAACTCACACTAGCTTGCCAGCTCTCTAACAGTTGCAATGTATTCTGCCTCTGATTTATTTGTCCCCTGTGTGCACTGTCCAAACCTTGTTATGTAGCCTTTCATCAGATTTTTAGGTTCAAAATATTTATCAAATTTTCCAAGGACCAAGTCCAGTTTCTTTTCATCCCCAGCAGTGGCAAAAACAAACTTGTTAAACACCTTTATCAAGCGGGATCCCATACTGCACAGCAGCATGACAACTTTAGTTTCCCCTCCCACTGCTGTCTTTTCATCTGCCACTAGATATAACCTAAACTCCTGCTGCCAATCCTTCCAGGCCTGAGCTATGTTCTCCTCAGCCTGAGGGCTAAATCTGCTTGGTGGTTTGACGGTTAGCATTTTTTCTCACTCAGTACTGTGAATAACAACTAGAAATACCTGTCACTTTGTCTGTTCAGTCAAGGTTCAGTTCAGATGGCTTGCATCCTCAAACTATATGTACTCACTCTACCGTATTTTCACATTATCATCACTTAGATGGATCCAATCATACCACACACTTCTGATGCCATGTTATGCCTTTGCTTTGTATTTGTGGGCAGAATTAAACAGGACCATTCATCTCAAGAACTTCACTTCGCACCGCCCGGGAGTGACCGGGTTTCCATTCATTAAGGGTAACAGAGACAACTAAACACCATTGCCAAGCCCGTCCATGCATCCGTACATAACACTGGCGAGTTCAACATATGTTCATAATGGCGACTGACATTTTTCAATATTTGTTGGTGTGGAGTCATAATATTCTGTAGCTTAGGAACCTAAACTCTCATCTCTGTACCACCGTGACTCTCACATTGGTACAGAGATGAGAGTTCAGAATTCTAAGCTAAATATTCTTGGGAGCAGCACTGGCGCCATTGCAACCAGTGCGGCCCTTATCAGTCTTAACCCCCTAAGTATTAGAAAAGAAATCAGCAAAAAGGTGTCTTTTTCTAGTACATTGCCTATGTAATCTGCCCCCCTCCAGGTCCTAGCAACCAGAGTTCTGCTCCCTAAAATAGTCACACATGCCTAGGCTTCTTGAATTTTGCAAATACAAAATTTATGCCACTCCAGAATTTATACTTTTTTTTTTAACAAGTCCAACATATCAGCTCCCAGGGGGGGGGGGCACTTGAATTTATTTTGAAGGGGGTGTGTGGCAGGGCCTCTGACAGATTTTACCCTCGAAAGTCCACCCTTGCCAGGGCATTTTTAGCCAAAATCTCCATGTTTTGGAAGGAAAGTCTGATCAATGAAATCACATTATGAAAATTGACTCAAAAATGTCAATTTGTTGGGAAGTGTCTCGAAAGAACAGCAAAATTTGCCTGAACCATAGGCTTTTTGCTCAAAAGTAGACCCTTGTTATGGAGATTTCCTTAAAATAGACCCTTGTTGGGGGGATTTTTCTAAAGAAATAGGACCCTTGTTAGGGAGATTTTGTCCCAAAAAGTGGCCTTGCCAGCCGCACACATGGTGTACCAAATCATGTGGAGTGCCCCCCCCCCCGGGGAGTTAAGCATGGGGTGGTTAAACCCCAGCTGTCACAGATAACATGGGTGGTAGAGCGGCAGTTGGTACTCACTGGAGACCCTCAAACAGTTAGTGGTCAGTCAGGAGTAGTTTTGAGAAGATCGGAGATAAGAAATAAGATATTAAAGGGTCATTTGAGGCCCCATAATTTTGACCCCTGGTTTACAAATCTCTCTATTTTCTTAAAGGAGTTATTTCTTTTACTAAATTGGCTGTATTCTTTCTATGTATCCTCACGTTTAAAAATTCTTCTGATTTATTTTCGAATTTCTGTTCATTTTTCTTCCAACATTTCAATGATTTTGTGACTTTGGCCCAGATGTTTAGAGCCCCACTCTCCCTGCCCACATAACTCTCCCAGCTGGGGAGGTCTCAGAAACGACTGACTGCACAATGCCCCCCCCCCCTTCCCGGGTTAGTATACATAAAATACTTCCTCATAGAACGTTGCCAGGGTTACCTCATGGTATATGCCCGATATACATTACGTGGTTTGCTGCATTTCTTCGTTTTAAAAATTTCTTTTTTCATCTCATACTCCTAAGTAATATATAGGCACATCCAAGTAGTATGAACGAACTACTAATTTATAGGTATATGTAGCTATTTATATTATTTCTTTATTTCATGGTAATTACGACAGTCTCATAGGTTTAACCAAGGACATTCATAACACAAGGGGCAATGGAATACAGCATTCCCGTATTCCATGGCTAGGTCACGTGACATTCTGATCATGTAAACAAACCGCAGTTCAGTAGAATTTCATTGTTTTAAGATTCTAAAACTATGAGATAAATGCAAGGAGACAACATCTTTAAGCGTGAGTTACATTTAGCCCCCTGCTACGTGACATGGCGGACAAACATTGCCAGCACACGGTTAGGTAGATATACCATGAGTCTGTCAGTAGACCGTTATAGGTATTGTACTTATCATATTTATTTTTCACCTTTGACTCTACCATGTAACCCAGTGTCCGAGTCTACCCACAAGCCAAGCCATACCCATAGACCAAAGGCTGGCGGTGTCAACTGCACTCAGTGACCCCGCCTCCTCCCACTGGAGGATACGCCGTCAATCACAAGCAGCCCACTGCATGCTGGAAATTCCTAGCAGACAATGTTTAGAAACAACTCCCCATGCTGGATGACATGCCCATTGATCATGAGCAGCTCACAGCATACCGGGAGTTCCCAGCAGCTATATTTAGAACCACACTGAACTCTGCGAACCCCAGTGCTATGTTTGGGATCTCCCCTACATACCTGCACTGGAGTTCCCCAGTTACTATATTTAGCTCACCTGATACTATTTTTAGGATGAGCTGGGTGAGCAGCTCCTACTACAAATACCTGTGGAGGGAGCAGCTCACTCATCTTTCCACCTTCATACTTCATACCTCACACACTCACGTGAGATCAAGGCCCTTGGCTCAAGGGCTAGGCTTGGACACTTTTGGGCACCTTTATACTGTATCACCATCTATACCTCGTGGACTTCTATGAATAAAGTGGATATCAAACTGGATTCCTGATTCGTCTGTATTCATCCTTATTCATCATTTACGGACTCGTTGACAATGGTGGAAAACCCTCACGTATCATCCCACAGTTACCACCTCTCATGAGCCATGGACAACAGTGAGACCCTACCAAAGGAGCCAGCCCCACAACGTATCCCTACATCTCAAGACAGAGACCAGCAAGAAGCCACTAGTACACAGTACGCCGCCCCGATAGACTCCTCGCCAGACGCGCTCCAGCTGGACCCAGTGCTACCAGCCCATAGACGCACACATAAACAGACACCTGTGAGTTCAAACACCTTACATTTCTCATCTACCATAGTGGACACCAACACAGGTGCACCTACCAGTACACCAGCAGGAGCCCCACCACCAGGTTTAAACCTCACCCTACCTGGCTATTCACCCTCAGAATCACCACCCCTAAGATTAGGTGGTCTTCAAAGTACCACATACAGCACGCCTGAAAATCAATCACCTGGTTACCTCCACCTAGATAGCCATCTAGAGGAAAGATCCAATAGCCTGCAGGAAGCCCTGGAAGCTGCCGGACGGTCACCCTCATCCAGCAGTGATTCTGACCCACAGTGTACACCTGACCTAAGTTGGGACAACCTTACTGTACCGGACATCCAAGCCCACCCATCAGTAGCAGACAATTACTGGAGGAGCAGGCTAGACTCAGCAATCCACAGGTGGAGAGAAAACAGACTCAACACAGGACGTGTACAACTGATACCAACCGGAGCTACACCAAGCTACCAGTGTGGTGAGAGTCCCTCTGTTTTTCTAGACAGGATAAACCGTATTCTAGAAGAGCAGTGGCAAGACAACTCCAATCCCATCAATTTGCTAAGGCCGCACCAAAACCCACAGCCTGATAGCAATCCACCTGGAGGAAACCCTAGGCCTTACTACCCCTACTCTACCTCTGAGGAAGACAGGGCGACACCTCCAGCACCAAATTCATCCCTGAGCACGCCTCCAAGAGCCAGATCCTTTGAAAGGCCATACCCCACCCATAGGCCCAGGAGAAGAGTGCAATCATCCTCCCCTCAAAGGCCAAATACACCTGTATTTTACAGACTTCAAAGAAGCTTAGACTCTGCAGCTAGAAGAGGCGACCTTGTGGCCACTACTCCCATACTACACAGAAACAGTCACTTCCCCGCCCATTTACAGACAGAATCCACCTCTGAAGAAGACACAGAAGTAACCTTCCCCCACCTGCACAGAGCACCTGCCTACCCAAACATGGCCACTGCAGCTCCACCTCCAGAGTACAACCAGGACGACATGACGAGGAACATAGTCAGAGAGTGCACCCAGGCAGTCAATGACTCCCTCTCCAACCTATTAACAGGACAAATGAACTTATTGTCCGCTGAAATAAAAAGGATTGGAGACGACTCCTCCTGCCAACTGTCAAGAATAAATGACAGGTTAAATGACATGGACACTTGGAAGTCGCACCTGGAGAATGACATTGGCCAAATACATAGAAAAGCAGCTCAGGACAACGCTGATGTACTGAGAAGGTCTGAAATAGCGTCAGCCAATCTGTCTGACAGAATCAACAGAAATATTGATGGAATGAGATCTGAAATATTCAGGGCCATTGATAGGACAAGAACACCTACCAGCCAAGGCCAAAACAGCCTTTTCTCACCCACCAACACTAGGCTACCCCCTTCAGGCCAATCTTCACATGTTATGGGCACCTCTACCAGGATGCCGACATCTGTACCGGTAGGATACAGGCTCAGCCCCCCAAGCCTTTTCCAAAATACAACCCGAATGGTAGCGACAGGTGCCACGCCCACCCAACAAGGCGCGACACACGCAGGTCTTGGTAATTCAGCCACAACCCACCAGATGGCGCCCTCTACCACTCGTCCATCACCGGTAGCCGCCACATCACTTTCAGGCAGTGTTTACAACAATGTATACATACCCCACCAGGCACACACGCCCTACAACAACCCTATACCAATGTATAGCTTGTTTACAAACACTCCACCTGCCCAAGCAGCTGCCCACCAGCCTGCAGCGCAGTCCACACCAATGATACCAAATCTAGGACAATCCAATTTCTCCGCTCCTACTGGATATAGGAGTTTTGAACCTGAGCGACTCACATCTGCTCAATTAAGCTGTTTTAACAAGCCAGAACCCTTTGACAAACCCTCGCCCTACAGATCTGCAGCCAGATTCCTGGCAGAATTCAAATTCTATATAAGAAATGCATACCCCCGCAGCCCAACAATGCATGCATCCTGTATGTATACCTTTTTAAAGGGCAGAGCAGCACAATGGTTTTTCACAAACATTTTCGACAAACCAATCATGTATGACACTGAGGCAGTCTATGCCGCCTTTCTCAGCAGATTCAACCAGCCTGACCCTGCCACAATAATCAAAGGATATAGAAACAGAAAGCAGCAACCCAAGGAGACTGTGGAGGAATACATAGCAGATATGACCTTATTGCTATCCAACAGCAACCTGGATGAATCTGTACAAGTGGACTATCTCATAAATGGCCTCAAAGATGAAATAAAAAATGTCGTACTCTCAGACAGCCCCAAAAGCATTAGAGAAGCCGAGACTGCAGCATTAAAACAAGAATTGGTCATGGAAGCAGCCAAAGCAGCCCATGCCTCAAATCGAACTTCAGACTTGTGCGCCATGAACTATAATAACTACAATGGGCAAAGGAACAATAACAACAACAACAATAACAGATCCAGGAAGGACCAGTACAATAACAACAATTATAACAACAAGCCCCCTGGAAATGGCAATATTAAGCAGTATGACGATAAACCTAAATCAGGATACAACCAAAATCAACAAGGTTATAACAACCCCAGACCCGGCTCAAACAGCAGATCAGGCTCCAAGAACAGGTATCAATCACCAGGCAGAAGCAAATCTCAGGAGGGAAACAGAAGCAGGTCCAAATCCAGCGACACAAGAAACAACTTTGTTTTCATCCCTGTTGCCTCCACCCCCACCAACACCCGCCAGGTGTCCTTCCAGAAACTACTGGTCCCAGCAGATTTCCCAATCCCTGATGATTGGACCCAGCAACAAAAGAAATCCAGGGACCCAACACCAGGCAAAATTGACAACAAAAAGACAGAAGACAACCATCATGACAACCAACCTCCTGATTCTGGACAAGGAGAACACTACAATGACAACATTGAATAGGACACAGGGGAGGGCCACCAAGCATCTTACAGCCCCGCCCCCACCTTGGACAACAAAACTGGAACGTCCCCCACATGCCATATTTCACACACAAATGATGGAGCAGAATTAAATTCGGCAGAACAACAGAACCACGACCCCCAGCCTGTGAATTGTGACGAAGACTCCTCATCAGACAGTGAGGACCTCTATGAGAACCAGAACAAGAGAATCTCCACCCTCCAATTAAAAGTCGAGACCAGTAAGTATGGGCAGCAAGGTAAGACCTCTTACATTAATACTGAATTGACTAAAGGCGCAGTTAATGTTGATATCAATGGCAGTTCTTACAGAGCCCTTGTAGACTCTGGAGCCTCCCTTTCCTTTATCAGCCAGAAAATGGCAGATAAAATCATATCAACTCCCAATTTCAGACATGGTAGGAGATCTCGCATGGTTATCCTACTAGCTGATAAATCCTCAGTTCAGGTCAACAATTCCATCACTATAACTTTCCTAATCAATAACACAGAGTTTAAAACAAGACTACATGTTGTTCCAAAGCTAAATCACCCCATAATTCTTGGCGTAAATTTTATGACCAAATATAGGGCCAAAATTTCCTTTGGGGCCAAGTCCCCTTCACCACACTTCATAAGAGCAGCCAAAGGCCTAACCATGCCACCAAATTCTGAATCCACATTCAATGCAATCGTCATAGGACCTGATTCCTTAATAGGTAAAACAGGCATCACAGAAAATGTTGACACAACATTACCGGTACTAATCAAACACGCCCTTGTTGAACCAAGGTCAACAAGAAAGATCATACCGGTAACAGTGGCCAACCCAAACGATTTTTCCATCAATATCAAAAAGCACATGAACCTAGGCATCTTCGCACTTAACAATCTAGACAAAGCCATTCCCATTGGAAAACTGAACAGCCAACACTCCCTCAGCAGCATAATCTCTGACAAAGAAATGCTCCCCATCAATTGTGGAGATGATCCCCTAGATCAGCTACCCAAAGGGGACGACCCTCTGAAATATACAATATGTGACAAGCTCTCTGAGGCCCAAAAACAACAAATCAAAAACATTGTTGAATCAAATAGAGAGGCCTTTGTGTTAAATGAGAGTGCTATAGGATTAAACGTTGAAAATGAGGTCAAATTAGAATTAATCCCTGATTTCAAACCCTGCAACAGACCATCCTATAGAATGTCACCCAAAAAAGAGATTTTCCAAAGAGAGCTGTTAGATAAACATTTACAGCAAGGTGTCATTGAAGAATGCACCAAACCCTGTGAGTGGAACTCCCCAGCTTTCTTAGTACCCAAACCCCAGGGAGACAGGTCTGTAGCCTCAGGATGGAGAATAGTCGTGGATTATAGATGGGTTAACCAAAACCTAAAATCTTTTTCCTACTCCTTCCCCAGAGCAGACGACCTCATGCAACAAGTTGGCAGAACAGGTGCTAAATATTTTTCCAAATTGGATGTATACAGCGCCTACCATCAGATTCCTCTAGCTAAAGAATCAAGGCCCTTAACAACTTTCTCTGCCAATGGCACAAGGTATATGGCCAAAGTATTACCCATGGGTTTAAAAACCTCTGGTTTGTCGTTCATGAATGTAATGGAACAATTGCTCATGAAATGCAAATACAGAAATGCAGTAGCCTATGTGGATGATGTGGCCATATACAGCCCCACATGGGAAAGACACCTGCAAGACCTAGATGAAGTGCTAAAACTTTTTATCAAAGGAAACATCAAATTAAAGTCAGAAAAATGTGAATTTGGCACCACCAAAATGGAATTCTTAGGTTTTACCCTAGATCAACACGGCATCTCACCTTCCCCAGACAAAATCTCACCAGTCAAAACCTTCCCAGCACCTAAAAACATCCACGACCTTAGGTGTTTCAATGGAATGGCACAATTTTATAAGAGGTTCATTAGAGGCTTCGCCCATATAATGAAACCCCTATATGAAGCCACAAAGGGTACTTTCAAATGGACCACTCAGTGTCAAACAGCCTTTGAGAAAATCAAAGCATCAATTTGCACTGAGGCAATCCTAAAATTCCCAGACTATAACAAACCCTTCATCATCTTCACAGACTCCAGCAATTTCAGCTTAGGAGCAGTTATCACACAGGTAGATGAACATGGTTTTTATAGGCCCATTGAATTCTCTGGGAGAGGTCTAACACCTCAGGAAACCAGATATGGAATAACTGACAAAGAGTTACTTGGGATAATCTTCGCTGTCAAAAAGTTCCACCATTATGTAGACGGCACTCACTTCAAGGTATATTCAGATCATACAGCCCTAGTCTCCCTCTTCAACAAGAAGGAAAATATCACCAATGGCAGATTGGCAAGATGGGTAGATACTGTTATGTCTTATGATTTTGAAGTGAAATACCTACAAGGCAGAGCTAATCTAGTGGCAGATTGCCTGTCCAGAAGAAAATATCCCCCTGGCTCTGATGATCCAATACCAATTAGATCACAAGGAAAAATTATCCTCCCACCAAAAAGGGTACAATTTTCAGATATATCCATGACAAAGGTTTTCAAATCAGACGACCCAATTCCCAATAATCCCATCTGTTTGGGACCTCCTAGATCAATATTAAAAGGAGGCAAAATTTGGGGAAGCACAAATAAACCACCAAAAGGCGTCATAGCAAGGAAAGGCACCCCAGAGAGGCAGCAAAGTGTGAACCCTGACCTGTGTGTACTCACTCGAGCACAGTCCCAGTCTCAGGACGACACACCTCCAGCAGCCAGCCAATCAGCACCCAGTGAAAAGACCCGCCCACTCAAGCCTAAGTGCAGCAGTCCTCGCCCCAGAGGCAGGCCCGCCAAATCTAGGTCACCTAGGGTCTCCATCAAAGCTGCAAACGCCAAGAGAGCTAAGCTCTCCCGCCGTGTGCTACCTCTAGCTGAAAGGGCAATTCAGGAAATCTGTAAACACCAATCCCTGACACCTTCTAGAGAAACACTGATTAAAAGCCAAAAGGAAGACCTTTTTGCATCCTCCATGGCAAACTACATTGAAAAAGGTAGCCTGCCACACGACTCAGGATTAATGAATCAAATACTACGTAACCACGACCAATTCATCTTACTGGATGAAGTCCTCTTCAGAATTACTGATACCAATTTGGGTAAGACTTTAGAGCCCACACTGCAAATTGTAATTCCAGAAAAGTGGACAGAATCTTTAGTGGAAGCAACCCATTGCTCTCCCCTAGGTGGACACCTAGGTCCAGTCAAAACCTATACAGCCATAAGGGCTAGGTATTACTGGAGATCAATGTTTAAAGAAGTTTTTGACTTCTGCGGTACTTGCCACACATGCCTGACCACCAAAAAGAGACCCAAAAACCTGAAAACTCCAATGAAACTACGTGACCCAGTGCTTACAGCATACTCTCATGTCACCATGGACACAATAGGCCCTTTTTCCAAGGCCGCTGATGGCTCCCACTACATACATGTGGTGACCGACCATGCCACCAGGCATGTGACTGCCTGGACAAGTGAAGAAAATACTGCTGCAGTTGTAGCACTTGGTTTCTTCCAAAAAGTCATATGTATCCATGGCACTCCCTCAGTACTAAACACAGATAATGCCCAACAATACGTCTCAAAACTATTCAAATATTTTTGTGAAAAATTCGGCATTAAACATGTGACAGGAAGTGCACATTGGTCTAGGTCTCAAGGTCTCTGTGAGCGCCAACATCAAACCATTGAATCATCCCTCAGGGCTTTTGTATCAAAATCACAAAAGCATTGGTCAACCTTCCTACAGGCTGTAGTCTTCAGTATTAATAATACTATAAGCAGCGCCTTAGGCTACTCACCAAATTTGTTAGTCTTTGGCAAGCAGACACACCTACCAACTGAAGCAGCTTTGTCCTTGATTAAAGCTGAAAAAGACTCAAGCACCAGGGAGAAAATTATGACCAGCCTACTACAGTTTAGGGATGATATTCAGATGAGAGCTGCAGAAAACATGATCTCTGCTCACAAAAAGATGAAAGCCAGACATGACACTTCAGCAGAACTGAGCTCATATAACACAGGCCAATTGGTATATTTACATATACCCACCCTGCTGGTCAAATGCACATCAAAAAAGTTGCAACCCACATACTCAGGCCCCTACATCATAATGAGGATGACTTCACCAGTCACAGCTATTCTAAAAAGGCTACAAGATGGAAAAATACTGAAGAAATCAGTACATGTATCAAGGCTAAGGAGACCAATCACAAGAGCTAGCGCCAAAGCCATTATAAAAAGGCTGCAATCAGGGCCCACAAGCTCACTTCACGACCCCGACCAGGACGACCCCTCCAATGTGAGTCTTACCACTCCCAAAACAAAGAAAAAGAGAGGAAGGCCAGCCAAAAAGGGAACAATCTCCTTCAGCCCCATGCCCTCCAGAAAATCAAGAAAAATTTCTAAGCGTCCATTATAGGCCATAAGTCGCTGTGTCAAACACCAAACATCCATATAAACAACCCTCCTTCATTCCCTACAGGCGCCACGCGCCCCAACCAAATTAATCAACCATTAATACACCAACCACTTAAACACACTGACAGCAACAGTCACAGACCAACGCCCAACCTATTTATACTAACAGCCATAAAAATTCCTATGCATCCAAAATCAACACCGCCTTGATTAACTGTATATACACACACCTACCCCTTCTAAGTGGAACGCCAAACACTGGCAAATGGATTATCAAATAATTAGGTTAGGTTACACACGCCACATACCGACCGCCCAAGGCAGCGCTGTATCCTCGGTTTGTGTATAAACTTTAATACACACATGCGACGGCTTGTTACCACTTCAAGACCACTATTTCCAATGATAAACCTATTGTAGGAAGATGGACCTCTGACACCCACACCCCATGTTTACACCGCTGTCTCCGCCAACCCTTAAGTGCTGTGGTGGCACATATACAAATCAATAACACACTGCCCTCAAGGTCTTTAAAAGCTACAGGGACGCCATAGCAACCATATCACCTTGGCCAGGGATAAAACACCCCCCGCCAAGCTTCCCAATATGCTATCCTTAGACAATATCTCACCACCAACCAATCCAGGCCAGGATAACCCTAATTTGCATATGGGACCGTCAACCCCACTTGCATCCACCAATAATATTTGGCCTACGCCTCTTTCAGGGCAAGACATACCACCTATGGGAGATCTCAGACTGAGAAATAGCCAAACTCAATCTCAGGTTTATAAGCGCTTGCCCACCCACATCTGATCACAACACAACCCACAACCAATACCACCACACCTTAAGCACGGCAACAAGTGTCTGGGAAGGGACCATGGCAGACCCATCATGCAACCAGCCCAGGTAGGATTATCTTATGGGTCTATTTTAGCATTTAGGATTTTTAACAGTCGTTCTAGCATTGTACATGATAGCACTTTATTATCATGGTGCCCAGGTACCCCTATTAACCAATGGCGGTGTGAGCCTTAAGTGTGTGTAAAATGTGGAAGAACTTCTCCACTACCCTATAATTTTTAACATCGATAATCCAATTTACTAAACCTCTTCAGCCAAGCAAATTCCCCACCTTTACCTCTCCCCCATTCACAGCCCACTTAGACCCCTTTTTCCTTTTATGACTTACAGCCTGGACCCACCGGCAAATAAGCACGGCCCAAATGCTACATGGACCATACACAGCCTCCTTGGACCACATGGGATCAGGAGTGATCTCATGGATCCTTTTGAAATTAGGAGCATAATCATGGAACAGCAACACCTCATCACCTTCCTCGCCCAGGAAGATATTAAACATTACCTCAGCAGCCCTGTGCTAAGACAGGAGCTGGACTTGAGCAATCACTCCACAGCAGCAACCATCAAAGCCTTCATGGTCGCTGTAGCTGGGGATAATCCCCGCCGGCCTCCATGGGGCAGGTTTAATCATAGATCTGCATCATACATAGCACTTTTATGTGCTCGCACGCTCATAGCGTCGGAACAGCCCCTCAGGGACTTACCCCGCCAATACTCCAGAATTGGACGTGAACTGGCCATAAGGAATACGGCCAGCATAGTATTCCAGTTTGCTGTCTTCGAGATAAACAGATTCCATGCTCAAGCTCGTGTGCCGCCCCTGACGGTGACAACAGGCACCAGTCCATCTGCATAAAACCTTTCATGTGACAACAACCCTACCACCCACAGATTCCCCGACCCTTGTAAATACTTGACCATACTAACATCCCATTTGTGACTGAGCTAATGTTATTTTAAAGTGAACCCCACCATCTAAATTTTCAAAATCCTCAAAATTTTCAATTTTTTCTCATTTTTCTAGAGCAGCAGCCATCCTAGCAGTCTGTATATTCCTACATCTGCTCCTCGGCTGCACCTCAACATCAGACAACAATCTGAACACCATCTTCAGACCCAACTATGGCGCACTGTTTACCAAGTTACCCCAAACATTACTAGCCAATTACATGGACTATCCATTGACCTTTAGCCTTAACTTGACCTTTGATCAGAACCTAAGTCAGCCAAAACTACTCAGCCCTCTCATCAGCACTGATGCACCCCAATACATTAAGCACACAGCCCATGCCCTAGATAACATGATACAGAGCCTATTCTCCAAGTCAAAAACAACACTAAAAACTTTGTCAAAATTGATTTCACCTCCAAACATCAGAAAAGCCAGAAATGCCCCCGGCCAAGTCATTGGTGACATTTTAAGAGCTTCAATAGGCCTCGGGACTCAACCAGAAATTGATATTTTGAATTCTGAGATGTCTGACCTGGATAAAAAGTTAGCCACCAAAATGCACGTGGTAGAATTAGCCACACATTTCTTGTTAAATATTTCGGAATTTAATTACAATTCTGTCAACATCTTCTCAAAATTCCAAAACGACACTGATGATGCTCTATCTTTTATTTCCGGAAAATTAGAGCATTTAAATTCTAACATCTCATCAATATTATTAAAATTAGAACTCCAATCCAGACAGGACACCTTCTATTCAATGTTATTCACAGCAGCAAATTCTCAAATAGAGTCTTTAATTGACCTCCAAAGCGACTTGGAAAATCTGCTCTTAACCATTAATAATCTACTTGAGGGCACCCTACCCCAATCCATCATCACACAAGACGACCTCAGTTTAGGTTTAAACAATTTATCCAGCCTCCTGCACGAGGCACACCACGGCATTATTTTAGAAGGCCTACCCATAAGTTATTATTATCAGCGCCGAGTACATGTGCACTGGAGCCATAACTCGAGCCTGTTAATAACCATACCAGTACCCATAACCAGAGGGGGAAGCACCTTTTCTATATTTAGAATAGAAACCTTCCCCGTGCCTTTCGACACCTCCGACACTAAGTCAGTAGGTCACACCCAGGTGGAGCCACTTCCCGGCTACTTGGCTATGTCCAAGACCCACTCACACTATATACAGTTTACACAAGCTGACCTGGATATGTGTGACCTCGGCCACCTTATCAGCTGTAACCTACCCCTACCTCTGTTGTCGGCCACACACCCCACATGCACTCTATCCCTATTTTTAGACCTACCAGAGGCGGTGCACCATACCTGCAGTTTTAAAGCACACATGGCAGCACCCATACCAAATCTTATCCAACCCCTATCTCACAGCACTTTCCTATTAATAACCGACCATCCCACTTCCATGCTCCAATGCACAGATTCAGGCCAAGTCGAAATTAAGAATAGAGCATACTCAGTCATCTCAGTCCCATGTCTGTGCTCCATTAAAAATGCCGGCATGATTTTAACCAATTCTGATTTATCTTGCACCCAAAATTTCACCTTAGAACCCATATCAAAGGCCTACTTCAATTTACCACTGTGGCGACATTTTGGTCAACCTCCAGCCAATGTTTCCGGCATCACCATGGCAACCACTACCCAGACCCTTCACCTGCCCAATTTTGAAAAATTAAAACACCTACACAATCAAAAAATAGCACCCCTCTTCCAAAACACCCTAACCCTTAAAAGAGCCGCACAGGGACTTAAAGACCAATCAGCCCTCCTATCCACTAACTCCCTGATGCATCTAGGATACCACCTCCAGTTCTCACCCTGGATACACTTGGTATCACCCCTCCTGGCACTACTTTGCTGCGCATTAACCCTTAAGAACCATCTTCGTGTCAATCAATTGGCGCGCTTTATCACACTAGTCTCAGCAACCCGAACACCCAAGATGGCTAATGCGGAGAGTTGGGATCGTTTTAAAGATCTGATACGCCAGGCTAACAAAAACTGGCCAGCTCCACAAACGACCCCAAACACAGATCTGGATTTTGTACAATCGCCTGACCGCTACCAGGACATGTTCACCTGGATCTTAATAGCAACCCTCCTGTACATCACATGGAGTACCGCCAAGAGGTGCCTGCGACACTGGCCCTACTGCAAACAGGACAGCCACAGGACACCTTCGATTGTGGCCAAGATCCATGCTAATGGTCAAACCTTTGATTTCACCGTTGGCAAAATGATCTATGGACAGAATCTCTGGGCCCCCACCATCACAGCCCCTAAGGTCTCCCCAGCTCGCCTTACGGCACCCCTGGGCAGACACCTGGATCTCCATTGGAAGTCTGACATCAGGACAATAATCGGGGGACAAGTCCGGCAGATCCCGCTGCAGCGCTATCCTCCGGTACCACTTCTATGGAGAATACCGCTGTACAGGGTCTTAAAAGGAGCTCACCACATGACAGTGGTCATCTCCTCAGAAGGACAACCCGATTTTCAACTTGCCTCTAGTGACACTGACCCCGCCATACAACTACCTTGTGAGTCCTGGCCGGCTGATCGCCATGACTCCCCGGCTGAGCTCACAAAGTACACCCCACTCCGGCATCAGCCAAAGAAAGACAAATACATTTACAAGCAACCGGAGATGATGCTCACACCACCCTCAACATCAACCAGCGGTAAGTTTTCATCAGAAACCTACTTTGATCCTCATGTGGGGATCAATTAACCGCCGACCACCCCCCATATAACCTGGTAATGGACTCTCCCGGTCGCCCAATCCACCGGATAGCCCAATCTAACACCTTCATGTGGGGATCATCCCCATCCTTGATAGCTCTAAATCCGACCCCACCCACAAATAAAACCCTTTTTAACAACATCTCCAGTACCATAGCACAGTTTCGACCCACAATAACACAGTTATTTCGACTCACTGTGAAGGCCCACCGCACGATGAGACGTCGCCATCTTGTTTCTGACGTCGCGTCTGGTTCCCCGCCAAACGCTGCGTCAGAACGCCGGCGCAGCGTCTCACCACTGCCGTCGGCCTCCCCAACGTCAAATCTCTTTCATTTTTCCCACGTTGGCATGACAACTTAACGTCAGTCAGGACAACCGCACTCAATATCTGCGTCAAAACAATAACATAAGCACGTGTTAGCAATATCACTAGACTTGTTTTCGACCCAGGTTAACAATACCAACCGCATGACAATTGAAAGCCCGCCCATGCCAATTTAGAATCCCAGAATAAACAACATAACTTCTAACTGGTGGTGGACTTCTTATATATTATCAAATTATCACAGATCAAGCTCCTGGCAAACGAGTTATTCGTCATCACAGTTTTTCATTGTAAAATCATCATCAAATCACAGTCAATCGCATCTGGCCTGCCACCTTCCGCAGCTAGTCCTTTTTCCTTTCTGTTTTCTTAAGCCGTCCTCATTTTTCAGTTTTTCGGCACAGACAAGCCACACCAAATCGCTCCCGCATCTACCTCTGCAAAAAGCAATCCAAAACCCCCACTGTAAAAACCCACAATTCTAACAAATTCCAATTCCGATTCAAAATTCAAAATTCAAAAACAAGATTCAAATCTGTGAATAAAGTTTTCAAACACATTCAGGCTAACAACCGACTTAATCAAAATTACACGTACCGGCCAAGTCATCAGAATACGACACAGGGCCCACTGGCCCCTCCCTCTGGGCCATCGGGTGGCCCATGGACCCGGTGACAAAGTACCGGTACCTCCCCGATATGGACCCACACCAGGACAATCCTGAAACAAACCAAAAAAACACGGCGTCAGACCACCGGCACCACACCCAAATACACAAAACCACCCAAAAATCGATATCCTGTACCAGCACTTACCCGAATGTGCCCACCAGCACCAACAGCAGGAAGAGCATTCCTGAAGGCATCACCACGAACTGCGCTCGTACAATCATGGTTTCTCCGTGGTTTTTCGAGCCGCAGGTAAATCCAAAAGTTATAGCTCTCCTTGCCGGTCATAAGTCGCCTTCTGATCCCAAAATAGCCTCCGCCCTCTTTTATATCAGGATCCAAAACGGGAGCATAAAGTTAATTTTTGGACCTATTTTTCCGAAAAAGCGCATCATCAAAATTCAAAATTCCAGCCAACCAAACCCACCTTTGGGACCCAAGATCACCTAACCCAAAGTTGAGACAACCCTTACACATGACCCAACAAGGTCATGGCAAGTCTACACCATTCACCATACCATTTTCCCATACCATTTCACGAACGCCGGACAAACGCCAGCTCAGTGGCGCCAGCCAATGTTTGTCGCTTGAACTAAATAATAACAGATCCCCATACAGTGGCGCTACCCGTGCCGCGCAGCAGAACTAACCTGGACCCTGGATATTCCAGTTTCCCGCTCACATTTGGCCATGAGTCTACACCGGCCCAATGACACTGCTCATCAATATGCACTGCCTGATTCACTGCCTTACCTGTCAATTTGGTATTTTTGTTGGTCGCCTTGTAATCCATGCACTGTTATCGACCCCACAACTAAAAATACCCCTTCTCTTGTTCTGTTTTTTCAATACAGAGGCCAACGACCTAATCGAGGAGGCGGAGACCGCATTGACAGGCCAACAGGAGATAGTGGCAGACCAGGCACGCCCATACCAACCGGCCTGCCCCATTGGAGCACACGAGTCTGCTCTCCAATAGGGCCACCTACTAGATTCGCCACCCTGGGAAGAAATTGTCCCCACCTAATGTATAGCTACAGCTGCCCATGCAGCATGAACAAAGACAATAGACCAGAAACTTTCAAAACAATTGGCTCGACCCAGGTCTGGAGACCCCTACCCAAAACATACCAAGCTTCATCTGAGGAGAACAGTGACTCTGACACCTCCCTCTCAGCAGAACAAATAGACATGGACCCTGCATACAGTTCCGATCTAAATTTGCAGCCTGACTCAAGCAAGCCTAGCAGAATGCATTTCAGCAAAATTGTAAACTTTGTCCCCAACACCAAAAAATCCAGATCCAGGAGAAGACCCTCACTAGGTCGCTCCCTCAACCCACATGTCTTTAACCACCAAGACCCACCACCAAAGGGTCTTGCAAACCAGAGTCGCCATAGAAGGAGAAAATAATTTCATTAACCATCCTCTATTTATTTTATTTATTTTTAAAAAAACTGTATTTAATATTATGGACTAAAAGTGTAGAGACACACTTCACTCACCGACCGCCCATGGACACTATGAACACTGACTCAGTCAGCCTAGTCAACTGATTTTTAAAGCCAGTTCTTCTTGTTTGTATAAGGCTATGATACATAACCATGAAAACACGCTGCATTTTTACATTTATTTTCCTTTATAAGAACATTATGAAGAACACAAGCCAGGCAGCAGGTTTTTGTGATCTTAAGATGCCATAAAGTTCTTTTTCCTTTTCACACTGTACCTTTTCAAACCCAACCATGTCAAATATTTATGGGTTTTAGCTAGTTTATATTTTTTTTTTTTTCTAAAAATTTTACAAGGAAGCGCTGGCAACCAGTATTTTTGCAGGATCAACTGAGATCCAATCCAAATATCAGCCAGAGCCACCATTTATTTTTGTATTAACCTTGTCCCCTTTTTCAGCCAATCATAACCCCAGGTAGACTGAAGGCTAAACATGCTAAACTTTCCATTGACTAAGACAAACCTTCTACGAAAATTAACAGAAAACTTCTACAAATAAATAAAGGACCAAAAATCCAATTTTTTTTTTTAGAAAACTCCTTAAACATATCACCTAAAAGCCTTCAGACTCCCTAAGCCTTACCAGTATTATAAGGAATGATTGATCGACTTGCCAGTCATCAATTACCTTACCTCTGTTTTTATTTATTATATTGTATTGTACATTGGCTCAAGACCTAAATAATAAGCGCCTACCGGTACTGAAACAAACTTCAGTATTAACTTATCTACCTCAAGGTCTGCCTTAAAGCCAATAACTGCATGTTTTAGGATAGTTTTTATTTCCTTTATCTTTGTGTGAACTTTAGTGCTAGATAATAATCCAGCCTTTGTATCCTACCACGACCTGAATTTTTCATATTCTTCTTGCCAAAATTACAAACAACACCTCTTTGGCATAGTTTCGTTTTGTACTGTTTATAAATTATTCATGCTCAACCAAAAACCAATATTAAATATCTCCTTAATACTGTATACTTTCAACTTAAATGATAAGATGTAATACCTATTATTAGACATCAAACATATTGTCAGTAGACCTTTTCTCACGATCTTCCTCCTTAAAACCTCGCGTGGAATCGAGTAGGAATGTGGGGATTTGTCAGTAGACCGTTATAGGTATTGTACTTATCATATTTATTTTTCACCTTTGACTCTACCATGTAACCCAGTGTCCGAGTCTACCCACAAGCCAAGCCATACCCATAGACCAAAGGCTGGCGGTGTCAACTGCACTCAGTGACCCCGCCTCCTCCCACTGGAGGATACGGCGTCAATCACAAGCAGCCCACTGCATGCTGGAAATTCCTAGCAGACAATGTTTAGAAACAACTCCCCATGCTGGATGACATGCCCATTGATCATGAGCAGCTCACAGCATACCGGGAGTTCCCAGCAGCTATATTTAGAACCACACTGAACTCTGCGAACCCCAGTGCTATGTTTGGGATCTCCCCTACATACCTGCACTGGAGTTCCCCAGTTACTATATTTAGCTCACCTGATACTATTTTTAGGATGAGCTGGGTGAGCAGCTCCTACTACAAATACCTGTGGAGGGAGCAGCTCACTCATCTTTCCACCTTCATACTTCATACCTCACACACTCACGTGAGATCAAGGCCCTTGGCTCAAGGGCTAGGCTTGGACACTGTTGGGCACCTTTATACTGTATCACCATCTATACCTCGTGGACTTCTATGAATAAAGTGGATATCAAACTGGATTCCTGATTCGTCTGTATTCATCCTTATTCATCATTTACGGACTCGTTGACAAGTCGGAACATCTCATATTCATTGTTTTATTAATCCTGAACAGGGACAAAGAAAGCCGGTTGGGCCTGCGCAGAGACAGAGTGAGCACAGGCGAGGCTGACTTATTGGAACAATACCTCCAACAGATCATATAAGGCAAAAAAATGATCCTGTGTTTCCAGTTACATGCCAGAAATATCTAGGATTTAGAGCAGTTCCATTAAAAGGTCAGCAGCAGCAAATCACTTCTGGATCCAAAGCTGCTCCCACTTACAACAGCTGTACAGCCTTTGGGTGTACTTACAAGCACCTCAATAGATGGGACAACAACAAAACATGAAGCCAGCAGACTGGGGCTGGTACATTGAAGGTGCACAATATCTTCCAATGCTGTTTGGCAAGAAGCTTCACCAGCTTCCTTGAAATTGTGAAATGCAACTGCAGGATGGGTTGTGTAAAAATACTTTACCTGTACTAAACAATTACCTGGAGTGTTCAACTGCATGTGGACAGAGCAGAGGAATATGTAGTAACTCGACAACCGACCTTGGGGAAGAAGATGAAAACTAGATTGTGATCATTGCAAGACTATACACTCTCAGCAGTATATGATAGGTGTGATCACAATCTTAAATATTATCATTGCAACAGGGCTTTTGACAGGATTTTTTGCAATGCGCCAATTGCACACTTTTTAGCAAATACAATGCGCCATTCTGTAAATGAATGGCCATTCTAGCCATTTTAATGCGACATTTAAGAATTAAATGCGTGTATTACGCACTGCACAGCCCTGTCAAAAGCCCTGTTGCAAGACCCAGAGGAGCACATGTACCATGCTAGAGGCAAGTATATATCATTGTTTGATGGATAGGACAATCTCATCAATTATGTCTTTTTTCTAAATACTCAGTTTTGTTATGTATCTCTTAATTGCATCATAAATATCCTTAGGCTTACTTGAATGCATTGTATTGCAAGAATTGACCTGGGTATTTGATAAACCTGTGTTACTAGGGAAATGGACATGTAGAGTAACGGTTGCTAAGCAAGCATTTATCCTAGCAACACACCAAGTGTCCCAAACTATTCTATGGGTAGAATTTATGGGGATAGAATAGATTTCTTGGGCAATATATGTGCACTGAAAGAGGGAAATTGGTTGGCAAGTGTTTGGTATCATTAAGATTGAGTGTTCAACCAGATAAACCTCTGTTGCTAGGGACCAAGTCATAAAGAAGTGCATTACATCATAAATAACCTTCCGCTCACTTGACTGCACTTTGGTACTGCAAGAATTGAGCCGGGTATCAGATAAACCTTTGTTCCTAGGGAAATTGACATGTAGAGTAACTGTTGCTAAGCAACCATTCATCCTAGGAAAGAACAGAGTGTCCCAATAGATTTCATGGGTCAGATTTATGGGGATAGGATAGATTAAATCTTGGGCAATATCTGTACACTGAGAGGGGGAATTTGGTGATTTGGAGGCCATTTTGGATTTATGCATATTTGACAATGTTCCACTGCTCAAATTTGTAGGGACTTTTTTTGGTGATTCTGTAGACCTGTCTGAGCCATTTGGTGGTAAAATAAATTCTGTTGCAATTTGTGATGGGTATAATGGCTAAAACGACTGGGCTACTAGAAATAGGATTGCCTTATATTTAAGGGGCATCTTAACTGACAAAACACCCAAAGGTCAATTCAGAACATTGGTTTGTTTGTCCAAAGAGACCCAATAGTAACAATCAGTCCAGTGGTGCATCCAGGATTTGGAAAAGGAGGGGGCGCGGCCCAAAAGGATGGGGTGCACCCCTTATCTTTAAAGAAAATTTTGGGGTCCAAAATATTGAATTAAACTCTTAAGTACTGGAAACAAGGGGGTGCGTGCCCTCGCGCCCCCTCTAAATCTGCCACTGCCATCAGTAACTGTAACTCCTGCTATTTAGCCCTGTCTCATTAAATAGCCCCATTTGTGAACGTATTTTCAATGTTTGCAAAGGTTTGTAGGTTTGGGTAAAACGTTACATGTATTCAAAAACTTTTTATTAACCAAGTTTCAACCAAATAAAAAGGTTTTTTTTTCAACATTTATTCAAACAAACAAAACGTTTATAGAACGTAGAATGCTTTTATGTGCATGTTATAACATTTTTAGGAAGTTTGAAAAAACGTTTTCAGCCTGAGAACGTGTGCCTTATGTCAGGGCATAGCCACAATAATTTGACACAAACCCACCATGTAGTGTATAGTAGATCTAAGTTTATTGAAACAAATTAACAATGGCAAAATATTGCACACTAACATTGGGCCATCAATCAAAGGTATTGTGGAGCAATATTCAGCATACAGCATTGAACCCTTTACCCTTTAAAGGCCGCTGGTGCATTAATGCATCATGTCGTCATGACACACCAACCAAGTGCCGGCGAGACCGCTCACCAGCACGAGTATCATGCTGACCCTCCAGGAGTACATGTATCAACCCTGGAGGGTCAGCATGATGCTCCAATAGGCATGCTGCATCAGCAGCCTTTATAGCACAGTTTACACCTTTAGGATTTCCCAGAATGCATTTACCGACATATAAATTAACATAATATGTGACATGATGTGCAAAAATGGGGCTGCATTATGCATTCCGTGACATATAAATGATGGTATCCATAGTGTGTACACATGAAACTAATTCAAACCAACAGGCAATCTGGCCCCACCTCGACCACTACCGTCAGTCGTCTCTGACAGCCTGGGAATTTGGTTAAAAGTAGTTCTATAGTCACTGGTTGCTGTAGTGGTGTAGGCAGGTACTGTGCGTAGTAATGTTCCCCACTAAATGAGGACCCATAATGCCTAAATGCGAGAGACGTATTCCCTAGAATCCCTTCGGCAGCAAGATTGACCAACAGGGTGAGGTTTTCATGACCTTTCAGCTAATTAGATATCATAATTATTATGGACATAGGACAGCAATGGTTAACATACATCACCGCCTGATCCTAAACTATTGTGGCCATGAATCTTGATGAAGTAATCAGTCAATACGAAAACTCGCAGGACACAGGGTTTTGCCAGCAAAATAACCGCAGGGCCTATGGGAATTGCCAGACTACAGGATTGCCGAATGTTGTCTGGCTGTAATTTTGGGACCTTGGGCAATATTTCGGTTTTTAAAGGTAGCGAACGGATCATTATTAAGGTTTGTACAGCCTAGAACAAAAGACATTACTGTTTGTTAAGGTTTAAAGAGTAAAATGATTAAAATGGTGTTTTAATTTCTTTCCTGGCAATAATAATCTTTAGGTATTCGGTCCCACCAAAACCAATCTTGGTCTGCAGAATGATAAAAACTCAAGGACCGAATGGCCCATGAGGGGAAATTCTTTACGTAAAGAATGTGTAATGCTACATAATCAATGGTTTCTACTCAATCAAATGTATAAATAGCTCTCTGAGAAGTGGGTGATTTATGGTGAGATTGATATATCGTAGGAAAAAAGGCCTAAACTGAAATTATAATATTTCTTTACTTTTGCTTATTTTATCATTTGGGGTTGAAATGTATCTGGGCCTAGTTTGGTTAGAACATCGTTTTCATCTTAAGATAATAAGATGGTAGAAATAGCTAATTACTTTATGTGTGAAGGAACTGTGGATATATAGGGGTAAATTTTCCTACAAGATGGACCCTGAGTCAGGTAGTACTGTTACGCCACACCAGGTGGCACTTCTCAGGTTTGAACAGAGGGACTGGATTATGAACATTTAGTCATGAAACTGTCCATATTATGACACCAGTTGCCATGAGAAGTCCTGGTTATTCTGTGAGGGGCTGACTGCACCAATTTGCTCCATGTTGTCCCTCCATGAGAAGATAGTTTGTTGATTGGGCAGACTAGGCGGAGCTCTACGCCACACATGCCTCTGTATTGGTATGTTCAGTGGGATAAATGGTGATGATCTATATCTTCTAAATCTGAAGAAAATAATCAATAAAGTAACCATTACGACCAGAAGGATGGCTTGTTGGCTTAAACCTCTTCCCCTGGATGGCAGGAATCACATGCTTCAGACCCCTCTGAGGAGGGAGGAAACTTTTTTGGTGCACCCACACAAAAGTCGACCCCATGCCTGTTGTTAAAATATGACCACTACCAAAATCTAAGTAAATGTCAATTATATTATTAGATCAGTTGGCGATAACAATCCTAAAAGTCTCTCATCTAAAATTTTAAAGCCAAGCATTGCATGCCACTACTCTTAGTGGAAAAGAAAATGATGTATTTTTGTTGGTTGGGGTTCACTAGAAGATAACTTGTTGGTTGGGGTTCACTAGAAGATAACTGAAAGAAGTATACTCACATTTTAATGGGGGTGGCCCTGGTGATAGCAGCACTTTTCAATCTTGGTATAATGTACACAAAGAGTGAAAAACCAGCCAACAGAAGCACAGGCACTCCAACAATGAGTGTGATGATGAGCGGACTAAAAGCTGCATCAACCCGTGCATCCAGATTCTCTGTTGTAAGTCCTAGTTCTGTCAAGGCTAGTTTATATAGTCCAGTACCCGAAGGTAAAAAAAGGCATTAGGTTCAATAAAATTGTAACAAAAGGTTTCTTGATGATTTTCAACTCTTTGATACCTGTTCTTTTCACAGAGAAAAAGTTTGCCAGAATCAACCTTGGGCAAGTGCCTCAAATCCAACATGGCCGCCTTCAGACCAAGGTTCGGTGTCAAGTTGCACTTACTTTGGATCTAATCAAGATATTCACTATTGTAATACATCAATTAACATCAGCATGAAGAGTTACACTCATTTCTACCATGTCCCAAGGTCAAGGTCATCTGGATATGGAAATAGTTACCCATAATCAGTGACAAACACTCAATCTCTTGAGAAGTTGATGAATAATCTATGCAGAGCCAGAGATCTCATTAAAGATGCACTAAGGCAGTTTCCAGCCATAAATCCTACCGATTCATAAAAGAAATGTGACTAAAATCAACCTTGGAGAACTCCCTCAAATCCAACATGGCTGCCTTCAGCTGAGGACTCAGTGTTGAATTGCATTAACTTTGGATGCACCATCAAGATAACCACTATTATAATACATCAATCAACAACTGCATGAAAAGTTACATGTATTTCCACCATATCCTTAGGTCAAGGTCATCTGAATATGGAAATATGTGCCGCAATAAGTGAAAAACACAATTTCTACAGAAGTGTATAAATAATCTATGCACAACCAGAGACATCATTGAAGATGCCCCAAGGCAGTCTCCAGCTTTGTTATGTCTTAAGCTAAGCCCACACCACACACAAATGGTTCCAGCAGTTCAATCTGACTGCCTTTAGATTAAAGCATAGTTTATGCATATTACATCTACACCAGCACCTTTAGTGTTGGGAAAATGGTGCTCTGCCACGGGAAAGTGCAGCCAGTGTCTACAGCGAAGTTTGATTTTGGCGAAGCCTCAGTTGCATCATATGCCTGATAATGATGCATACTGGGACTGCCTTAACCAAAAACCAAAGCATTATCTGAAAAAAAATCTATTGCTATACTCTTCTGGTTAGGTTATTGTACCAAATAGCAAGGGAGTTAGATGAGGAGAAAAGAAGGATAGAATATTCAAAAATGAAAAAGTAACATAAATTTGGGGCAAAGTCAGAGGTAAAACATCACGTCAGTGCATGAAAATAGCAGATGAACAGACAGACACTGGACCCACGGCTGTCGGAAGTGGGGAAGGTTTCATAGAAGGAGGTAATAATATATGATCAAATGATTTGCTACAAAATATCATGATTAATTAATAGAGTGATTAATTGGTACCTGGAATACAACAGACACCAATGTATTGATTCACAAACATCAATGTTATTAGAATCATTTCTTTTTCTGTGGTACCTCTAGTAATTATTGAGCAATCTGTACTATACAAGTAAATTGCTGGAAGGTGGCAATGGAGGTGTATCATGGGGGGTGAACAATGTGAATTCTGTTAGATTTAGAATACCATAAATTCTCTCATATTTGCCATACCTTGGGAGAAGCTATAAGCCACAGCCATGGTTTGAAAATTGGCAATTCAATACTGTTAATATTGTATAAAATACCCTGGTATAAGCCACACCCAGATTTTGGGCTGTCCCCATAAGCCACATTTTTATTTGGGTTCTAGTATAAGCCACAGTTTATACCAGACGATTTACAGTCATCTATACTCTTACAACCTCAAATTGTGTATGAATGCATCTCCTACATCCTCTTTACATAATTTGTTATCGTGAGATTTAGAAACTATTTGACAAAAGTTTAAAGTGAGGTGAAGGGTGGAAAGGGCTGTTTTTTGGCCAAAATCGGTGAAATTACACAGACATAAAGCAGTATATATTATGCAATTGTTTACGGTTTGAAAGGTCAATATTGATATTGAATTGTCTGTGCCAACTGGGAAGATAATGAATTACCTATGCTGGTTGTTTTCATCTCTATTCAACACTTTTTACAATTTAAATATCATCTGGAGGATGTTTCACCACATAGCTATATATATACACACATACGGCCATAAGATATGGCCCTTATGTGGAAAAAGAAAATATTATTTAAAAAAGTGTTTCAGATAGGTGGCCGTGTCCTGTCCGTATGTTATAATGGAATTTTTGTATCTTGAATTCCACATACAGATTTTTTTGTTGTCTTAAAGGTAAACATGGGCAAATTCCAGTCAAATTCCAGGAAACCCCCTGGGAATTCCCTATATGATATCACACATGCGGGGTCATGTGATCTATGTGGAAATAATCTTAAAAAAGTGCCGTATGTTGGTAGAAAGAGTGAAGGGGGGGGAGGGTAAGTGTATATAGGCACAAGTGGGAGTGGGGGCACATTCAGGAGGGTGTTGCTCCTATTATAAAAAGAGCTGTGAGTATGTGCCCTCTTTTCTAAACAAGTCGTGCACTGCTTCACCTAAGTACTTGCACTCACCACATTAGTCTGAAAAGTAACCTGGCTTGTTTAAAATAGAGAGAGCTGCACTACCAGGTACCTTCTCATGTCACACGCTCTATAGTTTATTATACTGACTGACTTCTCCCAACTAGGTACCTACTCAAATCCCCCTTTTTCAGCACCGTACTTGATTGACCACTTGTGAGCAACAAAAGGATCAAGCTATAGCTACATGAAAAGAAAGGACTGGAAATGAGGGCATTTTTAGCCAGCTCTTCCTTTTACTATAGGAGCAACACCCTCCTGGGCTGTATAATGGAAATGGTAGTGGGTGGGATTATATGAAAGGCAAGCCCCAAAGAAAGGGCCAAATATACTTTTGAGGCATGACAATGCAATAAAGGAGGATTATACCAACAGTAATGGCCACATAAAATAGAGATGATAAAACACTTCTGTAGCATACTACAAAACCATTCCCCCCCCTCAAGAAAAAGTAGTGGGGGGGGGAGTTGAGATATAGGGCCTGCGATTCTAATAGACTCTTTAGACTTTAGGGCACACACTTTACATGGGGTATCATGGTAACATTCAGCCAAGTGTACACTCTCCTATAGGCAGAAATGGGGAGAGGCTCGTGAATGAGAAGTTCATGGGGGGGGGGGGGTCTTCTTGACACCATGTAAATCATCCCAACCCCCCCCCCCTTCATTCCCAATATACCTTGTATTTCTGACATGTGGGCATAAAATATCTCCACATAGCTGATTTTCCCCCATATACGACATACAGGGTACCCCCTTACCCCTCCACATTCAGAAGGATATATGTGGCCTCTATGTGGAATTTTCAATTTCCATATCTTGAACAGAAACAGGTAAAAGTCTGTATCCACATGTGGAGGGCCTTATCCATGATTCTAGGATGTGGAAATTTGAACAGAAACAGATAAAGGGCCGTATGTGACATATGGGGGCCGTATATGACATATGGGGGCCGTATGTTATGTGGTGAAACACCCTCCTGGTCTATATTAGCACTTATTATCATAAGTCAATCTGGGCTATATGCATCGACATACCCCTTTTGGTTATTTTAACAAATGAAAACATTACTTTTACACCTATTAAATCTCTGTATATAAAATCAGAGTATCCAAGCATTAATCAGGAAGAAGTATTTTATTGAAAATGTTCAAGCAAATGCATACAGATAAAGAAGAATTCAAGCTGGTGCAAGAGTGTTTCCTCATGTATAGAAGCCTGCCCCATGAATTAGCCTGCCCTGTGAAAAGGACTGGTCAATCTACCAGTTATTGTCAATATAGACCCAGGCCTATACACAGGGATATATGGCAGGGGTAGACACTATAGCTGGTCCGAAGGCCAATGGCCCATAGTTTTGGGTGTTGGCCCATAGCATTTTCAACATTTGACTCTTGGTGGACCCAGGATGTCTAATTTGATTTATATGAGTATAGGCATGTTATATATCATTGGAAAGAAATAATCAGCAAGGATTTCGCCATTCTAATTTACTAAGTTATACTGAGTTTGATGAGGATACATATCATTTTCTCTTTAAGACCATGTAACAAGTTGGTCTGGGCCCTTAGTTTTAGCTCTGGGCCCATAGATTTCTAAAGTTATGCATCCAGGTGGCCCATGACTCAGGAAGTTAAGTCCTATCCCTGTATGGTACACTGAAAACATGGAAGATCCGAAACTAGTCAGCAGTGACCACTTTAGGTCCTCAAGTTGACGATACCTAAAACTACAACTTGAGGTAGTCAAAATGACGACTTTAGGTTGTCATCCTGACGACCTGAGTCATAAGTATGACAATACTGACAGTAGAGAGTCATCATACTGACGACTTAGGTCGTCAGGATGATGACCTAAAGTGGTCACCGCTGACTAGTTTCAGATCTTCCATGTTTTCAGTGTAGTTGATCCCTGGGTTCTTACGCAGGGCAATATGGTGGTTAATTAATGGTTCTTACCCCCCACAAACACTAGCATAGAATATCAGGATACAAGTGTATATAGATTAATGTATATCTAACACTTTTAAGACTGCTCTACCCAATTTTCCTATAATGCATAGGTATCTTCTAAAAAATAAGATATTGTAGTTACTTGTTTAACCACAAGGCTCACAATTGAGTGCAAGTTTCCTATGAGCACAAGTGTAGGATCCTCCTAGAACCAAAATTCCCTCTTTAAAGGCCTTCAAATGGGAACAGCTTCTACTCTACACAGTTGGAATCAGGTATTTATGAGCAGGTGTGCTCAAACAAGTAATTACGGTATCAAGAAGAAAGCATGATCTTTGAGAATCAACTGAGCATGTTTTATTACATGCATGAACCACATTTTATCACAAATAATGAATAATATCTACCTATATGGCATTCCTTACTACAAAGGCAGCCATCTTCAATTGCAGGAACCCTTCAGGTGGGGGTGTGGTCTTAGCTTAAGACATGGTAGGACCTATTCAAAAGATGAAAACTACCTTTGGGCATCTTTAATGAGATCTCTGGTTTTGCATAGATTATTTTTTACAATTTTGTAGAAATTGTATGTTTTTTACTAGTAGCACATATTTCCATATCTAGATGACCTTGACCTTGGGACATGATGGAAGTGCATGTAACCTTTCACGCTGAGGTTGATCGATATATCACAATAGTGGTTGTCGTCATTAGATCCAAAGTTAATGCCATTTGACACCGATGTCCTCAGCTGAAGGCAGCCATGTTGGATTTGAGGTACTTCTCCAAGGTTGATTTTAGTCAAAGGTATTTTAAGAAATGGTAGGATTTATGGCTGGAAACTGCCTTAGGGCATCTTCAATGAGATCTCTGGCTCTGCATAGATTATTCATCAACGTCTCTAGAGATTGAGTGTTTGTCACTGATTATGGGCAAATATTTCCATATCCAGATGACCTTGACCTTGGGACATGGTAGAAATGAGTGTAACTTTTCATGCTGATGTTAATTGATGTATTACAACAGTGACTATCTCGATTAGATTCAAAGTTAATGCAATAGAGCATTCCCCTTCCAGCGCCGCCCAGTCATGGCTGTCTGGGAGTAGGGGGTACAAACACTCCTATGGAGAGCATAGAAACAGTGACCCCATTTCCACTTGTCAGTGATTTTTGACCAAAATATGCATTTTTGTATAATTATGTCTGGACAAAGTGATAGGTCATATTCTTGGTATCTACATTGGTGCCATCAATAAAAGTAATTACTATATTTATCAGTGGTAGGGAGATTTTATCTAAATGGGTCAGCCCTGAGTCCATACTGTTCTATAGTGAGTGACTGCTCAGCTGCAACCCCTCACTCAAAGAGTGGCCCCTAGAAGGGGAAAGCCCTATTTGACATGGATACTTGATCTGAAGGCGGCCATGGTGAATTTGAGGCACTTGCCCAAGGTTAATTTTGGCAAACTTTTTTCCCCTGAAAAGAACGGGTACCAAAGAGTCGGTTTATGCGCAGTCACTAAAAAAACAAGGTATTGATGGTATTAATGATGTGTTATGTGGCCACACTGTAAAAAAAAGATGCCAGAGATCTGTTGTTGTTTTGACTTTCTTGTACATTTGTGTACCACTGTACTGCCACCTGGGGCTTCTTGTAAAAAGTACAGTGCATCACTCTTCATGTTCACAAGGATCCCTGGTAGACTCAAAAGTTATTTCTTTTTACAGTGCACAACTGGTAAAAATGAGGTGAGACATCATTGATATCTACTTAATTGGATAATCTGGTACATATAAACTTTGAACTTGTTGATGTAAATGATTTAAAAAAAAGATAATGTAACATAAGTCTACCTTGGTAATTGGTAGGCAGCATAGAAAATACCTTATGTGTAATCAAAATTGTAAACTCTGTATTTAGATTCATCCTAAATTTCTTTACCTACTTTAATTGACAATGGGAGATATTTCTCAAAATGTGGCAGATTTATTTATTAAGCCATGGCTGTCTGGTTTAATATAGAACAGATTAAAAATCTGTGATTGCTTACCATCTTCCATCCGCCTTCCAAATAAAACATTTTGTTTGAGTACAAAAACAGATCTTGGAGTGTTTGTGTAATTAAATGGTCCTACATCCGGTCCCAGCACCAGGTGAAAACTTCCCGTAATGTGAGTGAGCAAACATCTATATGGGGAAATATTAAAAGGCATTGAGGAAAGTACTCAAATACATAGTCCTTATATAGTATATCATTCACAGGGAGAACTTGCATAAGGAAAATAATACAGCCATCAGAATTCGAATGACTTATTCAACCACAAACTAAAATGATATTTATACTATGAGTTTTGATCAGGTCAACTAACATTGACAAAGCTGAAAAGTATGTTCTAAATTGATTCTTATAAATTCTTTAGTAAGTCTATGTGGTTAAGAAAATGACCAAAACTATTCATATTCTGAACACTCAGCGATTGTCTACCATGTATGATTATTGAATGAGACGGTTTGAGGTTGAGGTCCACCACCAATAAAAAAGAAAAATGTGGCAAGGGCTACGGATAGGAGTTGCCACTCTGCGGCAGGAGTGTGACGTCACAAATTGTGTCACAAGGTGACCGTGATGTCACTGACAAACCGAAAACATAATGGAGTTGCTACGGTCGCTGCGCTCCCGGCCGCTACGCTCCTGGCCGCTACGCAGCAAGCAACTCCAAAAAATCGCAAAGCCGCTGGCAATAAATGTTACAACTTCTGCCATATTTCCCCACTTCATTTTCATTGTAATTGGCAATAAATATTACAACTTCTGCCATATTTCCCCACTTCGTTGCCACTCTGCGGCGGAAGTCACGGCCAACGTAAGACATCACAAATTGCGTCACAAGGTGACCGTGACATCACTAACAAACCGAAAACATAATGGAGTTGCTATGGTCGCTGCGCTCCCGGCCGCTATGCAGCAAGCAACTCCAAAATAAAAACACAATGAATTTAAACTCAATTCACATATTTTATCAATATTCTAAACCCTCATAATAATACATTCATGCTTGTTTGCCTACTAATTTTGCAAATCACTTAAACTGAACCAAATTAAAAGAATGCTTATAATATTGTACATTGTAACCACCTACCCAAATCGATAATTCAAAGTGGTGATGAAAAGGTCTCCATAAATATTCCTGAACTCCTTGTCAATCTGAAATTATAGATATCAGCTATGTGGCTAAAGCCAGGGATCCACTACCACAAATTTCTTGCTACTTGCACCAGTGCGTGTGTTCTCGCAGAGCAGTGGCAAATACCAAAATATTTTGATTTTTTTTTGCAAATGTTGTCGCATGCCGCTCGGCTGTCACATGAACGCAGTTGCAGCAGCTGATCGACTGCTGGAATATTTTCTGCGAGAACACACGCATGGATGCAAAGCACTAGAAAATTTGCGCCAGACAATCCCTAGCTTAATGTAGGCAGTCTATGTGAAATCATGGGTACTCAGGGTCATTTTGTAAGGTACACAGTCACTGCGGTTTGACACCCTAAAAGTTAGTGTAAGTGGAAATATGTGTCAGTGATGATAGGCAAAGCCCAATGACTTCTCCGTATGGTCAGCACTTAGGTAGCAATCACATAGAGTTTGTTAGGGCAGTCGTAGTGCTACGGGCACTGCATGACCAATACGGTTTGATTATAATGTCACTAGATTAACCACCTATTTAAAATTAAACCTACAGAGGGAAAATGGGCCCAAATAAAAGCTAGAATATGAATTCACTTACATTAACTAACTCATATTTACTTAAACAAACTGAAAATTTCATTGTATGACTAAATCAAATAATCAGATGATCTGATTGAACATTTATAATTTTTTTAAAAACTGAATATCTTTGATTTCTTTTATGAAAACCCTTTGAACGTTACAATAAACATTTCAATCGTTTTTCAACGTTTTTCTCAATTTTTGTGAAAACATTAGTAGTATATAGGTGCAAACTCAGCACATAGGAACAGCTACTGAAATCGGTTTGACCTACTTACAAACCGGAAATGACTAGTTTTGAAGGTGGGAAATTTGAAATCCCGAGCTTTGATTGGTTGAAAGACCGGGAGTGACGTCATGACCTAGTTACTTGATTGGCTGAAAGATGGTCTAGTTTTAAAAGGTGGGAAATTTGAAATTTTGCAATTGACCTAGTTTTAAAGGCATGAGAGATGGTTGTCATGGCAACAGCAAAACATAAACAAATGTGTTGTTGTCATGGCAACGTTAAAATATAAACAATGATGTCACCTTGACCTTGACAATGCTATTTTGACCTGACACCTAGTGGAAATTATTGGAACTACTTATAGCTGGGTTTTAGTGGAGTTTCTTTGCAGTTTAATAAAACTAGTGTTTTTTTTCACACCTGACACCTAGTGGATATTATTGGAACTGCTTACAGCTGGACTTAGTGAACCCATTTGTGGTTAAAAAGAAAACTAGTAGCGATGGCCTTACCATCTTTTCTCAAATTTGTGCAGTGCTGTTTGTGAATTGGGCTTTAACCATGTGTAATCGGTGGCAGAGTAATGAATTTCAGCTGTTTTGCAATGTGACGCAAGGATTTTGCACTGGAACAACGATGTAGCAACCCAGCGTTCTGTAGACTGTTGCCTCTGTCGCCGCCGCCTGTGTGCCTGCTTTTCACCAGGTGGCCTTGTTAGAGACGCCGACTGCCTAAGCACATAGCGTCGCTACTTTTTTCTTCTTTAAAACCTGAAAAAAGTGCCTCACAGACCCTATTTTCGGTTTGAAAATGAAAGTCACAACTCTTTAAATTTGTAGCAATAGAATAAATTTTGACAAAAACATAACAGATGGTTTAGATTACTTTTTATTTGCAGTTGAGAACCATTCAACCTCTTATGCGTGCACCTTGTGCCTGTCCCACTGGTGCCTTACGATCTCCTTAGGAGTGACTAGAGACATAAGCTGTCAGCTGTTGCTGCCTGTGTCGTCATGAGGCCACATCTGCTCCAGGTTCTGTCACTGTGTCGGTTCACCACCGTCGTCAGAGTCAGACATGGTATCAGGAAAGATATACAGTGCATTTCTCTGTCTGTCTGTCTGTCTGTCTCTCACTCGTCACACTGAGAAGCAATCCTGACTCACTATGTCACTAAGTTCACTTCTCCCTTCACTTGGTGACTCATGGCTTAACGTCGTTGGTTAAGGATGTCCCCCACAGGTGGCATTCCTGGTGTCGTGTTCCTAGCCTCCTCAGTCAGTCAGTCCTTCCATTCCTGTGCTGCAAATGTTAACACAAATGGGTGCCAATTGACCTCCTCTTTTAACCTTTTTTAACCAGCGGCAGCAGCAGCAGCGACAGTATTTTTTTAAAGCAAATCGACTACGGCATCCTCCATTCTTTTTTCGTGCGCAACCTTTTTCACTGCTTCCAATGATTCCTCCGCATAATAGCTTGCCTTTTTGAAGTTGAGTCCAAGTAGGATGTCCACTAAAACGGACAGCGGTGATATTTTTTTTTGTATTTCCATATCCTCAATACTTCAAAAGGTTGGTAAGTTCCGCGTTGGTCAATGAAAGCTGCTTTCCCAATACCTTCCATTGTGGTCTTATGCGAGCAGCTGTCACGCTGATGAAATCCTTTTCCTCTCTGGTGTTCACCACTAAGTCGAAATCGTAAAATTTTCCACCTAGACCAATGTTTTTTTAAAGCAGACCTTAGTTTTTCATATCTGAAAGGGCGCATTGTGTCCAAGTATTTCCACAGCATGAGCCTTCCGTATTGCTTGGGGGGACTGTCTTCACATGTAAGATAATGTAGTGCGTCCATGTGAATTCCTAAAGCGTGTGCTAGCTCCTTCAAAGAATCGTCTCCAATCATTTCACTGATTTTAAACAGTGAGAAATCTGTAGGATATTTTGTTTTTGCCATTGATGTGGTGGTAGGTAGGTAGATAGAGTGAGTAGGCAGGGAGAGGTAGGTAGGGGTTGTATAGGGTAAAGTAGGGTAGGGTAGGGGGTGTGTGTATGTTATACATATGCGCGTGTAGGGCGGTTCCCCCCCCCTATTACTTAAGGGGTGCCCCCCCACCCGATACTTTATCCTACCCAACCCTACCCTACCCTACCCTACCCATTTTACACCTACCTACTCTACCTAATTTTTTCTACCTCCTTTATTCTAGCTTAAACATAAAAAAAAAATTGTTTGTTATTCAACCATGAACCAGAGAGCAGCAATGGGTGTGTGGGGTCGCGGTGGTGGTAGTGGTGGTAGTGGTGGTGGTGGCGGCGGCGGTGGTGGTGTGGAAAATGTTATGATGAGGGGTGCATGTGTCATGGTAGGGTGCAGCATGTAAAATGTTAATTGGAACATCTTGATAGGGTCATTTATGTTTGTAACCTTGTGGTGGTGAGAATGTTATGGTGTAGGGGAGGGGGTAAACTTTGTTGCCTCTTCTTTTGATCCTTACACCTGAAAGCAAAATTCGTTTATTATTATACAGATATGGAGCAGGGTCCAGTGCTTGATACTGGCGAGTTGTGGCAGGAGAATGTTATGATGAGTGGGACTGGAGGATTCCCTTTGATCCTAAAACATATGGCATGCATGCCATGGCAGGTTGTACCATGTAAAAGGCTAATTGGAACATGTTGATAGGTTTATTCATGGAGAATGTTATGATAAATGATCCAGGAGGTAAAATGCAACACCTTTTTTTCTATTTGATCGTGGAGCATGTTGCATAGGCGTGGCTTGCCAGATATTTTTTTTCAGTTTATACATGAAATTGTTTATTATACAAAGAGGGTGTAATACATAAATTTGAACACGTCAATAATGATGAGTAAGCCGGGAGGAGGTAAAAGCTAACCACCCTTCATGGTCAAACCTGTTTTTTATCTTTTTATCCTGTAGCACAAGCGTCAATGGCAGAGAATGTTATGATGAGTGGGATTGGAGGTGTAGGGGAGAAGGTAAAATCCAACGTTTGGCTTTTATCCTGGAGCACAAGTATTAATGGAATGCTGCTTTTGCTGCTTCTGCTGCTGCTGCTGCTGCTCCATGGTGGCGGTGGTGGTGGCAGCGGTGGTGGTGGTGGGGGTGGTGCTGCTGCTGCGGCATGCTTAATGGAGGTGGTGGTGCTGTTGCTGCTGCTACTGCATGCTGGTGGTGCATGCGGCTGCTACTGCTGCTACTTCTGCTTTTGATGCTGGAGCATGTAGCACAGATGGTGTGTACATTGTGTAACATGTAAACAGGGTGTAAAACTGCTAATTTGAACATGACAATATGGGGGCTTAACAGTGTAGTGGGAAAATATTATGCTAATGAGTGAGTCAGGGAGTAGGTGGTAAAAGCCATCACTTTTTTTATGCTTGTAGCCTGGTAAAAATTAAAACCCAGTAATTAATTGTATGTTCTCTGTGGACTAGGCTGAAAGGCTAGATGAGGGTATTATGGTTTATTCTAAACCAGAAAATCATGCTGATTTCAAATATAATTGATATATTGGTGTGAGTATATTAGAAATACCCAAAAAATGGGATTTAAAAATAAAAATATTATTGAAAAATATATGAAAATATCAAAAATCAGTAAAACATGAATTAAACCCCCAATTATCCACTTTACAACATAAATCAGTTAGATGGTGGGTGAGGAGTAAAGCAGGCATGACCTAATTAGGTTATTAAGCCTTGACCCACTTAATTAGGTCAAAGATCACAGAAAAAATATTTGCCATATCTCTGGTTCTAGGAGGGCTTTCTGCACAATTTTAAGTTCTAGATAGGGATTTCTGACATAGAGGAATCAACTAGGTTTAAACTGACTAGGAGGCACTTTTAAGTCTCAAAATCAGGAATCAATATTGAATGTCTGTGTGAATACAAATTTGTGGCAGGAATGATTTAACCAGATAGCATCACAGGTAATATTGTAATATCCCATTTGTGATGGGTAGAACATGTAAATTGCGTGTAAACTGCTAATTTGTACATGGTGATATGCAAAATGCAGGGGTTTATTTTTTTTAACGGTGTGGTAAAGAGAGTGAAATCCAACACATTTATGCTTGGTCAGACACATGGTTGGTTGAGGGAAAAGAAGGGGGGTTGTGGTAAAGGAATGTTATGATGAGTGGGACTAGAGGTAAGAATGAAATCCACACTCGTCTTTTGATCCTGGAGCACAAATGGTAATGTCAGTGGATCCATTCCTGAATTTTTTTTGTTCATGACTAATGATGATGATGATGAGTGGGGCTAAAAGCTATCACTGGGAATGCTGTGGTCTTTTTTTAATTTCTAGAGCATGTAGCACAGATGGTTGTGAACAGGGTGTGACATGTAAACAGCATGTGAAATGGTAAATGTGAAAATTGTACATGGTGATATGGGGCATTTATTTTTTAAAGATGGGGTGAAAAAAAGTGTTATCATGAGCGAGTAAAATCTAACACATTTTTTTTTTTCTTTTGATCCTGTGTCATGCCTGGTCAGGCACATGCCTGCTTTTACCACCCTTCATGTTTTTACCACCCCTCAGCTCAAACATAAAAGCAAAACTGATTTATTATACAAGCACGGACCAGTGTGCAGTGGTTGTTCTTGTTGTGGGGAATGTTATGATGAGTGGGACTAGAGGTAAGGATGAAGTCCACACTTGTCTTTTGATCCTGTAGGACAGATGGCAATGGCAGTGGTGTAGCATGCAAACAGGGTGGGGTGTAAACTACTAGTTTTCAACAAGCTGATGAGAACCTTTTTTTTTCATTGTGTGCCATGTAAAATGATGTTCAGTGACAAGCACATGTTCTTAATTCAAAAAATGGTGAGCGAAAAAAATGTAAATTTAATCTGCGGAAAGTACTTTACAGTGACATGGAAAATAGCCATTTAAAAAAAAAAGCCATGGAGCATGTGGAAACTTACTGTTTAGAACCCCATGAGATGTTTTTTTTAAAAAAACAACTGCGCTGTTAAACTCGCTTTTTGAAACAAAAATTTAAATAAAACTTATTCTTTGTTAAACTGGTGTTCTTTTTTTTACTTTTTACCAACAGGTAAAAAAAAAACCAAAGACTTTTTTGTTTTTTATGAGTAAGGGGTAAAATGGTTAACAGGATAAGCTGTGACAACTTTGCAACCTTCAGCAAATATTTGAGTTACCACCCTCACTATATGACAATAGCCTAGTGAGGAGAGGCCAATTTCAGTTCTGAACACCCTTTCGTAAATGATTCTGTTTGAGACAAGGGGGGATAATGTAATTTTGTCCGCTTGAAATAGCGTTGTTATTATCAACGCTTCTACCAAAGTGGGATCAATAAAAACTTAATTTCCACACTTTGGACTTTTTTTTCAGAAACAAAGTTTTCTGCCTTTCACAAGTGAAAGAGATTGAGGACATGCAGGGTATGGCGTGACATCTCATAATGTGCATTACAACATTATGAGTAAGCTCAATCCCTGCTACCTGTCAGTTTTTACTTTTTGTGATCATTTTTTTTTATGGATGGACAAAAGGGGTGTTTGCCGTTCTTTATCAAAGGTGCAGTGTTGTTTTGAAAGGAAACACTCCCTAAAATTTAAATTGGGAGGAATAAATGCGTCTGAAGGATGATGTTCAGGACAATACCGCCACAGTTGAAACAGCTTACCTTGTTCTACACCACCCCTTATGTCTGAAATATTAAAAAACTTCTGTTTCTCTTTTGTGAGAAGTGGATAAGCTCAGAGATAGTGAAGCAGGAGTCATGATCAGCTGAGCAGTGAGTGAACCTTGCACCATCAATGCTCACAGTGGCAACTCGGTGGTCAGTTGAAGTGGGGGTAATACATACTGGGGAAAAGGGGGTGGGAGGAAAAAAGCTGCTCAACGCACTGCACATGGTGGCAACTTGGCGGGCTGTCTAACATAAACAAAACAGGGTTGCATATACAGGCTCATTAGGCTGCTACTGAAGGGAGGGGGGAAGTAGGGTTTAATAGGAGTGGTAAGCGGCTCACTGACAATCACAGAGGCACTTTTACTGCTACCGCTGCTGCTGCAACCATACCTACCACAGCTTCACTACACCGCCACCAGCATTTCCACAGTCATGCCAAGCAAACCCAAAACAAGAGCTAAGAGGCTACCACCCATTAAACTGCAGCGCTCTTCTACAGAGAACTCTCCCTCTGCACCTTGTTATAATGTAGTAGTGGACGATTGCAATGCCCAGGAAGCACCACCATCATTTTACTCACCACTGACCCCGGATAAAACTCCAGAGGTGGAAACCTTGATGCACGACTAGCACAGTGAATGGGGCAGTGGAGAAAATGGCGAGTCTAAGTTTGGCATATGTGATTTTATTAATCCTGCAATGTGTACAGACTACTTCAACGACCTTACAGCCCCCACAAACATCATTGAGCAAACTGAAGTTGTGCCAACAGCGCAGCCATGGCACCATCATCACCACCACCATCACCTGGAGACATCGTTGGCAACCCGCACACTTACCCTGTCATGACTCAACCTGAGGTCATTGACTCGACCAAAGAGGAGGAGGAGGAGGAGAGGAAGGGGGGTGAAAAGAAGGCAGTGGTGGTGGTGGCAGGTCTTAACCACCCTTTTGATGCTTCACCCCTGCTATTGACTGATGAGAAAACTTCTTTCACCAACTCGAGAAAGAAGAAAGGGACAGGGTCAGGGACAGGGCCAGGGACCGGTGCCAAGACCGCTACACCTTTGGTCTGTAGGCGGAAATGAGAGCCTCAAATTAACTTCCAAGAAATGGCCTGTGGAAAAAGTGAGCGGGCAAAATATTACACCCGCTCCTAACCAAATTTTCTACCCCGAAGGTGACAAGAACACATGCATAGAGGTGTACAAGTAGTCTAACGTGAAAGGGCTGGCCATTCTCTCCTACATAGATAGACCCTTTGAAAGGTGTGTTAACCTTTCACCTTCCCAGGTCAAATGCCTCATCAGCACATGCCCAACTCTCCAAAAGCACTACCAAGATATTTTACACCAAGCCTACCAGGGAGAAACTTTCTCTGCCTTATGCCATACGCCACCCCATCTGTCCCTCACACTTTGGGCTCACAATTATGCCTGAAGTGCTGGAAACTCTTCAGACACTTCTGGAACAAGACTACAAGAGTTTCTACCAGTGAAAAAATGTCAGTGGTCAACAGCTTCTTTTTCTAAATCTCGTGAACAACTCCTCTCGTGTCAAAATTAAATGTGTTTCATAGCATTGTAGCGTTGTATATGTACCTTTTCAACAACTGGTGCTAATGTGTTACAATTCTCAAAGTGTATCATCTTAAGGCAAAGAAACTATAGTGTAGCATGCATGATGAAAAATGACAAAATTTACTTATTTCGTGCCTAAAAAATTGACAAAATTCACTTTTTGCGCCTGAAAAAAACTCTTCTTTCAAGGAAACTTATGATGGCAACTTTTAAAATCTATAGTTTGTTTAGAAAATGATACATTACAGACAAAGGATTGGTGTCTACTCTCTGGCTTAGGCATTGTTTGAAGCTGCTATTGCAAACATAGCTAGAATCAATGGCACATGTTATTTTAATACCTGAAATAAAAGCTTAAAGTCAATGCAATAATATCCGCTAGGTGTCAATGGCGTAAAGACGCCAATAGTTTTTTTTTTTACCACAAGGGGGCTCCACTAAACCCAGCTATAAGCAATTTCAATAATATCCACTAGGTGTCAGGCATAAAGACGCCAATAGTTTTTTTTTAACCACAAGGGGGCTCCACTAGGGGGCTAAAAGCAGTTTCAATAATATCCGCTAGGTGTCAATGGCGTTGTCAAGGTCAATGTCACATCATTGTTTATATTTTAACGTTGCCATAACAACAACACATTTGTTTATATTTTGCTGTTGCCATAGCAACCATTTCTCAGCCAATCAAAGCTTGAGATTTCAAATTTCTCGCCTTCAAAACATGCAAAAATTCTAGTTTGTAAGTAGGTCAAACCGATTTCAGTAGCTGTTCCTATGCTCTGGGTTTGCACCTATATACTACTAACGTTTTTAATTTATAGTATTTCTATATTACAATTACCCTTTTTAACCTAAAATAAAAATGTTTTAATTTATTTTATAACGCCCAAAACCGTTTTTAAGTACATGTTTTGATGTTTTTTTTTACATTCAAAACAAATATTATGCAGACTTAGGAACATAATTAAGCTTTTCATGTCAATTGAGTGCTTAGCCATACTTGTGTTTTCAGGGTGGCTTCCATCTCTTCATATGCAATTGATGTAATGTCCAGCAGATTGATATCAAGCTGTCTGTTCCGTATCAACATGGTGGTGAGTATGATGACATTGTCGCTCGGAGGAACAGGAACATCTTCTATTTGGAAAAGGTAGAAAGGTTACTTCTGCTGCGATTGTAAAATGTTGGCCAATTTTCTAAGACCTTGTCATAGTCCATTATCACCTTAACCCGTAGTGACCCACTCAGAAATATCAACTGCTATTGTTTTCTCACTATATTCACTACTACGACTGAGAGTAATCGTAATAAAATAACTCTGCCCTAAACTGATTTAGGTCTGTTTCTATGCAGTAAGTATGTCACTTGTGTTTGTATGTGCTGTGCTCCCACTACCACTGGGTAAATGATTAGTGCGGTATTCTAATACCCGCAAGTCACAGACGACTATCTTCTAAAGTGATAGGCATTGATTTTGCGACCATCACATGGGGGGGGGGTTGTGGTGGGCCGTTTTGAATTAACCTCCAGATGATACATTATGAGGTGCACCCAGCTTTAGGTGTGGTGATGGTGGCAGCCAAATATATAGGTATCCCACACTGTTACCCAGTTAGCAAAAAATAATTCATTTGTATCATTTTATATCGAGAAATATTAGTATATAATGAGGGAGTGGTCATTCCTTAAAAACGAGGGTGGTGGATTTACGTGTGAATGTGCCTGCATTTGTCAGATGCCTCCTTTTATTCTAAAGTAACACCTGGGCTTTTTCACCAAAAACCCCTTTAGAGGGGTCTGGAAACTTTTGACCCTCCCAAACCCTTAAAAATGACCACTCCCCAACTATATTACCTTTATACAATAAGAATGTATCAATCGTACCTCGGAGGCAGGAAGAAGCTCCCAGGAGGCAGAGTCCCCTGTCACAGCGATCTAATGTATGATCAATAGATAATAAGAGTAATGGACTCATGTTTTGACTTGTGATTGTTATACAATGTAATAACTCAATACATGGAATCCTGCAATGACTTGTAATTCATGGAGAATCAATTGGTCCACAAGAACATTTGATTGGTCAGTTATTTTAAGAGGGAGGTCAATGCAGTATGGTAACCAGTCAGTGACATGCTTGATTGTACATGAACTGCATGTGCCCTTAGGTGGGGTGTGGATAGAAGGTCCCCCATTTCACATATTGATTTAAAAAATGGCCATGTCCCCATGTCGATTTTAAGAAATGGTCATGTCACTATGTCGATTTAAAAAAAAAATTGTCCATGTTCCATGTCACTAAGCCTAAAATAGCCCATGTCTCCATGTAAATTTTAGTGGTCCACAGCCATCTTAAGGGCCAGAAATGTTAAATCTTTATGTTTAAATGTTTTAACTGAATAAGTTGCATGAAGTTCTGTAACATGTTTACTTACCTTCACATGATTGGCCTTTGAAACCATCCAGACATTGACACTTGTAACCTTGAGGTCTCTGGATGCATGTTCCGCCATTTTGGCATGGTTCACCGCAGGGAGTAATTAGGACTGTATTGAAAAAAATTATGTATGCATGAATGTACATGTGTGTATTTATGTATGTATGTAGTGAGTAGAGGCAGGAAACTGCGCCTAGCTGACATCCCTCCTCAGCGATTGAAATTATACACAACCAGAGATTCTGATACTGACACGAGTTATGGAGGTTTGTTTTTTATGGCTTATATTTACGAAGGGTAGTAGTGTTGCCTGTATTACTCATCAGGGGGAGTCACTACCTCAGCCTCCACTGATCACAGGTTCAAATATCAAATGGACACAGTGGAGTAAAGACAGAAGTTGTTGCTGATGCATCATACCCATTTGTCGTCATGATGCACCAACAAAGTGCTGGCTAGCAGTCTCGCCAGCACTTCCTTGGTGCATCATGACAACCAATGGTATTGACTTTCCTGCCCGCCCCTACTGGCCAAGGTGAATGCTCTTTACAGTTTATAGCCCAACAGATAGTGGGCTTACACAGTATCATGAACACGAGATTTTATGAAAGCCGTTGCCAGCAAACCAGTGACCTAGACACCTTGGAACAGAGGTTAGAAATCAAATTATCGGCTTCCTTCAGTAAAGGTAGAAGCTGAACGTGCTTGTGACACTCTAAACACCAACCTTAACACTATTAAAGGAAAATATACCAATCTCAGGCAGTCAGTTGCTACCCATGAAACAAACCTTCTTCGTCAAAAGCAGGACTTAGAGGACTACATGTCTAAAACCAGACTACTGGAGGAAGACATGAGAAGGCTACAAGCGGCCCCACAGAAGTCCTTTACTAGCTCAGCCAAGGTAGACCCTCCCTCTACCCCCACTCTGCTAGGCACTCCCCGTCCCTCTAAAACTCCTAACCATAGGCCCCTCAACCCTGCCTCAATTAAGCATGGCCAGGGAGAGAGCCCAGTGCTTTGGCGCCACCTTGTAGCAGACTAGAGTATGACCATGTCTGACAGAGCTAGAAGGCAAGGAAATGGTCAAAGTATGGCACAGTGGAGACATCGTGTGAGTGGCATGGGAACTAAGCAAACATGAAATCTACCAGAAATGACTTCACTGAGCTCATATTAGTGGTAATTGAAATATCTTTCTTTCTCACTCTCTAGGAGTCGTGCTTCAATTTTCTCTACTTCACCCCCTCATACATTAGACATTCAAATAACCCCTTTGATCCTGAGGCGGACTCCTCGAGATAAGCCTACCCCCCTGACCAACCCCTTTGATCCTGAGGCTGACTCCTCGAGATAAGCCTACCCCCCTTACCAACCCCTTTGATCCTGAGGCTGACTCCTCGAGATAAGCCTCTCCCCCTTACCAACCCTTTTGATCCTGAGGCAGACTCTTTGAGATAAGCCTACCCCCCTTACCAACCCCTTTGATCCTGAGGCAGACTCTTTGAGATAAGCCTACCCCCCTTACCAACCCCTTTGATCCTGAGGCTGACTCCTCGAGATAAGCCTCTCCCCCTTACCAACCCCTTTGATCCTGAGGCAGACTCTTTGAGATAAGCCTCCCCCTCTTACCAACCCCTTTGATCCTGAGGCGAAATCCTTGAGATAAGCCTTCCCCCTTACCAACCCCTTTGATCCTGAGGTGGACTCCTTGAGATAAGCCTCCCCTCCACTTTTTTTTTTGGCTAACTGTGAGGTGGACTCTCTGAGGAAAACCTCCCTCCTTATATGGTAGGCTCTTTGAGGCAAACCTTGATGCGCCACTTCCAACATGGTGGACTCACTGAGAATAAACCATGCCCCCCCCTAATTCTTTTTTTCAGTGGGGTAGACTCTATGAGATAAACCCCACTGAGCAGCTGGAGCACCTGAACCCTTATTAATATAAATATTCGTATCCTTCGTATGGACAGTCACCAAGCACCATCTATTACACTATGTTATTACATGACTTCTATGATTTTGGGTGCTTTTCCCGGATATTCCCATGCACATACCTGTCGATATTGCATGGCATGATGCATGCATCATGACTTTTGTAAGATGTGTGGTTATCCAAAGATAACAGGCACCCGGTGCTGTTATCCATGGATAACATGCCTCATTACATGTCATATGTCACATGTTAAAACCTACAAAATTTTCATTGCCAGGGTAGCAGTCGAACCTGCAGTCTCCTGATCCCAAATCCAACTCCCTATGCATTGCGCCACAGGGACTGACAAGAAATGCTTGGTTAGAACCAGGTCTTGATATGATACAAAGCCCGGGGAGGTCACTCACATATAACTAGTATACATTCAATGTGTGAAAATATCCTGCAGTCTGGGTTGTGACCCCCCCCATCTTTGTCGCTGCTGCTGCCATAACCACGCCGATGCGTTCAAACCAAACCAAGACGAGCCGGGCACCGAGGTGTGTGTACCAGTGGTTTAGGGAGTGATCATTTTTTAACAACAGGGGGGGGGGGTTGGTGGGTTTTCGCGCGGACGCGTGAAAAAAATTTCGACCCCCCTCTGGAGGGGGTAAAATTTTTTCGACCCCCCCATAAGGGACAAAATCGTGCGCGAACGTCCCCTTTTAGCCTATAGTAACGCGCGGGGTTTTCCACTGAAAACAGGTGAAATTATTTTGACCTGCCCCATAAGAGCTATTGAAAAAATTCTGACTCCCCCCGGTCAAGGGGTTGAAAAATTTCTGACCCCCCCTCAAACCCACCGCCCCCCCCTGTTGTTAAAAAATGATCACTCCCTTAGTGGGTAGTGCATTGCGCTCAGCTTGTAGAGGTAGGCGGGATGAGTCCCGATCCATGCAACCTTTTTTTTCGTGTTCATACCAAATCAACGGCTGCCGGGTGCCGAGGTGTGTGTACCGATGGTGTTAGAATGCCAACCCCTCCCCAGCACTACTGCTGCTGCTCCCATAACTGTGACAACTGCGGGACGTGTTCAGACCAAACCAATAGTGTAGTGTGTGTACACACACTATGGCAGGCTTCGAGCCCCAGGGAATGGGAACAATTTTTGTTTTCAACTTGAATTTATTGATATTCTATTGATTATCTATTGATATCGTGTACTAAAGTAAGTAGTTAATGGATAATTGATGACTTGTGTGTGTTAGCAAAGGATAATTACACTCGGGGGCAGCAGCCCAAGTGTAATTATCCTTTGCTAACACACACAAGTCATCAATTATCCATTAATTACTTGTTCACTATGTAAAGTTTCCATGCACTGAAAAAACAAAATAGACTAAAATTTAATGTGCCAGCACCAAGGAAGTGAACAAATGCACAGAACGAGATAAACTGGAATGTTCCATCAAATGTGAGACCTCTGTCTCCTCAATAGACCCACATATATACATTAGTGTTAAGGGTCCGCTCATCCCAAACCTCCCCCCCCCCATCACACCAATGTATCCCCACACATATCCTACACCTATAGGGATTCCACAGCTGTCACTACCTCCTGCGTTGTTCAGTGCTTTAATCCCCCACTGCACTTCTTCAAGTGCCGTCCCCCGCTGTATAGGACTCAGTATGGAGGCCTAGTGGATCCGCCATCTTGAATTTCGCTGGTTGAGGTAAACCCCACTAATAAGCCATATACCATGATGGGTACCTTGTCCCTGGTTAACACCCACTTCCAGGGACATGCTGGTCCCATCTTATCAGTTCTTATCAGTGTGTGTGGTGGGAACCAGCTCCAGACCAGCTAGTGGCCAATATAATATCCACGGTTTGTACATCGGTGCATTTAGTACATTTTACCTCAGGTACCCTTGTATCAGGTACCCTTGTATGCACTTTGTCTTGTCACTGAAGTAGAGTTTAGAGGCAGACAGCCTGTTGTATATATATATCTGTGTTTTCTTCTTGTATTGAATTGTGCTGTAAATATTGTGCACTATGGTTCTTTCCAACCTACTAAAGGACTAGGTGTCATCCACTTAAACTGCAGAAGCCTTACCGGTAAAAAAGATGAAATCTTCTATCTCATCAGAGAGTGGGAGTCACCTTTTCAGAGACATAGTTCTCCTCCAAACATGACAGAGCTCTTAGGGAGTGATAATTTTTTAACAACAGGGGGGGGCCGGTGGGTTTGAGGGGGGGTCAGAATTTTTTCAACCCCTTGACCGGGGGGGGGGTCAGAATTTTTTCAATACCTCTGATGGGGGGGGTCAAAATAATTTCACCTGTTTTCAGTGGAAAACCCCGCGCATTACTATAGGCTAAAAGGGGACGTTCGCGCGCGATTTTTGTCCCTTATGGGGGGGTCGAAAAAATTTTACCCCCTCAAGAGGGGGGGGTCGAAATTTTTTTCGCGCGTCCGCGGGCAAACCCACCAGCCCCCCCTGTTGTTAAAAAATGATCACTCCCTTACTTACTGGCCTGGCGGGTACTACTTTCGGCTGGACAGAACCAGAAAGAAAGGAGGAGGGGTAGCCTGCTACCTACCCACCGAGCTTGCTGCTTAGGGAGTGATCATTTTTTAACAACGGGGGGGGGGGTGCTGGTGGGTTTGCACGCGGATGCGCAAAAATAATTTCGACCCTCCCCTCTTGAGGGGGTAAAATTTTTTCGACAACCCCCATAAGGGACAAAAATCGCGCGCGAACGTCCCCTTTTAGCCTATAGTAACGCGCAGGGTATTCCACTGAAAACAGGTGAAATTATTTTGACCCCCCCATCAGAGGTATTGGAAAAATTCTGACCCCCCTGGTCAAGGGGTTGAAAATATTCTGACCCCCCTCAAACCCACCAGCCCCCCCTGTTGTTAAAAAATGATCACTCCATTATTGTAGTGTAAATAAGACCCTATCATTGAAATCTGACTACATTCAGTGTCTAGCGGTAAACATCAATAAACCTGACAATAAGAGGTTACTGGTATATTCTATTTATAGACCCCCTGGAGCAGACATTGATCTGTTTTGCGAGCATCTGCAGCTTATTGGAGAATCCTATAAATATGAGATATGGTTATGTGGCGATTACAATATTGACTTTAAGAAAACTGACCCCCCTTGCTACAGGAAGATCCTTGCGAAATGTAGAACTTTTAATTGGACTCCCCATATAAATAAGAATACTAGACTAAAGGAAAATGGTAGTGGTTCACGTATTGATAACATATTTACAAACTGCCCGTTTGTAGCCATGTCAGGCATTTTTTATCAGCTAGTCAGCAGGCTGTTTCACTGTGTTCATCAATCAAATACAGACATTTGTCTTTGCAACATTGATATCCGTCTTTGCAAAGACGGACATCCGGGTCTCAGTTTTAGGGTCTGTATTAGGGGCAGGATACTGATGACGGCGGTCTAGCTAGTCCTGAGGACTAAGGTGACTGGCGCGTCTGCGCTGACCTAAATATGCGGACTCTACACGGAGCCTCCCGCGGTGCGCATAGGTGCGCGGGCGTAGTGGTAGTCCTCAGGACTATAGCTAATAAAAATGTGATGCTTAAGTCCTAAGGACTAAAGCCTAGTCCCCAGGACTAAGAATATGAGGATATTGTCCTAGGGACTAATTGTACATTCCCATGAATTACCCTGCAGACCGCATGACTTTGTATAAGACTGTGCTGTTAGTCTCCAGGACTAAGCTTTTAGCCCTGGGGACTAATTCGTAGACTCAGGGCCTACTTGTTTAGTCCTGAGGACTACAAAAACATCTGCCTAGTCCTCAGGACTAATGCATGTGGTTCTGAGAACTAATTCATTGATTGATGTCTAATGTAGTTGTGACTAGGATGTAGTCCCTAGGACTTCAAATTTAGTCCTGAGGACTACTTCTTAGTCCCCAGGACTGCTCTGTGTAGTCCCAGGGACTAAAGATACAGTCCTGGGGACCAAGGACTGTGTCTCTAGTCCCAAGGACAATGTTGCAGTCCCCAGGACTGTATCTTTGCTCCCTGGGACTGCACAGTAGTCACTGGGACTACAAGTAGTCCAATAGGGAGCCTAAGTCTCGCAATAAACTATGTTGTAAAAAAAATTCTGATTTGGAACTAAAATAACCAATATTTGAATTGACCCAAAGGCCCACCATATATGAAATTTTAAGGCTCAACTCTCATTCTTAAAAAAGTTATGCCAGGCCTAAAATTTTCCCCTATCCTTCAAGCTTGTGGGCGATAATATGCTGAGCTCAGAATCCGCCTGCACGTGACGTGACTTCACCTCCCTATGGTGACTAAAGGACTGAAGGTAGGCCTATGGTCCTAGAGCATAGTCCTTGGGACTAAGACCCTACATCCCACCTACCCCTTGAGACTTGGCAGATATAGATAGTCCTCGGGACTAAGACCTAGTCCTCAGTACGGGCTGGACTGAAATAGTAGTCCCTGGGACTATGTTTCTAGTCCCCAGGACTACATCTTTAGTCCTGAGGACCAGGCAGCTACGTCTTTAGCCCTCAGGACTTAACAGTTAGTCCCTGGGACTAAACCTTGTACCAGGGTATAAATATTGAAAAGGCTGCGTTGATCAATTTCTAGCCTTCAGGACCATTCTTCTAGCCCGAGGACTACACTTTAAGTCCCTAGGACTAAAGTTGTAGGCCTCAGGACTAACGTCCAATCACCAGGAATGTCTCTAGTCACTAGCACTAGGTCACTAGCACTAGATGTGTAGTCCTCAGGGCTAAAATATCATCCTGAGGACTATAATCTTTAGTCCTCAGGACTAAGTTTTTAGTCCCAGGGACTATGTCTTTTTTAGCACCGAGGGCTGTTCCGCATACCCAATAACCCATGTGGTCGTAAAAATAAAACGTATGGCCTTAGTCCCAAGGATTGTATCTTAGTCCCAAGGATTATGTTCTAGTCCCTAGAACTATATGTTTAGTCCTTGGGACTAGACAGACAGGCTTTGAAGCTACAAGTCAAGTCCTGGGGACAAAAATTCTAGTCCCCAGGACTAAACCTTGACTCCCCATGAGCATGCATCTAGTTCCTAGCAGTTTCAGCATTGTTACTTAGATTCAAAGCCTATAGTCCCTGGGACTACACAGTAGTCCCAGGGACTAAAGATACAGTCCTAGGGACTAGATTATAGTCCTTGGGACTGAGACCCTGGCTCATAATTATCCAAGAGTAGAGAATAGTCATGGTGCCCTGGGGATGAGATTCATAGTCCCAGGGACCACCTGTTTAGTCCTGAGGACTAAACTGTAGAACGCATAGGAAAGGCGCGTTCTAGTCCCCAGGACTAGATGTCGGCGCGTGGCTGCTGCTGGCCGCTGCTGCGTACGCGGCAAACAGGGGCAGCGTGGACGCGGCAGACACCTTAGTCCTCAGGACTAGCTAGACCGCCATCATCGGTATCCTGCGTATTAGGGATATGGAGGGGGTAGGGGGCAGTAGGACGTAAATTATGGACGTCCGTGTTTATTTAATTAAACATGGTGAAACGGTTTCCAGTGATCATCTACCGTCCCAGCTAGCACAACTCATGCAATTTACATCATTCTTACGTGAAAACTCATGTTATTTACGTAAAAAACACATCATTTGGATGAGTAGTGCTAGCAGGGGTTACACTGTATGCAGAAAAAATTAAAGGGGCCTACGCTATGGTTGTTATGTCTAGACGATCCTATAGAAACTACTCAAAATCTGATTTGGAAGGAATACTGACTGACCTAGATTGGGGCACTTTCTATAACCTTGCTAGCCCTTCAGAAAAATGGAGTTTCATTTTGAAGAAAATACTGGACTATCTAGATGTAGCATGTCCTATTAAAGAGTTCACGTGTAAAGATCATGGTAAAGAATGGTTTAACATACACATCCTAGAGCTCATAAGGGATAAGAAAGCTGCCATGGAGCAGTTCAATGAAACTGGAGACCCCGTTATTTTAGGGAAACCAGTACATTAAGAGACAATTTAAACACTGCGATAAGGGTTGCAAAGGAAGGATTAGTCTCGGGTAAACTGACTCAATAGGCAAAGACCCAGTTAAATTCTGGAGAGCCATGAATGACATTCTTTACCCCAGGCAAGAAGTTATTTGATAATAAGGCCATTTTATTCTCATAACTTGGATTATGGATCCGGCGACGAGATTTTTGGAGAATTTGACCAAAAAAATATTATTCTTTGGAAAAAAAGTATATATTGTAATCAATGAACCTTTGATTTCTGCCTTTCCATGTGAACAAATTATCGATATTTACACTTTAGATGACATAAAAATGGCTTTTCCATGACTTTTTATTTTTTTTTTGCTCTGGCCGGTAGGATATATTGGGTCTTAGATGGGGGCTTGGGGCAACTTTTATTTTATTTTTTTTGCCAATGGCCGACCACAGAGTTGATTGAAAAGATTTGTAATCCAATTTATTAGAATTAAATGGCCTAAGGTCGCAGAAGGGGTTAGCAGTGCTTCTAGTGTCTATATGAGCCCAGATGAGTCTATGTATCACATGTACACAACATAGTTGTAAGCACACCTGTAGTTGGAAAGGTAATATCAAGCATAAATGTACATAAGGCTTCTGGTATCTCACATGTTAGCTCCAGAGTGCTGAAAGATGTATTATTGTTTATCCGTGGCCAAATAGCTCACCTTCTCCAGTGTTCCTTCAATGTCAGTCAGTTTCCCAGAGAATGGGCCAAAGCTGTAGTTACACCCATCCCTAAGCAAGGAGACCCGACGCAGGTCACCAACCTTAGACCCATCAGCATACTGCCAGTAATTGGCAAACTACAGGAGAAGTTAGCACATAAATTTCTCGAGGATGCCGCATTATTGGCCAACTTCCGATACGGCTTCTGCAAAAAACTCCAGTACAGGGGGAGCTGTCTTTGGCCTAGTTGAAACACAGACCTTGGTACACCCACTGTGGTTACATATACCAATATGAGGAAAGCCTTTGATTCTATAGATCATGGTATTCTCATAAAAAAAGCTGACCACACTTGGACTACCCTATACCTTCCTGAACTGGCCTGAGAGCTACCTCAGCCACAGGGTGCAAAAAAAGCCCAAAGTACTTTCCAATGTCTCTGACCCCCTGGACGTCCCTTTTGGTGTACCCCAGGGATCTGTCTTAGGTCCCCTGCTTTTTATAATTTACATAAATGACCTCACATCTGGGATAAAGTTTTCTAAAGTGCAAATGTACGTTGATGATATTATACTGATAAGCGCGGATATCAATCCTAAAATGGCCCTCAGAAACCTACAGGTGGATCATGGAGCTACAGAGGACTCGTGTCTGCACAATTGTGTGACAATCAATGAGGAAAAAACCCAAACCATGTGGTTTGCCGCTAAAAACAAACTTCCCACTCCCCCCCCAAACTTGAAAATTAATGGCCACCCCCTGAAATCAGTAACCCAATGTAAATACCTCGGGGTCACCCTTGACTCAGACCTAGCCTTTGATAAGCATATAAACGAGACCACCTCCAAGGTTTCTGGGAAGATTTTCAAACTATGTGAATTAAGACATCTCCTCGTGGAGCATGCTGCTGTTTCTGCGTATAAGCAGACGATCCTGCCCCACTTTGATTACTGTTGCTACTTGTGTAGAGGTACATTTATACATAACCATAGCGTTGGGTACCGTCTGGCGTGGCGGGTGAGTCGAGTCGTCGGATGTTCCTCAGGTTCCGGATAGGTGGCAGCACCGATCCGGGCCTGTGGGGACATCTGACGGCGAACACCTAGGTTCTTATATAAAGACCAGGGCTCAGTCGCTACGTCAGAGGCCCTTCTGGCCTCCGATCATGTAAGACCATTTTCTAATAGCTAATAGCTGCCCTATCACCAACTACCGGGTAGCCGTGAGTGTGTATATAATAAACTATCCGTTGGCATACACTTGAATCACCGTCTTACTCCTTCTTTCCCGAATAGTAAGGCCCGAGCCACCAGGTCCGTAAGACTAAAACCATTACACTGGTGCCGTGACCGTAATTCTGGTGTATAGCCCGGACGTTATAACGTCCGAACGGCTAGTACATGGGTTAGATAGCCTCGCGGAAGCTAACCCTGAAGGGCAATCGGTTGCCCAGGAGAATGGCAATGGGTCATTGTTGATCCATACCCATTCGTCCTCCAGAGATGCAGATTCTGCATCTTGGAGAGATCCTGAACCTCACTATAAAATGGATAGTGAGGAGAACATACCAGACTCTGTACGGAGGGAACAATCCATACAGAGACAGGGTAATTTGATGAGTCAACAATCACTTGTTGACGAATTAAGTAATTCGATGTTCGAAGTTGGTGGTAGCACTAACCCGGAACATCCGGCACCTATGCCAAAGAGGGTTACGTTTGGAAAACTACCTTACAGTATACCCAGACCCGGACTACCGATATTAGATTACAGCGCCATAGACGGCGACGTAACCTGCGATACCAGAGGGTGAGGAATTTAAACAACCAGATGTCCTGTTGTTAAACGAAACCTATGTTACTTTGAACGAGAATCTGAATACCTTGATCAAAGCAAAAGATGAAGTAATTAATGAAAAACTACATCTAGAAGAAGACTTAATCGGCATGCGAAATGAATTCAAAGCCAGAAAGAGTGAATACATGAAAGAATTAGAAAGTGAAGCAATAAAACTTCAGGAAATGAGAAAGTCATTTAATAAAGAATATGACAATAGACACACTCGTATCCAGACATACATAGATATGAACGATCAATTAAGTCTTGATAAGGCAAATTACGAATCCGAAATAAGCCGATATCAAAGCGAATTGGAGGAATTGAAACTCCAGTGCAGCAAACAAGCTGAAGACAATGAAACTATCCGGGTGGGCATTATAGCTTATAATAAACAACTGGAAGAGGATAGACAGAAACTCACGAATGAGCTTCAGGAATTGCAAACTACTGCTATAACCCTAGATAAATATGTAGAAGCCGCACAATTGACTATAGGTACTATAGATCCTAATGTGGTATCTACAATGTTGGCAAAATCATCCGAAGATGTAACTCCCACCAGATTTAACCCATTTGTTGCGGATGGGGCTGATAAAAATGTAGTATCCGGAATCTATAAGAAACCGGATAACAGCGCAGCCAGCGGAACGGGTATCATAACTAGTAATTGCCCACAAGGGACTACTGATAAAGGATCTACGAACGGTGCATCTACACCCCAAGCTCCTGTGCTCGATACTGTAGGCCCTGCACCACCGATACCGGATTTGAGTCATAAGATTAAAGCGACTCACGTCAGTGCAAATAGTGTACATAACACTACACCAGTAGCTCAACTGCAAGTACCGGGACCACCGAGAAATATGTGATGCATCCATACCTTACCAGGCACATGTCGGGAAAATGGATTTCAGGGTTATTCTGTATTCACAGAGAGTACATCAAGAGCTTCAGGGTACTTTTTGTTTCAACAAAATATCTTTATTTGTCAATTTTTGCTGAATTTTCAAAATTATAAATTGGCCATCATTCGTTCCAAGAAATAGAGCTCCAAACATAGGCCTTTCCAGCATTGTATACTCATACACAATGTGGGGAGGAACTATTGTATCATTGTCTAGTCTGTATGTACAAACTATTTGCCAAGTAAAGCTAGTACCAATGTAAAGAAAAAATGTTAAGCTACATGTGGATATCAATATATGTAGTCTATCTTTATTTGATACCTTATTTCAAAAGATTCATTAAGATTATATTGTAGATATATCAATTAAAATTGTCAGGGTGAAAATCAGCGACGATTATCAATTTGGCCAATTTCAATCATTTCTATTAATTTTGTGTATTTATCCTCTTAGCACATAAAAGTGAACATAATAATGGAAGCAAACATCCAAAAAGCTCCAAATGACTATAACTAGCATTTTTCACCTTTTGACCTCATTATCTCTGGTCTATGAGGGGCAAGATCTGCCTGATTTGGTTAGGATGCATCACATATGCTAACTCCACCATCGTATTTTTCTCAACCCGGTCATAGTACACCAGCAGGTCCAAGATTGCCTAACCCGCCTTCAGGTCAGAGCAATGTTCCTAATGATGGACGCTTCCCTAGACCGAACCCCCCACAACCTAATGTGACAGGTGGTACGTTTCTACCAAGAACACGCCCTATGGATATAGGTATAACTATAATCCGGCAGGAGGAAGTAATTACCAATATGGTGATACATATAACCAGGGATGGAATCAAAATAATTCCTACCCCAGGTATACATCTTCGGGAACAACTGGAAATGCAAGTTATGGAGGTGGATACCCTAACGGTGCTTCCGGGAACTACCCTAATGGTGGCCCCCCCTGGAGGTAATCCCCCGAGTGGCCCTGGAGGATCCGGATCCGGAGGATCAGGATTGGGAGGAGATGGCAGGAAGCCCAACAGGAGAACTTCCATGCCTGCAGGGATGCAAACCATCTTTGAGAGAAGCCAATGTATCCAAAATCTGGGCATTGACTGCTACCGGAAGGGAGCAGACGGCATGGAAGTCATGAACTGGAGCATGCGAGAAGCAGATAGACTACGAGGATGTAATAATCCGGCACGTAGGCAAGCAAGGATACCGCCTCCATATGATTCGAATGATCCATGGAAGGATAGGTATCAGGCTTTTGTCGATGAAGTCAACTGTAGTGGTTGGACAAAAGAAGAAGCTCTGCCTTATCTGATCTGTTGGTTTAATAAAGATGGAAAAGTAGCCCTCAATCAATGGAGAGCAGCATATGGAATATACAGCACCTATGATCAACTGGTCGAGTGTGCCGCGTACCTGTTTGGTTCGATCATTAGAGAAGACCCATGGGTAAGCTTTAAGAAGAGGACACAGAAACCTAAAGAATCTCATAAAGTCTTTGGTTTGGAGCTACAGGACTTGCTATCGAAAGCACGTCCAAACTGGGCTCATGATGACGACTGCTATCTGCAGGAATTGTTCTACTGTGGATTGCGGGATCCGGATCACAAACAAGTAGTTTGGGATTCTTGGAAGGATGACACATCCTTCAGTGACCTCTTAATATCAATCGACGGACATGATATGAAGAAAAGATTGGTGAGTCTAGGACCTAACCCGGTACGAGCAGCTCCATTGCAATATGTGGGCTCCCCTGCTCAGGTATATGAAACTTCCCAATTAGCTCCGGTTGACTTACAGGAGGCTGATCAGGAAGAGGAATATGTCTCTGATGAAAATGGAGAGTATATTGGGTCAGTCCAGGTAGCTGGAAAGTATTACTGACAGAAACGGTATAGAAAAGTACATCCGAAAGGAAGGGGAGGGTCCGCTGTTAATAAAATGGCTTCCGGACCAATTCAAGGTGGTAACGTGACACCTACAGCCACGCCAACCATAGCAGCCGCTGCTGCTCTGACTAATATGATGGAGACATTGATAGCCGGATTGACAGAAGCTTTGAAAAGACCTAGAGTTGATAAATCTCAAAGGAGATGTTTCAGATGCCAGAAATTAGGACACTACGCGTCCGAATGTATGGCTGAGAAGCCTGTCCCCCGTAGACAGGAAGGTGTCTCTGGTATAATAGCAGAGGAAAACTAAGGAGGGGTCCCCCTATGGGCAGAGAAGGGGATCCCAGTGACAAATCTTGCCATAATATCACCATCCGTAACGATAGTTTGCATGAAGTAGCAAACTCGCCTAACACCGAGGTGGTTGTAGACACCCGGAAGGATAGGGAAGCTGATATGACAGGTGCCCAGGGAGCACAGGGGAAACCCAATATCAGTAACGAGGTAGGCGGCTACGAGTTAGCCAGGGTTGGTAGTGCCCACCTACCCCCGGGTCATCCTTGTCTGGAATACCTGAAAGGATGTGGATCGACTCCAGGTGTGAATAATGACGTTCCAATCGTCACGAACACGCCCTCTGTTCTCAACGGAAGGCGGTTGTATGTTTGCCTCACTGTTAATGGAAGATCTGCCGAATTTCTTATGGATATGGGTGCTAGCCACTCCTGTATCTCCAAGAGGTTCTATGATTTTATTCCGAATGAACACGATACTCTCAGATCGGGAGGAAGTGCTCAAACGGCCAATGGCAGTACTATGCAAATGTATGGTAGAACTTGTGTGAAGTTGCAATTGAATGGAATGCATGACTATGTCATGGGTGCCACCGTTGCGGATATAGCGGATGAGGGGATACTCGGGTTGGATTTCGCATCCCTGTATGGGGTGGTTTTAGAACCACAATCAGGAGAGTTGAGTGTGAAATACCCGTATCCTGTAAAGGTTAGGTGTGTACTGAGACAAGTAAGCAGTATGGCTAGTGTAGCACACACTGTGCGAATTCCCACAGGTGTAGCCTGTGATGTGCTCGTAAGAAGCGATCCTTCAATGCGCAATAAGCCTGCAGTGATAGAACCGGATGTAATTGCTTTGTCAAATATCGGATTAACCTCTGTAGACACTATAGTAGCAAATGCATCCTGGTCGGTAGTACCTGTTTCTAATACTGGAAACACTACTATCTACCTGAAAAAGGGACAAGTTTTTGGAAACGTGACTCTTTCGGAAACTGTAACGGATAGTAAGTTAAACTTACAGAAGGTAACAGAAGACGATGAAATTTCGGATGACTTACTTAAGTTGTATGAAGAAACTTCATTAGAAGATCTGAAAGGCTTATTTGTCGCCGCCGTATGATGTACCAGTGGGTAGTGGACGGATAATCCGGTGGATTTGCTTAAGCTTTCCATAAACTCCACTTAAATCCCCAGACGAGTCATCGGCGTGAGCGATAATTACCTAAAAACAATCAGTTTGTTGATGTTCCGCTTGTAGCACATGCGTTTCCGCATGACGTCACCATGTCCAGTCTCGGCTGACCTCTTGTGACCCCGCGAGTACGCGGGGAAATGACGAAAGCTGGCTTGTCGCCATATTGTTTTTCGGTAGAATTCGAGATGGACGGGTGATCTCTTCTTCTTGAATTTCTACCATCTAACAAGCCCTGGTGCGCCCTCAGAGTCGGCCTCTCAGCAGACAGACTCCGTCTGTGTCGGCCCCGGCGCCGTAAAAGCTGGAAAAAGGAGTATCTAGACTCCCAAGGCGATTCCCCAGTCATGGCTGAGGAATCCATAGCTGCAGCCAAGCTATCCGGTGACCCAGATAAGCTGACTCCGTCCGCAGAAGCTTTTCCGGAAGCTTTGTCACCTTTTACACAGGCGGAGAGTGAGATGATGGAAGTGGAGGAACCCACGGATTGCTCTTTCGAGGAAAAGCTGGCTTCATTCTTGCTGAATGAGCCAGAGAAGATGTTGTCACCACTTCCAACCGAAGGATCTGGAGACGCTGCGAATCCTGAAGCAGCAGCAACTGGGTCCGAGACTGCACAAGTCGACGGATCGAAGGACCAATGGAAGCCAGCAATGGCCGACCTGTTCCCAGCGGTCTACGACGGTCGGTACCTGTATGTCCATCCGGACTTACATGCACAGGTGACAAACCCGGACGGTACTCCTATCAAGTTGGACCCGAAGGTGAGGATGGCTATCGAGGGCGTCATGGTCCCCGATCAGCTGGAGAGGACGCCACCCGAATGGCTCTGAGACTGGCCTTGGTTCCAACGAGGACTCATGGTGGACATTGCCTTCCGACAGGTAGTGTACGAGGCAAACAGAGCCTTCCTGCTAGGAGCTTATCCGAAGCCGGACAGGTCTCTGTGGAATGTTACACAGACCAACATAGATTGGGTAGGCTGCGTCTCGGAATCCGAGGGACAGACTTACCCACGTCCTTGTGCTACCCGGCCCCAGTACCGGACCATGAAGGAGTTCTGCGAAGCCGCTGCTAATTTTGAACAGTGGGATGACGGTTATTACATAACCGAAGCCGAGTTAGTAGACGTCCAAAATAAGTGCAGGATACAACTTGTGTACTTGGACTATGCCCCCGGGGCATACCGCATGTTGTGCGTATGGATTATAAAGTAGTACTACCCGACGCGGCCTGACGCGTAAATTCCGCATCACTCTCCCAACATAGGATAGAGCTAGAGACTACTTTCCAAGCAGATGTTTTGCACTTTGCACACTGAGCAACCTCTACTCTATGACACAACTGCATCATGCCCCGAGGGCATTCCCGATGCTGTCAATGCCCCCGGGGCATATTCCTACACTCTGCTCACTCCAAGTTAGATATCACTATGGTACCACATGCCCCAGGGGCATTCCCAATGCCGTCAATGCCCCCGGGGCATATTCCTACACTCTGCTAACTCCAAGTTAGATATCACTATGGTACCACATGCCCCAGGGGCATTCCCGATGCCGTCAATGCCCCCGGGGCCTTCTCCCTGCTCCTCTAGGCTATATACGACCATGACATGCCCCGGGGGCATCACTGATGTTGACCAACAAAATGGCAGTGTATGTCCCCGGGAGTATCTTCCGTAACCTGGATGCCCTGGGGGCATTGACCAACCATCTTAACTTGTGTGTCTATTGGTGTATTCCCCGGGGGCATTGACCAACTGTCTCAACTCATATAAACCTTTAACTGTATGCCCTTGAGGCATAGTCTATACCACAGATGCCCTGGGGGCTTTGAAACTCAACATGTAAGGCTGTCGGTGTATGCCCCAGGGCATCATCCACCCATGACACATGTCACACTATTAAATGATAATCATCCCCTAGATCATCCCCTAGATGCCCTGGGGGCATTCTATTTATCATAGATGCTCCCAGACTATTAACACTGAGGACAATGCCCCAAGGGCATGTATAGATAGGGTCATGTACAGGAGGTAGGAAAATACCCCCAGGGCATTCACAAGAACAACTTGCGTACTGTTGCCCGACAATGCCCCCAGGGCATCTTCCCTGCTCATATAAGACATAAAGACTACAGCATGCCCCGGGGGACAGCATGCCCCGGGGGCATCACCGGCGCTGTCAATGCCCCCAGGGCCTCTTCCTTACTCCTCTAGGTTATAAGGAACCAAAGCATGCCCCGGGGGCATCATCCAACCCCAACAACTTTCCCTGGCCATGTGCGTGAAACTAGGTCAGCAGACTGTAATGTTTGTGTTTGAATCAAGCAGTAACTTAGGCCATTAGTTTTTACATAGACATGGTATTTACATTTATAAATAATAGAAAAACCCATCTGTACATATGCCTGGTCCTGTTATGCAACATACGCTTGTAATGTGTACCGAAACAAAAGGACTATGTTGCTCTGGCGGAAGGATGCAGTGTGGACACAGCACGGCGCAGCAGGCACCACTGTGACGCGTGCAGCAGCGCGCGGGATGCCCTGGGGGCATAGTCCAAGTACACAAGTTGTATCCTGCAAAATAAGTCTCTAACAGGAATGGACAGAAGTGCAGCCCTTCGGACGGTTCTCGTCCGTCGCCTGACTGCAGAACAGGAAGCCCTGGAGAAAGCGAGAAGGGAAGCGGAGGTACCCGCACCTCCAATCCCGGATCTGAAACTAGGCGCTAGGAGCACAGCCGGTTCTGGAACAGCCACCGGCAGTACTACCGAATCAAGTCCGGTAGAAGCATCAACCTCCATTGAGTCTGGAACCAAGGATCCGGAAGACTGGAAGGTAAGCAAGAACAGGAGGTCTGCTGCTCGGAAGCTCAAGAATCTTCTAGATTCTGCTAGAGCCGACCCGCAAGCCAGCACCTCAGCCACTGGTAGTACTGCCATGGAGGTTGTTTCCTCAGACGAGGAATCGGTACACGAGTCCTCGGTGGAGTATGATGAGAAGGCAACTTCATCCACTCAGACCGAGGCTAACGCCAAATCTGGATTCAAAACCCGGATCCCAACGTGTTTCTCCGACTGTGCGTACGGAGTAAAGAAAAATGGTTCGACACTGTACGCCTGCCCGGATACAGTGAATAAGAACAACGAGTCAGATGATGAGGATTGGATGCGTCTCTCGGACGAAGATCCCAATCCGAGCAAGGCCTATCGAAAGATGTGGCTTATGCTTAACCATACCGAAGGGTATTATACCTATACCCAGAGGCGTAAGCTGCGTTGGGCACTTGAGAAGTGGTACGGTGACGATCAAAAGTCCTGTCCCTTCTCCATCTGCCAGGATGCTAGTGATGTTTCGGTCCGGACCTGGAGCACTTCAGCCCGGTTCCAGAGGCATCTCGTAGAGGCCCACTTCCACCATCACCCGGTTTACATTTGTGATCCGAGTTATGGTAAGAAGAGGAAGAAGTGTACTACGAAGGTACAGTACAACCGACGTAGTGATCTGGCTAGACACCAGAAGAAGTGCCACGCAGAGGGGTTAGATGGAGCTCCTTAGCGCATTATGGAGCTTCATCAGGAACTCATGAAGGAGTTTGATAGCCTGAGTGAGGATACTTGGTCAAAGATCCGACCAGGGGACCAAGTCCTCTGTGAAGTTCCGAAGACCAAGGATTCAAAACTCCGCGCCAAGATCGTCTTGACTCCTGGCAAGGGTAAACTAGACATGCATGAGTCTCTCTGGCAGAAGTGCGAGGAATCCGGAAAGGAGGGAAAGAGAGCTCGTGAGAGAGTCAGAAGGGACCAGAACCGTGGTGGTAACGGCAATGGTCAGTCCACCACTGTTCCCAAGGCCAGGGTAGAGGATCGTTCCAGATCCCCCCTGGCACGTCACCCACACGAGCAGGCCCAGGGTACTCCTGTCTTCAAGAGACCCGAACCTGCAGGATACGCAGGTGCTGTATCCAAGCCGGGGAAAGTTAACACCCGTAACTTTCCGTCTATGACCCAGGGACCTGGACCTGAGAGCCAGACCTTGGTCGTAGGTAAAGGAGGTCGGCTTGTTCCTAAGAAGACCTCAGCACCTGCTGCTGCCGGATCTGCAACTGCTGCAGCCGCCCTGCCGGTAAATTTCACCCCAGAGCAGGTACAACTGTACATGCAGATGGGGATGAAGCAGAACCCACCACCCACCTACTGTCTCCCAACAGCAGGAGTGTCCGGAAGCCCTACATCCGGAAGTGGCCCTCAGGCAGTGTCGACACCCCCCAAGGTTGTTGCACCACCTGTGAAACCAAAGGATGCGATTACCATCAAGACCGGTAACGCAGAGATTTGGTTCGAGAAGTCTCGCCAGGGGGAAGCAGATGTCCAGAAGGCCATCTACACCCACTGGGAGAAGTGTGTTCGCGACAGAGCGACCGAATTCCATCAGGGTCTCCTAAACGATACCCTGTTGTGCATGAAGGAGGTGGTCGATGTCGAAAAGGAGCGCCTCGAGACTCTTATCCGAGACGAGGTCAAAGCTCGGGAGGAGGAAGCCGCAGCTGCCAAGGAACAGGCAGCCATGGACATACATGTTCTAGAGAAACGTGTAAAAGAAGAGATTACCCGGAATACGAATCTAAACACCAAGTTTATGAGGGTATTCGGAGTCGATATCGACGAGTGGGATGGCACTCCCGAGTCGGCTCTAGATCTTCTTAGGAAGAAGCACACTAAGAAGTCTACTTAAGTGTGTTCCGGGTTATTCTACTATATTTTCTTTCTCTCTCCCATGATAACCAGATTTAGCTATTGCAGAAAATATATATCTGCAAATGTCTTAAAAAGAAAATGAACACTTATTATTCTATGTGTTCCGGGTTCTTTTATAACCAGTTAACTGTGTAATTCAGGACATATAACTTTTATTATATCCTGAATAGTCTATTCGGATTAGGATCTACACTTATAAAAAATCCGATAGTAGATTTGCTGCTGCTATTCGTATCCGGATGCTGGTACCTGACTTCTCCTGACTGCTGCTATTACCCGTTGCTGACCACTATATAGGATGGACTTATACGATTCTCTACTAATGTTCCGAATGGATTACTCTACACTACTATATTACTTCCGGATCAACCCGTTTTGGACTTACACTATGTCAACCACATCTAAAAGGATTACGCTTGTACCTGTTGACTACCGGACTGTTATTCTACACCATTCGGATTTACCTATGAACAATAGCACTTCTAGAGGATTGTGGGTAGCTGCCCCTAATTCAACTCCCGTGTTTATATATATTACCTTGGATCATAAAAAGACTTTAGCATGTCCATCCCGTGGTTAGCTGACCACCTTAACTACTACCTGGCATTCGGCAGACTGCAGCGCAAGACTTCACCAGCATTTAATATTGTCATGTATATAATATATAACTATTTTTGCTAATATTATTTCTATGTGCATAGTTACACTATGATGATAGACTATTATATATTTTCATACGGGTTCATATCAATACGGATCTCTTGTTACTATTCATATTACTTAACATGATCCGGTAACTTCATAGTGTATATTCACCAGATTATCTTAACTGTCCTGCGAGACATATTCTTGTATAAATATAATTATCTGGTGCTATAATGGTTATTTGGTACATGATGGTGTCATATTCTACTAAAAATCTTTTTCTTTTCAAGTGTATAATTCATAACGGTTCCATTTCTAAACTCACGAACCTTTAACAGATTTGTTGGTCATATCATATAAAAATGTCATTAGATAGTATAGTCACTTTAAAAGTCTTTCTCAAGACTACATAATCATTTGTGATATTAATAATTACAAACCTATTAGGATGTTATTATGTGATTTATTCAATACAGTTTCGTTACATATAACTGTTATCTTCACACATATGCAAATTATAATACTTATCCTGATACTTATACCGTAAATATAGATTGTTACTATGTGGTATAAAATGTTAATTAACAGTTCCGTTACACATAACTGTTACTCTTTCAACATATTTGCATTGTACTTTAACATTCGGGTTGTTATACTGTAACTATAAATACTATCACATATATGAAATTGACATTTGAATGATACTATACATAATGTTAACATTATATCTATGGTTGTACCTCGTTTATCGTAATGATGACATGACATGTACCTGACATATCGTAATGTTATCCCTATAATAATACAATAGTTATAACTCCTTCCTAAATGTCTGGGGGAGTGGTGTAGAGGTACGTTTATACATAACCATAGCGTTGGGTACCGTCTGGCGTGGCGGGTGAGTCGAATCGTCGGATGTTCCTCAGGTTCCGGATAGGTGGCAGCACCGATCCGGGTCTGTGGGGACATCTGACGGCGAACACCTAGGTTCTTATATAAAGACCAGGGCTCAGCTGCTACGTCAGAGGCCCTTCTGGCCTCCGATCATGTAAGACCATTTTCTAATAGCTAATAGCTGCCCTATCACCAACTACCGGGTAGCCGTGAGTGTGTATATAATAAACTATCCGTTGGCATACACTTGAATCACCATCTTACTCCTTCTTTCCCGAATAGTAAGGCCCGAGCCACCAGGTCCGTAAGACTAAAACCATTACACTTGTCTGACTCCACTAGGAGGAATGCTACAAAGCAGCTCCAGACCGTCCAAAACCAGGCCCTTAGGATCTGCTTAAAAGCCAAAATCCAAGATGTTTCCACTCATCATTTACATGCCAAGACTGAGGTCCCAAAACTGTTGGACAGAAGAAAGGAGCTGCTCTGCAGTATGATGTTGAGAAAATCCAAAAAGCTCCCCCCCCCTGCATAAGGGCTAGGATTACAAGAGCCAGTCTCAAATTCTCCTTCCCCCCTAGAAGACACCGAACTAAAATGTACTCTAAATCACCCATGTATAGGGGTATGAAACTCTGGGACTCCCTTGACCTTGCCACCCAGCAGGCAAAGTCCAAAGAGGCTTTTAAGAGAGCTGTAAAGAAAAGGTACTTTTATGGCTGGAAAGCGGAAAGCCCATTATACCCATGCCAACAATTATAGGCCTCTGGAGGTTAATTCAAAAGATCCTGGGATTGCAACATCAGCAGAGCCCTCAAACATCCTCCCTCCCCTCTTTATGTATGCAGCAGGCTATTCACTCTTTCAGTCAGGAGTGTTCCCTGTAAGTGCTCTTGTACCCTGGTGAAACCACTATGCATTTCTTTCACTAAGATCACAGTGATCTTAGTGGTGAGGAAAGTTTTGGAAAAATAATCACCCAGTATTATAGTCATGTTATATATCGTTGGAAAGATAAGATTTCAGGGAATTTGAACATTCTGATTAGGGTTTGATGTAATTCATATATGAATAATATATATCTTGGTCCACAGAATTATCTGCTGGCCCGTAGAAATCTGGAGCTACGGGCCCGGGTGGCCCTTGGTTAAAATAGTTAGTATCTGCCCCTGGGCCTCCATAAAATACGGTGAAGGGCCCTTGCCCACCCAACCCATAGCACCCCCTATCTCCAAGCCCCCCCCTAGCACTCACCCCCATTGTCATTGGGGTGGTTGTTGTGGTTGTTGTTGTGGTTGTCAGGGTGGTTGTTGTTGTTGTGGTTGTCGGGTAGTTGATGTTGTTGTCAGGGTGCAATTAGTTTATGTGGATTCGTAGGTTCATGGTATGACAAAACACACTTAACTTTGAATTCTGTGGGTGAAAAGTAGTATTGTATGCATTCAGTACAAAATTCATTTTAATACTTTGATTTATCATGCCGGTTCTGTTTCTGACACCTGAAAATGAGACTGTTCCATCTACCTGTATATGTTATCTACTCCATTTAATGTTCAATACCTACCTCGGGTTGTTGTGGCTGTTGTGGTATTGGTGGTTGTTGGCTTTGTAGAAGTGGTTGCCAGGGTGGTTATTTTCATTGCTAGGGAGGTTGTTGTGGTTATTTGGGTGGTTGATGGGGTTGTTGTGGTTGTCATTGGGGTGGTTGTTGTGGTTGTTGGGGTGGTTGTTGTTTTTGGGGTGGTTGTGGTTGTTGGGGTTGTTGTTGTTGTCGGGTTAGGTATTATGGTTGCCAGGGTGGTTGTTGTGGTTGTCATTGGGGTGGTTGTTGTGGTGGTCGGGGTGGTTGTTGTGGTTGGAGTGGTTGTTGTTGTCGGGGTGGTTGTTGTTGTTGGGGTAGTTGTTGTGGTTGTTGGGGTAGTTGTTGTGGTTGTTGGGGTAGTTGTTGTTGTCAGGGTTGTAGTTGTGGTTTCCGGGGTGGTTGTTATGGTTGTTGGGGTGGTTGTTGTAGTTGTCGGGGTGGTTGTTGTGGTAGTTGTCGTGCTTGTCTGGGTGGTTGCTGTGGTTGTCTTGGTGGTTGTTGTGGTTGTCGGGGTGCTTGTTGTGGTTGTCGGGGTAGTTGTTGTGGTTTTCATGGTAGTTGTGGTGATTTCATCTGCAAATGAAATTCCAGACTCATATCAGTAACAGCTTGCAACCAGAAGCATCAACAATAAATCTATTGAATCCTTATTATTGACTTGATGGCTCATGAAAGGGTAGAATCTCAAGAATTTGTTTCTTTTGAATCCCTTCTTTCATATTTATTCCAATATATCAGAATACGATTCTTGTAGGATGTGAACGGGACAAAACATGTTCCTATTTGCTATAAAGAGCCTGATTAGATTGGAATATCTCCAAAAACATGTTCTACCCATTTTTTACCCCATTGTTATTAACCTTTTTCTACATCAACTAGGCAACTTTTAGACGCTATTGAGAGCTTGATTATTAGAATATCAACAAAAATGGCTCAAGATGATGACTTAAAGATTAGTTGCCAAACATTTAAGTGTAATCAGCACATCAGGCTATTTATAAAAAAAGACAAATGAAAAGGTATGCATTTTCATTCCAGGACTATACAGGAAACTTTAACCACAATTTAAGTACCATAGTCCTCATGTATAAGACACAGCTAACACACCTGATTTACATCATCTGCATCCCATATGTGAGGTGCATTCTATATGTGAGGGGCATTCTGTACACACAGATTTACAGTAATATAAATTAAGCTCACTGACCCTGACATTGGTTTCCTGTAAATCCATTGGGACATGTGCAGCTATACATATTGACCTCATCCATGCAGGTTCCTCCAATTCCACACGGGCTTGAGGCACACTCATCAATATCCTCTGTAATAAACAATTACAGAAAGTATTCACTATTTATGATGTAATGCAAAAGATTGGGTTTTCTCCATCTCTACATCGTCCTTGTTTTTAACATACTCCAACGCTAATAGAGCGGGAAAAATAACAACCCTGAGGAGATTTAATTCTATACTGATTATTAGTGATTTGTTTAAACTAGAGACATTGAAAGAAAGGGTAGAATCTCAAGAATTTGTTTCTTTTGAATCCCTTCTTTCAAATTTATTCCAATATATCAGAATATGATTCTTGTAGGATGTGAATGGGACTAAACATGTTCCTATTTGCTACAAAGAGCCTCATCAGATTGGAATATCTCAGGAAACATGCAAGATGATTAGCAACCAATGTTCCACCCATTTTTCACCCCTTTGTTATGAACCTTCTTCTCCATCAATTAGGCAACTTTTAGATGCTATTGAGAGCTTAATTATTAGAATCTCAACAAAAAATGGCTCCATATGATGACTTCAAGATTAGTTGCCAAACATTTAAGTGTAATCAGGACATGCGGCTATTTATAAAAAAAAAAAAAATGAAAAAGTTTGCATTTTCATTCCAGGACTATACAGGAAACTTTAACCACAATTTAAGTACCATAGTCCTCATGTAGAAGACACAGCTAACACACCTGATTTACATCATCTGCATCCCATACGTGAGGTGCATTCTATATGTGAGGGGGGTTCTGTACACACAGATTTACTGTAATATAAATGAAGCTCACTGACCCTGACATTGGTTTCCTGTAAATCCATCGGGACATGTGCAGCTATACATATTGACCTCATCCATGCAGGTTCCTCCAATTCCACACGGGCTTGAGGCACACTCATCAATATCCTCTGTAATAAACAATTACAGAAAGTATACACTATTTATGATGTAATGCAAAAGATTGGGTTTTCTCCATCTCTACATCGGCCCTGTTTTTAACATACTCCAACTCTAATAGAGTGAGAAAAATAACAACCCTGAGGAGATTTAATTCTATACTGATTATTAGTGATTTGTTTAAACTAGAGACATTGAAAGAAGGGGTAGAATCTCAAGAATTTGTTTCTTTTGAATCCCTTCTTTCAAATTTATTCCAATATATCAGAATATGATTCTTGTAGGATGTGAATGGGACTAAACATGTTCCTATTTGTTACAAAGAGCCTCATCAGATTGGAATATCTCCGAAAACATGCAAGATGATTAGCAACCAATGTTCCATCGATTTTTCACCCCTTTGTTATGAACCTTCTTCTTCATCGACTAGGCAACTTTTAGATACTATTGAGAGCTTGATTATTAGAATCTCAACAAAAAATGGCTCCAGATGATGACTTCAAGATTAGTTGCCAAACATTTAAGTGTAATCAGGACATGCGGCTATTTATAAAAAAAAAAAAGAAAAAAAAAGTTTGCATTTTCATTCCAGGACTATACAGGAAACTTTAACAACGATTTAAGTACCATAGTCCTCATGTATAAGACGCAGCTAACACACCTGATCTACATCATCTGCATCCCATATGTGAGGTGCATTCTATATGTGAGGGGCGTTCTGTACACACAGATTTACAGTAATATAAATTAAGCTCACTGACCCTGACATTGGTTTCCTGTAAATCCATTGGGACATGTGCAGCTATACATATTGACCTCATCCATGCAGGTTCCTCCAATTCCACATGGGCTTGAGGCACACTCATCAATATCCTCTGTAATAAACAATTACAGAAAGTATTCACTATTTATGATGTAATGCAAAAGATTGGGTTTTCTCCATCTCTACATCGTCCTTGTTTTTAACATACTCCAACGCTAATAGAGCGGGAAAAATAACAACCCTGAGGAGATTTAATTCTATACTGATTATTAGTGATTTGTTTAAACTAGAGACATTGAAAGAAAGGGTAGAATCTCAAGAATTTGTTTCTTTTGAATCCCTTCTTACAAATTTATTCCAATATATCAGAATATGATTCTTGTAGGATGTGAATGGGACTAAACATGTTCCTATTTGCTACAAAGAGCCTCATCAGATTGGAATATCTCCGAAAACATGCAAGAAAATTAGCAACCAATGTTCCACCCATTTTTCACCTCTTTGTTATGAACCTTCTTCTTCATCAATTAGGCAACTTTTAGATGCTATTGAGAGCTTGATTATTAGAATCTCAACAAAAAATGACTCCAGATGATGACTTCAAGATTAGTTGCCAAACATTTAAGTGTAATCAGGACATGCGGCTGTTTATAAAAAAAAAAAAAGAAATGGAAAAGTTTGCATTTTCATTCCAGGACTATACAGGAAACTTTAACCACAATTTAAGTACCATAGTCCTCATGTATAAGACGCAGCTAACACACCTGATTTACATCATCTGCATCCCATATGTGAGGTGCATTCTATATGTGAGAGGGTTCTGTACACACAGATTTACAGCAATATTAATAAAGCTAACTGACCCTGACATTGGTTTCCTGTAAATCCATCGGGACATGTGCAGCTATACATATTGACCTCATCCATGCAGGTTCCTCCAATTCCACATGGGCTTGAGGCACACTCATCAATATCCACTGTAATAAGGAATTACAGAAAGTATTCACTATCTATGATGTAATGCAAAAGATTGTGTTTTCTCCGTCTCTACATCGGCCTTGTTTTTAACATACTCCAACTCTAATAGAAAAATAACAACCCTGAGCAGATTTAATTCTATACTGATTATTAGTGATTTGTTTAAACTAGAGATATTGAAAGAAAGGGTAGAATCTCAAGAATTTGTTTCTTTTGAATCCCTTCTTTCAAATTTATTCCAATATATCAGAATATGATTCTTGTAGGATGTGAATGGGACAAAACATTTTCCTATTCACTACAAAGAGCCTCATCAGATTGGAATATCTCCGAAAACATGCAAGATGATTAGCAACCAATGTTCCATCCATTTTTCACCCCTTTGTTATGAACCTTCTTCTTCATCGACTAGGCAACTTTTAGATGCTATTGAGAGCTTGATTATTAGAATCTCAACAAAAAATGGCTCCATATGATGACTTCAAGATTAGTTGCCAAACATTTAAGTGTAATCAGGACATGCAGGTATTTATAAAAAAAAAAAGAAATGAAAAAGTTTGCATCTTCATTCCAGGACTATACAGGAAACTTTAACAACGATTTAAGTACCATAGTCCTCATGTATAAGACACAGCTAACACACCTGATTTACATCATCTGCATCCCATACGTGAGGTGCATTCTATATGTGAGGGCGGTTCTGTACACACAGATTTACAGTAATATAAATGAAGCTCACTGACCCTGACATTGGTTTCCTGTAAATCCATCGGGACATGTGCAGCTATACATATTGACCTCATCCATGCAGGTTCCTCCAATTCCACATGGGCTTGAGGCACACTCATCAATATCCTCTGTAATAAACAATTACAGAAAGTATTCACTATTTATGATGCAATGCAAAAGATTGGGTTTTCTCCATCTCTACATCGGCCTTGTTTTTAACATACTCCAACTGTAATAGAGCGAGAAAAATAACAACCCTGAGGAGATTTAATTCTATACTGATTATTAGCGATTTGTTTAAACTAGAGATATTGAAAGAAAGGGTAGAATCTCAAGAATTTGTTTCTTTTGAATCCCTTCTTTCAAATTTATTCCAATATATCAGAATATGATTCTTGTAGGATGTGAATGGGACTAAACATGTTCCTATTTGTTACAAAGAGCCTCATCAGATTGGAATATCTCCGAAAACATGCAAGATGATTAGCAACCAATGTTCCATCCATTTTTCACCCCTTTGTTATGAACCTTCTTCTTCTTCGACTAGGCAACTTTTAGATACTATTGAGAGCTTGATTATTAGAATCTCAACAAAAAATGGCTCCAGATGATGACTTCAAGATTAGTTGCCAAACATTTAAGTGTAATCAGGACATGCGGCTATTTATAAAAAAAAAAAAGAAAAAAAAAGTTTGCATTTTCATTCCAGGACTATACAGGAAACTTTAACAACGATTTAAGTACCATAGTCCTCATGTATAAGACGCAGCTAACACACCTGATCTACATCATCTGCATCCCATATGTGAGGTGCATTCTATATGTGAGGGGCGTTCTGTACACACAGATTTACAGTAATATAAATGAAGCTCACTGACCCTGACATTGGTTTCCCGTAAATCCATCGGGACATGTGCAGCTATACATATTGACCTCATCCATGCAGGTTCCTCCAATTCCACACGGGCTTGAGGCACACTCATCAATATCCTCTGTAATAAACAATTACAGAAAGTATTCACTATTTATGATGTAATGCAAAAGATTGGGTTTTCTCCATCTCTACATCGTCCTTGTTTTTAACATACTCCAACGCTAATAGAGCGGGAAAAATAACAACCCTGAGGAGATTTAATTCTATACTGATTATTAGTGATTTGTTTAAACTAGAGACATTGAAAGAAAGGGTAGAATCTCAAGAATTTGTTTCTTTTGAATCCCTTCTCACAAATTTATTCCAATATATCAGAATATGATTCTTGTAGGATGTGAATGGGACTAAACATGTTCCTATTTGCTACAAAGAGCCTCATCAGATTGGAATATCTCAGGAAACATGCAAGATGATTAGCAACCAATGTTCCACCCATTTTTCACCTCTTTGTTATGAACCTTCTTCTTCATCAATTAGGCAACTTTTAGATGCTATTGAGAGCTTGATTATTAGAATCTCAACAAAAAATGACTCCAGATGATGACTTCAAGATTAGTTGCCAAACATTTAAGTGTAATCAGGACATGCGGCTATTTATAAAAAAAAAGAAAGAAATGGAAAAGTTTGCATTTTCATTCCAGGACTATACAGGAAACTTTAACCACAATTTAAGTACCATAGTCCTCATGTATAAGACGCAGCTAACACACCTGATTTACATCATCTGCATCCCATATGTGAGGTGCATTCTATATGTGAGGGGGGTTCTGTACACACAGATTTACAGTAATATTAATAAAGCTAACTGACCCTGACATTGGTTTCCTGTAAATCCATCGGGACATGTGCAGCTATACATATTGACCTCATCCATGCAGGTTCCTCCAATTCCACAAGGGCTTGAGGCACACTCATCAATATCCACTGTAATAAGCAATTACAGAAAGTATTCACTATCTATGATGTAATGCAAAAGATTGTGTTTTCTCCGTCTCTACATCGGCCTTGTTTTTAACATACTCCAACTCTAATAGAAAAATAACAACCCTGAGCAGATTTAATTCTATACTGATTATTAGTGATTTGTTTAAACTAGAGATATTGAAAGAAAGGGTAGAATCTCAAGAATTTGTTTCTTTTGAATCCCTTCTTTCAAATTTATTCCAATATATCAGAATATGATTCTTGTAGGATGTGAATGGGACAAAACATTTTCCTATTCACTACAAAGAGCCTCATCAGATTGGAATATCTCCGAAAACATGCAAGAAGATTAGCAACCAATGTTCCACCCATTTTTCACCCCTTTGTTATGAACCTTCTTCTCCATCAATTAGGCAACTTTTAGATGCTATTGAGAGCTTGATTATTAGAATCTCAACAAAAAATGACTCCAGATGATGACTTCAAGATTAGTTGCCAAACATTTAAGTGTAATCAGGACATGCGGCTATTTATAAAAAAAAAAAAGAAAAAAAAAGTTTGCATTTTCATTCCAGGACTATACAGGAAACTTTAACAACGATTTAAGTACCATAGTCCTCATGTATAAGACGCAGCTAACACACCTGATCTACATCATCTGCATCCCATATGTGAGGTGCATTCTATATGTGAGGGGCGTTCTGTACACACAGATTTACAGTAATATAAATGAAGCTCACTGACCCTGACATTGGTTTCCTGTAAATCCATCGGGACATGTGCAGCTATACATATTGACCTCATCCATGCAGGTTCCTCCAATTCCACACGGGCTTGAGGCACACTCATCAATATCCTCTGTAATAAACAATTACAGAAAGTATTCACTATTTATGATGTAATGCAAAAGATTGGGTTTTCTCCATCTCTACATCGTCCTTGTTTTTAACATACTCCAACGCTAATAGAGCGGGAAAAATAACAACCCTGAGGAGATTTAATTCTATACTGATTATTAGTGATTTGTTTAAACTAGAGACATTGAAAGAAAGGGTAGAATCTCAAGAATTTGTTTCTTTTGAATCCCTTCTCACAAATTTATTCCAATATATCAGAATATGATTCTTGTAGGATGTGAATGGGACTAAACATGTTCCTATTTGCTACAAAGAGCCTCATCAGATTGGAATATCTCAGGAAACATGCAAGATGATTAGCAACCAATGTTCCACCCATTTTTCACCTCTTTGTTATGAACCTTCTTCTTCATCAATTAGGCAACTTTTAGATGCTATTGAGAGCTTGATTATTAGAATCTCAACAAAAAATGACTCCAGATGATGACTTCAAGATTAGTTGCCAAACATTTAAGTGTAATCAGGACATGCGGCTATTTATAAAAAAAAAGAAAGAAATGGAAAAGTTTGCATTTTCATTCCAGGACTATACAGGAAACTTTAACCACAATTTAAGTACCATAGTCCTCATGTATAAGACGCAGCTAACACACCTGATTTACATCATCTGCATCCCATATGTGAGGTGCATTCTATATGTGAGGGGGGTTCTGTACACACAGATTTACAGTAATATTAATAAAGCTAACTGACCCTGACATTGGTTTCCTGTAAATCCATCGGGACATGTGCAGCTATACATATTGACCTCATCCATGCAGGTTCCTCCAATTCCACAAGGGCTTGAGGCACACTCATCAATATCCACTGTAATAAGCAATTACAGAAAGTATTCACTATCTATGATGTAATGCAAAAGATTGTGTTTTCTCCGTCTCTACATCGGCCTTGTTTTTAACATACTCCAACTCTAATAGAAAAATAACAACCCTGAGCAGATTTAATTCTATACTGATTATTAGTGATTTGTTTAAACTAGAGATATTGAAAGAAAGGGTAGAATCTCAAGAATTTGTTTCTTTTGAATCCCTTCTTTCAAATTTATTCCAATATATCAGAATATGATTCTTGTAGGATGTGAATGGGACAAAACATTTTCCTATTCACTACAAAGAGCCTCATCAGATTGGAATATCTCCGAAAACATGCAAGAAGATTAGCAACCAATGTTCCACCCATTTTTCACCCCTTTGTTATGAACCTTCTTCTCCATCAATTAGGCAACTTTTAGATGCTATTGAGAGCTTGATTATTAGAATCTCAACAAAAAATGACTCCAGATGATAACTTCAAGATTAGTTGCCAAACATTTAAGTGTAATCAGGACATGCGGCTGTTTATAAAAAAAAAAAAGAAATGGAAAAGTTTGCATTTTCATTCCAGGACTATAGAGGAAACTTTAACCACAATTTAAGTACCATAGTCCTCATGTATAAGACGCAGCTAACACACCTGATTTACATCATCTGCATCCCATACGTGAGGTGCATTCTATATGTGAGGGGGGTTCTGTACACACAGATTTACAGTAATATAAATGAAGCTCACTGACCCTGACATTGGTTTCCTGTAAATCCATCAGGACATGTGCAGCTATACATATTGACCTCATCCATGCAGGTTCCTCCATTTTCACATGGGCTTGAGGCACACTCATCAATATCCACTGTAATAAGCAATTACAGAAAGTATTCACTATCTATGATGTGATGTAAAAGATTGTGTTTTCTCCGTCTCTACATCGGCCTTGTTTTTAACATACTCCAACTCTAATAGAAAAATAACAAACCTGAGGAGATCTAATTCTATACTGATTATTAGTGATTTGTTTAAACTAGAGACATTGAAAGAAAGGGTAGAATCTCAAGAATTTGTTTCTTTTGAATCCCTTCTTTCAAATTTATTCCAATATATCAGAATATGATTCTTGTAGGATGTGAATGGGACAAAACATGTTCCTATTCACTACAAAGAGCCTCATCAGATTGGAATATCTCCGAAAACATGCAAGAAGATTAGCAACCAATGTTCCACCCATTTTTCACCACTTTGTTATGAACCTTCTTCTCCATCAATTAGGCAACTTTTAGATGCTATTGAGAGCTTGATTATTAGAATCTCAACAAAAAATGACTCCAGATGATGACTTCAAGATTAGTTGCCAAACATTTAAGTGTAATCAGGACATGCGGCTGTTTATAAAAAAAAAAGAAATGGAAAAGTTTGCATTTTCATTCCAGGACTATAGAGGAAACTTTAACCACAATTTAAGTACCATAGTCCTCATGTATAAGACGCAGCTAACACACCTGATTTACATCATCTGCATCCCATACGTGAGGTGCATTCTATATGTGAGGGGGGTTCTGTACACACAGATTTACAGTAATATAAATGAAGCTCACTGACCCTGACATTGGTTTCCTGTAAATCCATCGGGACATGTGCAGCTATACATATTGACCTCATCCATGCAGGTTCCTCCAATTCCACACGGGCTTGAGGCACACTCATCAATATCCTCTGTAATAAACAATTACAGAAAGTATTCACTATTTATGATGTAATGCAAAAGATTGGGTTTTCTCCATCTCTACATCGGCCTTGTTTTTAACATACTCCAACTCTAATAGAGCGAGAAAAATAACAACCCTGAGGAGATTTAATTCTATACTGATTATTAGTGATTTGTTTAAACTAGAGACATTGAAAGAAAGGGTAGAATCTCAAGAATTTGTTACTTTTGAATCCCTTCTTTCAAATTTATTCCAATATATCAGAATATGATTCTTGTAGGGTGTGAATGCGACAAAACATTTTCCTATTCACTACAAAGAGCCTCATCAGATTGGAATATCTCCGAAAACATGTAAGATGATTAGCAACCAATGTTCCACCCATTTTTCACCCCTTTGTTATGAACCTTCTTCTCCATCAATTAGGCAACTTTTAGATGCTATTGAGAGCTTGATTATTAGAATCTCAACAAAAAATGACTCCAGATGATGACTTCAAGATTAGTTGCCAAAGATTTAAGTGTACTCAGGACATGCGGCTATTTATAAAAAAAAAAAGAAATGAAAAAGTTTGCATTTTCATTCCAGGACTATACAGGAAACTTTAACCACAATTTAAGTACCATAGTCCTCATGTATAAGACGCAGCTAACACACCTGATTTACATCATCTGCATCCCATACGTGAGGTGCAGTCTATATGTGAGGGGGGTTCTGTACACACAGATTTACAGTAATATTAATAAAGCTAACTGACCCTGACATTGGTTTCCTGTAAATCCATCGGGACATGTGCAGCTATACATATTGACCTCATCCATGCAGGTTCCTCCAATTCCACATGGGCTTGAGGCACACTCATCAATATCCACTGTAATAAGCAATTACAGAAAGTATTCACTATCTATGATGTAATGCAAAAGATTGTGTTTTCTCTGTCTCTACATCGGCCTTGTTTTTAACATACTCCAACTCTAATAGAAAAATAACAACCCTGAGGAGATTTAATTCTATACTGATTATTAGTGATTTGTTTAAACTAGAGACATTGAAAGAAAGGGTAGAATCTCAAGAATTTGTTTCTTTTGAATCCCTTCTTTCAAATTTATTCCAATATATCAGAATATGATTCTTGTAGGATGTGAATGGGACAAAACATTTTCCCATTCACTACAAAGAGCCTCATCAGATTGGAATATCTCCGAAAACATGCAAGAAGATTAGCAACCAATGTTCCACCGATTTTTCACCCCTTTGTTATGAACCTTCTTCTCCATCAATTAGGCAACTTTTAGATGCTATTGAGAGCTTGATTATTAGAATCTCAACAAAAAAATGACTCCAGATGATGACTTCAAGATTAGTTGCCAAACATTCAAGTGTAATCAGGACATGCGGCTGTTTATAAAAAAAAAAGAAATGGAAAAGTTTGCATTTTCATTCCAGGACTATACAGGAAACTTTAACCACAATTTAAGTACCATAGTCCTCATGTATAAGACGCAGCTAACACACCTGATTTACATCATCTGCATCCCATACGTGAGGTGCATTCTATATGTGAGGGGGGTTCTGTACACACAGATTTACAGTAATATAAATGAAGCTCACTGACCCTGACATTGGTTTCCTGTAAATCCATCAGGACATGTGCAGCTATACATATTGACCTCATCCATGCAGGTTCCTCCAATTCCACATGGGCTTGAGGCACACTCATCAATATCCACTGTAATAAGCAATTACAGAAAGTATTCACTATCTATGATGTAATGCAAAAGATTGTGTTTTCTCCGTCTCTACATCGGCCTTGTTTTTAACATACTCCAACTCTAATAGAAAAATAACAACCCTGAGCAGATTTAATTCTATACTGATTATTAGTGATTTGTTTAAACTAGAGATATTGAAAGAAAGGGTAGAATCTCAAGAATTTGTTTCTTTTGAATCCCTTCTTTCAAATTCATTCCAATATATCAGAATATGATTCTTGTAGGATGTGAATGGGACTAAACATGTTCCTATTTGCTACAAAGAGCCTCATCAGATTGGAATATCTCCGAAAACATGCAAGATGATTAGCAACCAATGTTCCATCGATTTTTCACCCCTTTGTTATGAACCTTCTTCTTCATCGACTAGGCAACTTTTAGATACTATTGAGAGCTTGATTATTAGAATCTCAACAAAAAATGGCTCCAGATGATGACTTCAAGATTAGTTGCCAAACATTTAAGTGTAATCAGGACATGCGGCTATTTATAAAAAAAAAAAGAAAAAAAAAGTTTGCATTTTCATTCCAGGACTATACAGGAAACTTTAACAACGATTTAAGTACCATAGTCCTCATGTATAAGACGCAGCTAACACACCTGATCTACATCATCTGCATCCCATATGTGAGGTGCATTCTATATGTGAGGGGCGTTCTGTACACACAGATTTACAGTAATATAAATTAAGCTCACTGACCCTGACATTGGTTTCCTGTAAATCCATCGGGACATGTGCAGCTATACATATTGACCTCATCCATGCAGGTTCCTCCAATTCCACACGGGCTTGAGGCACACTCATCAATATCCTCTGTAATAAACAATTACAGAAAGTATTCACTATTTATGATGTAATGCAAAAGATTGGGTTTTCTCCATCTCTACATTGTCACTCTCACCAGATTGGTGCAGGTCTGAAAATAGGGGGTTATTCATTTTGAAGACTTGTGTAAAATTATTTTGTATCATATTTGTACATTTGTTATTTTTCCCATGTCAGATAGGCTTACACCTACATGGCAAAAATAATTTCATTGTAAAACAGGTCATATTTTTTTGTTACCTAAGGTCAGAAAGGCCTAAAATGCCCTTTTTTCACAATAAGCCTTCTCCAAGCCACTGAAATCTCACAATATTATTTTTTATTGTAATATCATGTATTAATAATGTGTACATGTGTACAAATACCTCTCTTCCCCACCCCCTGAACATTTTTATCACCTCTTAAGTCTTCTCTTTTTTATTTCTTGCTACAAATAGCAAATGGTCAAAGAGCCGCCCTTGGGTGGCTCTTTGACCACTTACTCTGTTTGATTTCTTTTCACATTTTTAATATCTTGATTTTGAATATTCTCATATTATCCTATATTTTTCCCAAAGAAAGGGGACACTCAGCTAGTTAAGCTCATCTTTTTAATTAGTGTTGAAGGTGATATTTTTTTTCCATGGCCTTCCAAAGTCTAGTTTTACCTTCTTCATTTAGATGGGTGGCTCTTTGACCACTTGGACAGTTTGCTCTATATTTCTGATACACTTGGTATTTAACTACAACCTTTATGTTCATTATGATAACGATGATAGGTCCTGTCTGTTGGTCAATCATACGAAACTGAGAAATATTATGGAAATTAACAAGGTCCAAAGAAGAGGTGTTTTTTTGACCACTTGGGTGGCTCTTTGACCACTTGGGTGGCTCTTTGACCACCTGATATAAATGCATGAAATTACTATAATCATGAATTATTAAGAACACCAGTTCGATATTCAATGATGTGTACAGCTTACACAGACCATTCTGACTTTTGAAAAATACATTTTGAGAGTTTTTAAAGATTAATGGGGCCTATTTGGCCATTTGGATGGCTCTTTGACCAGCTGAGGTGGCTCTTTGACCACCTGGGGTGGCTATTTGACCAGCTGATATAAATCCATGAATTTACAATAATCATAAATGATTGAGAATGCAAATTAGATGTGTAAGGAAATGTACAGCCTTTGCACTCTATTTTGATTTTAAAAATTTATTTTGAGACTTTCTTTTGGACTACTGGGAGCCTATTTGATTATTTAGGTGGCTCTTTGACCACCTGAGGCCAGCTATGATAATGGCATGACTTCACCATAATTATGAGTAATTACAAATGCAAATTGAATGTATAATGATGTACAGATCCCATGCCCTCTATTCTGACATCTAAAACAATATCTTTTGAACATTTTTTAGGGTATTTTGGTGGCTATTTAACCAATAGGTGGCTCTTTGACCACTTGGGGTGGCTCTTTGACCAGCTGAGATAATGCCATGACTTTACTATAATCGTGAATAATTACAAATACAAATTAGATGCATAATGATGTGTATAGCCTATGAACTATACCCTGACCGTTTGAAAATATTTTGAAACAATTTCAAGACTATTGGGGGCCTTTTTTTGGCCATTTGGGTGGCTCTTTGACCACTTAGGGTGGCTCTTTGACCACCACCTGTGGCATGAATGTAAACCAATATAACTATAACAATATTTGAAAATTTACCCAGGGTATTGTACATCTTTGCAAACAATAGGCTTTAAGCAAAATGTGAAAAGTGCTTAAACCCACATAAGTGACCCCAGGTACATACACAAAAACTGCAAAGTTTATAAAAGGCAAAGTCCTAGAAAAAGGGCAGAAAAAATAATTAGGAGACCCATCAATTTTTTATAAGTCATTAAAATACAAATCTTTTTAAATAATATTATAGAACTTACCATAACCTTTTCTATGGTGTAAAATAGTAAACTCTTTGTTGAAGGAAAAATGGCAAAAAAAAATATAATCAGTAGGCCTCCTAGGTGGCCAAAGAGCCACCTATAAACCACACATGGCAAAAAGACTCCATTGTTAATAATATTTAATCATATATTTAAGGAAAAAGGAATGTGTAACAAGATCCATCTATACATATATTTTCCATGTGCCAAAGGATTACACTGAACTCCTAAATATCATTTTTCACTATCTCATATCAGACCTGCACCAATCTGGTGAGAGTGACCCTCAGTCCTTGTTTTTAACATACTCCAACGCTAATAGAGCGGGAAAAATAACAACCCTGAGGAGATTTAATTCTATACTGATTATTAGTGATTTGTTTAAACTAGAGACATTGAAAGAAAGGGTAGAATCTCAAGAATTTGTTTCTTTTGAATCCCTTCTTACAAATCTATTCCAATATATCAGAATATGATTCTTGTAGGATGTGAATGGGACTAAACATGTTCCTATTTGCTACAAAGAGCCTCATCAGATTGGAATATCTCCGAAAACATGCAAGATGATTAGCAACCAATGTTCCATCGATTTTTCACCCCTTTGTTATGAACCTTCTTCTTCATCGACTAGGCAACTTTTAGATACTATTGAGAGCTTGATTATTAGAATCTCAACAATAAATGGCTCCAGATGATGACTTCAAGATTAGTTGCCAAACATTTAAGTGTAATCAGGACATGCGGCTATTTATAAAAAAAAAAAGAAAAAAAAAGTTTGCATTTTCATTCCAGGACTATACAGGAAACTTTAACAACGATTTAAGTACCATAGTCCTCATGTATAAGACGCAGCTAACACACCTGATTTACATCATCTGCATCCCATACGTGAGGTGCATTCTATATGTGAGGGGGGTTCTGTACACACAGATTTACAGTAATATTAATAAAGCTAACTGACCCTGACATTGGTTTCCTGTAAATCCATCGGGACATGTGCAGCTATACATATTGACCTCATCCATGCAGGTTCCTCCAATTCCACACGGGCTTGAGGCACACTCATCAATATCCTCTGTAATAAACAATTACAGAAAGTATTCACTATTTATGATGTAATGCAAAAGATTGGGTTTTCTCCATCTCTACATCGTCCTTGTTTTTAACATACTCCAACGCTAATAGAGCGGGAAAAATAACAACCCTGAGGAGATTTAATTCTATACTGATTATTAGTGATTTGTTTAAACTAGAGACATTGAAAGAAAGAGTAGAATCTCAAGAATTTGTTTCTTTTGAATCCCTTCTTACAAATTTATTCCAATATATCAGAATATGATTCTTGTAGGATGTGAATGGGACTAAACATGTTCCTATTTGCTACAAAGAGCCTCATCAGATTGGAATATCTCAGGAAACATGCAAGATGATTAGCAACCAATGTTCCACCCATTTTTCACCCCTTTGTTATGAACCTTCTTCTCAATCAATTAGGCAACTTTTAGATGCTATTGAGAGCTTAATTATTAGAATCTCAACAAAAAATGGCTCCATATGATGACTTCAAGATTAGTTGCCAAACATTTAAGTGTAATCAGGACATGCGGCTATTTATAAAAAAAAAAGAAATGAAAAAGTTTGCATTTTCATTCCAGGACTATACAGGAAACTTTAACCACAATTTAAGTACCATAGTCCTCATGTAGAAGACACAGCTAACACACCTGATTTACATCATCTGCATCCCATACGTGAGGTGCATTCTATATGTGAGGGGGGTTCTGTACACACAGATTTACTGTAATATAAATGAAGCTCACTGACCCTGACATTGGTTTCCTGTAAATCCATCGGGACATGTGCAGCTATACGTATTGACCTCATCCATGCAGGTTCCTCCAATTCCACACGGGCTTGAGGCACACTCATCAATATCCTCTGTAATAAACAATTACAGAAAGTATTCACTATTTATGATGTAATGCAAAAGATTGGGTTTTCTCCATCTCTACATCGGCCTTGTTTTTAACATACTCCAACTCTAATAGAGTGAGAAAAATAACAACCCTGAGGAGATTTAATTCTATAATGATTATTAGTGATTTGTTTAAACTAGAGACATTGAAAGAAGTAGTAGAATCTCAAGAATTTGTTTCTTTTGAATCCCTTCTTTCAAATTTATTCCAATGTATCAGAATATGATTCGTGTAGGATGTGAATGGGACAAAACATTTTCCTATTCACTACAAAGAGCCTCATCAGATTGGAATATCTCCGAAAACATGCAAGAAAATTAGCAACCAATGTTCCACCCATTTTTCACCTCTTTGTTATGAACCTTCTTCTTCATCAATTAGGCAACTTTTAGATGCTATTGAGAGCTTGATTATTAGAATCTCAACAAAAAATGACTCCAGATGATGACTTCAAGATTAGTTGCCAAACATTTAAGTGTAATCAGGACATGCGGCTGTTTATAAAAAAAAAAGAAAGAAATGGAAAAGTTTGCATTTTCATTCCAGGACTATACAGGAAACTTTAACCACAATTTAAGTACCATAGTCCTCATGTATAAGACGCAGCTAACACACCTGATTTACATCATCTGCATCCCATATGTGAGGTGCATTCTATATGTGAGGGGGGTTCTGTACACACAGATTTACAGTAATATTAATAAAGCTAACTGACCCTGACATTGGTTTCCTGTAAATCCATCGGGACATGTGCAGCTATACATATTGACCTCATCCATGCAGGTTCCTCCAATTCCACATGGGCTTGAGGCACACTCATCAATATCCACTGTAATAAGCAATTACAGAAAGTATTCACTATCTATGATGTGATGCAAAAGATTGTGTTTTCTCCGTCTCTACATCGGCCTTGTTTTTAACATACTCCAACTCTAATAGAAAAATAACAACCCTGAGCAGATTTAATTCTATACTGATTATTAGTGATTTGTTTAAACTAGAGATATTGAAAGAAAGGGTAGAATCTCAAGAATTTGTTTCTTTTGAATCCCTTCTTTCAAATTTATTCCAATATATCAGAATATGATTCTTGTAGGATGTGAATGGGACTAAACATGTTCCTATTTGCTACAAAGAGCCTCATCAGATTGGAATATCTCCGAAAACATGCAAGATGATTAGCAACCAATGTTCCATCGATTTTTCACCCCTTTGTTATGAACCTTCTTCTTCATCGACTAGGCAACTTTTAGATACTATTGAGAGCTTGATTATTAGAATCTCAACAAAAAATGGCTCCAGATGATGACTTCAAGATTAGTTGCCAAACATTTAAGTGTAATCAGGACATGCGGCTATTTATAAAAAAAAAAAAGAAAAAAAAAGTTTGCATTTTCATTCCAGGACTATACAGGAAACTTTAACCACAATTTAAGTACCATAGTCCTCATGTATAAGACGCAGCTAACACACCTGATTTACATCATCTGCATCCCATACGTGAGGTGCATTCTATATGTGAGGGGGGTTCTGTACACACAGATTTACAGTAATATTAATAAAGCTAACTGACCCTGACATTGGTTTCCTGTAAATCCATCGGGACATGTGCAGCTATACATATTGACCTCATCCATGCAGGTTCCTCCAATTCCACACGGGCTTGAGGCACACTCATCAATATCCTCTGTAATAAACAATTACAGAAAGTATTCACTATTTATGATGTAATGCAAAAGATTGGGTTTTCTCCATCTCTACATCGTCCTTGTTTTTAACATACTCCAACTCTAATAGAGCGGGAAAAATAACAACCCTGAGGAGATTTAATTCTATACTGATTATTAGTGATTTGTTTAAACTAGAGACATTGAAAGAAAGGGTAGTATCTCAAGAATTTGTTTCTTTTGAATCCCTTCTTACAAATTTATTCCAATATATCAGAATATGATTCTTGTAGGATGTGAATGGGACTAAACATGTTCCTATTTGCTACAAAGAGCCTCATCAGATTGGAATATCTCAGGAAACATGCAAGATGATTAGCAACCAATGTTCCACCCATTTTTCACCCCTTTGTTATGAACCTTCTTCTCCATCAATTAGGCAACTTTTAGATGCTATTGAGAGCTTAATTATTAGAATCTCAACAAAAAATGGCTCCATATGATGACTTCAAGATTAGTTGCCAAACATTTAAGTGTAATCAGGACATGCGGCTATTTATAAAAAAAAAAAGAAATGAAAAAGTTTGCATTTTCATTCCAGGACTATACAGGAAACTTTAACCACAATTTAAGTACCATAGTCCTCATGTAGAAGACACAGCTAACACACCTGATTTACATCATCTGCATCCCATACGTGAGGTGCATTCTATATGTGAGGGGCTTCTGTACACACAGATTTACAGTAATATTAATAAAGCTAACTGACCCTGACATTGGTTTCCTGTAAATCCATCGGGACATGTGCAGCTATACATATTGACCTCATCCATGCAGGTTCCTCCAATTCCACATGGGCTTGAGGCACACTCATCAATATCCACTGTAATAAGCAATTACAGAAAGTATTCACTATCTATGATGTAATGTAAAAGATTGTGTTTTCTCCGTCTCTACATCGGCCTTGTTTTTAACATACTCCAACTCTAATAGAAAAATAACAACCCTGAGCAGATTTAATTCTATACTGATTATTAGTGATTTGTTTAAACTAGAGATATTGAAAGAAAGGGTAGAATCTCAAGAATTTGTTTCTTTTGAATCCCTTCTTTCAAATTTATTCCAATATATCAGAATATGATTCTTGTAGGATGTGAATGGGACAAAACATTTTCCCATTCACTACAAAGAGCCTCATCAGATTGGAATATCTCCGAAAACATGCAAGAAAATTAGCAACCAATGTTCCACCCATTTTTCACCTCTTTGTTATGAACCTTCTTCTTCATCAATTAGGCAACTTTTAGATGCTATTGAGAGCTTGATTATTAGAATCTCAACAAAAAATGACTCCAGATGATGACTTCAAGATTAGTTGCCAAACATTTAAGTGTAATCAGGACATGCGGCTGTTTATAAAAAAAAAAGAAAGAAATGGAAAAGTTTGCATTTTCATTCCAGGACTATACAGGAAACTTTAACCACAATTTAAGTACCATAGTCCTCATGTATAAGACACAGTTAACACACCTGATTTACATCATATGCATCCCATACGTGAGGTGCATTCTATATGTGAGGGGGGTTCTGTACACACAGATTTACAGTAATATTAATAAAGCTAACTGACCCTGACATTGGTTTCCTGTAAACCCATCGGGACATGTGCAGCTATACATATTGACCTCATCCATGCAGGTTCCTCCAATTCCACACGGGCTTGAGGCACACTCATCAATATCCACTGTAATAAGCAATTACAGAAAGTATTCACTATCTATGATGTAATGCAAAAGATTGTGTTTTCTCCGTCTCTACATCGGCCTTGTTTTTAACATACTCCAACTCTAATAGAAAAATAACAACCCTGAGGAGATTTAATTCTATACTGATTATTAGTGATTTGTTTAAACTAGAGACATTGAAAGAAAGGGTAGAATCTCAAGAATTTGTTTCTGTAATGGTTTGGATTAAGGTCTCGACTAGTTCGAAGTCAAAACCAGACAAGGTATCTCGGGTTAGTGCAACCGGCACATATTTATTACGGTATATGTTTTACATCCACCTCGAAGTGTACTGCTTAGCTATGTGCAAGCTCAGGTAAGGGTGGTCCGACTCCGTTGGCAGGCAGAGCCAGACTAACGTCTTCCCCGGCCCCAGGTAGGAGTTGGGGCGAGGCGAACAGTGCTGCCACCACCCTGCAGAGACCAGTGGTCGAAGAGACCTCTAGTGACTACCGGTGATGGGCGCACCGCTCGAAACGCCCTCTCGAGGGAGACGCTCACACTATATCACGATCTACGAGCCCCTACACTACCCCCACCAGAATAAGGAAAGGGGTGTGCAAAAATAACATAGTTTTAACAGAGTAACATTTCGTTATTCTAAGGAAATTAGGGCTCGAAGTTATAACCGAGAGTTCGAAGTAGAACGTGATATGTTATTTGTGTGACGTCTTGATAATAGGAGTCGACCACATATAAATATTTTAAATAAAATAAACATACATATACACTATGGAATAGGATTAAGGAGAGATATGGGTCGAAACAAGTTCGGAAGAACATGTTCGAGACCGTCTTAGAGTATTTTAAGTGTATGTTAAATAACGATATACCATGTGTGTAATTATATGTGATACTAAGTTGCATGACCCGAAAAGAAAATTTTTCCTATTCACTACAAAGAGCCTCATCAGATTGGAATATCTCCGAAAACATGCAAGATGATTAGCAACCAATGTTCCATCAATTTTTCACCCCTTTGTTATGAACCTTCTTCTTCATCGACTAGGCAACTTTTAGATGCTATTGAGAGCTTGATTATTAGAATCTCAACAAAAAAAGGCTCCAGATGATGACTACAAGATTAGTTGCCAAACATTTAAGTGTAATCAGGACATGCAGCTCTTTATAAAAAAAAGAAATGAAAAAGATTGCATTTTCATTCCAGGACTATACTGGAAACTTTAACCACAATTTAAGTACCATAGTCCTCATGTATAAGATGCAGCTAACACACCTGATTTACATCATCTGCATCCCATACCTGAGGTGCATTCTATATGTGAGGGGCGTTCTGTACACACAGATTTACTGTAATATAAATGAAGCCAACTGACCCTGACATTGGTCTCCTGTAAATCCATCGGGACATGTGCAGCTATACATATTGACCTCATCCATGCAGGTTCCTCCAATTCCACACGGGCTTGAGGCACACTCATCAATATTTGCTGTAATAAGCAATTACAGAAAGTATTCACTATTTATGATGTAATGCAAAAGATTGGGGTTTCTCCATCTCTACATCGGCCTTGTTTTTAACATACTCCAACTCTAATAGAGCTAGAAAAATAACAACCCTGAGGAGATTTAATTCTATACTGATTATTGATTTGTTTAAACTAGAGACATTGAAACGAACATGCATACAGGGAGGTTTCAGATTGCAGAGGGATTGGCAGTTTTTCCTCTATAGACATCCATCAAATTCTTTTATGAATATGACAGTGCATTATGTTATGTCTTTTGATCCTGAATGTGCAGACTCCTATGCACCATAGAATATAAAATGCTACCAGTGCCTCACTTACTTTCACATGCAGACCCTGTATAGCCATTATCACAGTCACAAGTATCAGGTCCCTGGTTTGGTCCTGGTGGATCTGTTGTCGGAATGCATGTTCCACCGTTGTTGCAAGGGTTCTGTCCATTGCAAGTTATCTTCCCTGATGGAGAATCATAAAGTAGGTTACATATATGATTCTGTAAGGTTAGTAATTCTACAGGATTAACCATGGCATTGCTGAATGCTTATTCTTTAACCCTTTAAAGGCGTCTAATGCATCATGGCCATTAGCCATCATGATGCATCAGTGCATTCATACATCATGCCGATACACTGCAGTGGTACAGAAGGAATGGGATTTTTTGTAGCCGAATGACATGGTTAATGTCTTTTTAAAGTCATGTTCTTTAAATTGGTATGTCTACGAGTGGGCATGGGTGTCATACTATATTATGTTAAAATACTATCTTGTTTAAGACCAATTTGTTAAGGGGGGAAATCTGAGAGAGAGAGCGAGCTATGCCAGCATGAGCGTGTACGCGTACTCGCTCCGTGGCGATCGGTAAAATTCGTTAAATTAAGAGGGGCTGTATTTGATTTAGGAAATTCTGGATAAATCATCTGTTTTTGAAAGAAGACAAGACCGTTAATCTACCAAATCCCCTTTTATCGCTCACTCGCTCGTGACATTTCTTGGTCTTCGCGCGAGTGAACGAGTATTATTTAGACCTTTTCCTGAATTTTGACAAACAATTAACCCTTATTTTCATCATCTACAGGGCGGATTTGGACTATTTAACGAGTTTGGTGCAGAAATTAAAGATGTAAATTTTACGACAACCTAGAGCTGTCAGAACTGATTTTTGGCAAGTTGTTTAACTTGGGACAGTGTAGTCTCAGACCGCGCACATACGGCGGTGTACCGAACGTTTAACTTGGGACAGTGTAGTCTCAGGCCACGCAAATACGGTCTTCGCGCGAGTGAACGAGTATTATTTAGACCTTTTCCTGAATTTTGACAAGCAATTAACCCTTATTTTCATCATCTACAGGGCGGATTTGGTCTATTTAACGAGTTTGGTGCAGAAATTAAAGATGTAAATTTTACGACAACTTAGAGCTGTCAGAACTGATTTTTTGGCAAGTTGTTTAACTTGGGACAGTGTGGTCTCAGACCGCGCACATACGGCGGTCTACCGAACGTTTATCTTGGGACAGTGTAGTCTCAGGTCCTGAATTTAGGCAAACAATTAACCCTTATTTTCATCATCTACAGGGTGGATTGGTCTATTTAATGAGTTTCATGCAGAAATATAAAGATGTAAATTTTACAACTTAGAGCTGTCAGAACTGATTTTTGGCAAATTGTCTAACTTGCTTGTTTAACGTGGGACAGTGTAGTCTCAGAGCATACTTGATTTATAACATTGGGCCTGGGCGTCATGACGACGGTTGATAATACTACGCCAGCACAAAAGAGACCCCGCAGTCGCGGAGATTCAAGTCAATCCCCTGACACAAATTCAATATCCCCAGGAAATAAGAAAATCCTACTTGATTTGAGTGAGAGTAGCATACTACGTAGGGTAGTGGAGTTTATTCCAGGGATGGAAGGTCTATCGGAAAACACTGGTGAAGCCACTGGGAGTTCCCAAGAGGCGGGGAATAACATTGTGTCACATGTGGTGGGGAATCCTCTGACATCACGGGGGATACCTCAAAGTGGGGGAGATGGCTATTCGGAGCCGGTAAGGGATATTGGGAATCAGCCTGATATGGGTGATGCAGAGGGGGAGAGTGCAGTTAATGCAGAGCATAACTCTAGAAATGTAAACATCAATGGCAGCAATCCGCTTGCCAATATTGTGAATGTGAGTAAGAATCTAAATGAACCAAAACTGGATTCTGGTAAAATGTTCCAACTTGAGGCGGGAAATAATCAAAATGTTGATGGAAAAGTATCTGAAACACTGGGAATATCGGTTGTAATAGAAAAGGAGCAAATGAATGAATTGAAAGTAGAACTAGTCAGGGAGCAACGAAACCAAATGAATGACTTCAAAACAGACATGCTGCAGCAAATGGCAAAACTCCTAGAGGTCCACAACACTGGCTTGCTTGACAGATTAGAAAATATTGAACAATCTCACTCTGACTTAGAGACCAAAGTGACGGGACTCGAAGCTGACTCGACCAGACATGAGCAACTGCTATTAGACAGACGGAAGGATATAATCAGGTTAGAAGGAGATTGATGACAAACATGAAGACAATGATGGTAGATTCAAAAGACTAGAAGAAACTCTTAGAGAGTTAGTAAATAAAGTTGACCTCAGGGTTGACAGCCTTGACTCGAAACTAAATCAAGAAATCAAAACAATTCAAAATTCTGTTGGCACTGCTAGTACCAATGTTCACAACAGAATTACCCAAGAGGTCAAAAAGATTGGAGACTCCTTAAACAGTGTAGAAAATGAGATAAAGGGCAAGGTCAATCGAAATGAGAAAAATCTCAACGAGTTAACAAGACAGACTGGTGAACTTTTAGTCAGTGGGAAGACAATTGGACAATCAAGCTACAGCCAAGTCCTGACAAATATGAGAACTGTTAAGCATGCCACCAGCTCCCCTGAAAGGAATGTTGTCATATATGGCTTATGGTCAAGACAAAATCAGAAACTATTGCCTGTTCTGTATGACCTATTCAGAAAACTAGACATCCGTTGTAATGATGGAGATTTTGTGGAGATTGTTAGGATGAAAAAACCCATTGAGATCCAAGAAGGTGAGGAACCACCAAAAGAAAAGGTGCCCATAATGGTGTGTTGTAGTAACATTGCCATCAAGTCAGCCATACTGGCAAAAAGATGGCAGTTGAATGAAATAGGGAAGCAAATGAAAACAAAGATTGGCTTTGCCTTGGATGAGTCAAGAGAGATGCGAGATGCTAAAAAGCATGGCAGAGCTATTGTAGCAGCTGCCAAAAAAAAGGGTCTTACTGCAGGTACTGACAAGGATGGTATAAATATTGAAGGTACATCCTACGACTACACATCTCTCTCTGGTATCCCGGATGAGCACAAAGTTGCACACACCCCTTATGAACCCCCAATCAAGGGAAAACCTGCTAAGAGGCGGGCAAACAAAACAGATGGTGAAACTCGCATACTACACACCAAAATGGGCATAGTTTACCAAGGTGTTAATGCGCACTTTTCAAATTGGTTCCCATGCAAACTTGAGTTTATTCACAAAGGCATCAAATACACCTACAATAGCGTAGAACAAGGGTATTTCCATGTCAGATTGTTAGAGCTAGGTCATCCGGCTGAAGCCCGAGAAGTGCTCTCAATGACAGATCCACGTTTGATCAAGTTGAAAGGTGACTCCAAAAAAATCCCAATGAATCACCCGTTTCTGGATCTCGAACCCTCCCTTATGGAGGACCTGATCAAAGCTAAATATGGGCAGAATAAAGAAATTATGCAAGACTTATTAAATATTGGGTTGAGGCTATTAATAGAGGGAACTGGCTCGGACAAGTGGGCTTCAGGTTGGCCGTGGAGCACTTTAAACAATGCAAAGTATGAAACTGAAGATAAGTTCCTGGGAAAGAACTTGCACGGGAAGATCGTGATGCGTGTAAGAGAACTCTATAGTCAGACCTGAAGTTAATAATTTAGTGTGTATCAACTAACTACTGTTTAGTGTTGCTTCTATCTTGAATGCAATAATCTGTCACTACAGTTTCAGGTGAAGGTCGAAATGTTGGTTCTATTGTCCGGGGACTCTCGTGGTGAAGGAATGGGGGTTCTGGTAGCTGACACTCTAGATGATGCTGAAAATTATGAAGGTGGTGAGTGTGCTCATAAATCATGGCCCATTGCTACAATTCAGGATAAAGTGCTGAAAAAAACCTTGACACTGAGGCTTATGACCTGGTCGTGTTCATGGCCGGAGCCTGCGATGTTACAGCGCGGCACTATATTCACGGGAAACGTGACATCTACTTCCCTCACATTGATGCTGCCACTTGTAGGGCGGTAGTCTCAGTCAGGCTAAGCCGGATGCTACAGGTGTTGAATAAACAACATCCTGAAACCAAATATGTTATTTGTACAATATTCGGCATGGACCTTCAGAAATTCAACCGCAAGAGCTTGCCAGATCCCAATCAGCCTGCATTGAATAGGAGCATCAAACTCCTAAAGGGAGATGTGCAATATCTCAACACCATCTATAAAATGTCCACCATCAAGCTGCACACTGTATTCCACAAAAACAGGTGGAATCGGGGCAAGAAAGGGAGAAAGGTTGGCAAAGCCCCGAAATTCTCATGCCAATATGGCCCTAAAAAAATGAGAGATGGCCTACATGCCACAGATGATGTTAAGAAGGAACTAGCAGCACGTATTGCCCAGGTAGTCAAGAAAATCCTGCCGCCTGAGAAGGTTGAGAATGTTGCTGGAGCTGATGATGTAATGGAAGATGAAGAAGATGATGAGTATGAATGGGACGAGGTGACTGCTCAGATAAATAAAATATGCTTAGGCTGAGCATTTGTCCATAAGATTATAACACAAGTTCATTGACTGACTGGTTGTCTTGGGAGCATTTCGTGAGGATTGCACCTAATACACCTTTTCTATAACTGACAAAGCCAAGGGATACCTGACTGGTTGTCTTGGGAGCAATTCGTGAGGATTGCACCTACTATGACTATTATGACCACTTGATAAGTTCATAAAATATCTGAACTTTCTAAAAATGACCTGTTATTCTACCCCAGGCAACATGTTGCAATTTATGCACAGAGCACATCCAAATTTTAGAGTGGAACTTTCGATAAAAGAAATGCATGCTTCACTCATTGTAAGCTTAGTCAAGCTGGTGTTGGTACATTGATGATTATACAAAGGGTGGTCTATGTTCTTGGTCGCTTAGTGTTAAGTAATGCATGGTTACATATATTTACTCGTGTACTACTTCTGTATTATTTTTGTCTACAGTTTTTTGTCACTTGAATGGCATGATACAATGAAATGCTAATTAAATAGCTAATCGTTTCATAATTGAAAAATGTGTCACTGTTATTGATGTATTGTAATTTTTGTTCTATTCTATTTGTAGGTAAGAACATTACTACTGGTGACGGTGGAATGATTACAGTGGGTGCATTGTGGTGTCTCAGAGAGCTACGAATACATAGATAAGATCTATGACCAAACTAGTACAAGGTCCGGTAACACTGGGTGAGCTAACTAACCCTTCATTAGTAGTAACTTAATAATTAATTTATCAATATTAATCCCTAACTTTTCATGTGATTCTACATGACTAAGAAAATATTCTATACTAGAATCAAAATAACCAAGGGCTTACAACCTTTTTGAACCTCTAACTTTAACTTTATTTCCCTCCTTCTTTAGGTGCTTATTTGTAATTTATTTAACTAATTTACTGATTTGATAAGATGCAATAATATATATAAATTTAAGTTAAAAACTCAGAGTTTACTTACTCATTGACACAACACAATATTGCATATGCGTGGTTTTTTATCTTTTGTCACGGAGCTGAGATTATCTTATAAGTAACTTGGTATTAGCTCCCTCTCTCTTGTTGTATTCCACCCACAGAACATTAAGTTGGTTATTTCTGTTGGTGGATATCTGAGCCTCTGGCTAGAATTTAGTCAGGGGCTCCTTTATTTTTAATTTATAATTCTTTATTTTTTGTATATAAACTATTGTCTACTTGTATTTGTTTATGTAATGGCAACAACTACACGATTAAACGATTTTCTAAATATGAAGGGCTTGAAAATGGTACATCTAAATACGCGAAGTATGTTTAACAAAAGGCAGGAAATATTTGACCATTTAGATGGTGCTGATATAGTTGGAATGAGTGAAACTTGGTTACATGAAGACTATGATGATGACTTAATAAACTGGGAAGGCATGAATTTGTTCAGGCTGGACCAAAATAGAAAGAAAGGCGGAGGTTTAGCAGTTTACATTCGAGATGACATTAATCTTGATGTTAAGATACGCAATGACATTAGTTGTAGTAGCAAGGATATTGAATGTCTAGTATTAGATCTAGTCTTGAAGACACATACTTTACAATTGGTCACTCTATATAGACCTCCTTCTGGCAAGATAGATAAGTTTTTTCTACATTTGTCTCGTGTTATGGAAATTGCAGATAAAGAAGGGCTTGAACAATGGATTATGGGGGACATAAATATAAATACCTTGCGTGAAAAACTACCTAGTACTGTAAAGCTAATCGATGCTTGCCGATTTAACGGCTATCATAAACTCATTAATCAGTGCACTAGACCTTATAAGATTATTGTATCATGTTTAGATAATATATTGACTAATTACAATGAGTCTATTACATCTGGTGTCTTGAATTTTTTAGTAAGTGATCATCTGCCTGTGTTTGCTGTAAAAACAAGAGAGAAGGTTGACTATATTAAAAAGAAAGTTTGGGTGAGAAAGTACAAAGGTTATGATGAAGAAACTTTCAAAGAGTGGCTAATAATGGCAGACTGGGATGTTTTTTATGAACTGCACGACCCTGATGGTGCTTGGTCATTCATTGAAAACTTGATAATTGAATACTTAGATGAGTACTGTCCTTGGTCTGAAATTGAGATTGTGGACAGAAGAAATAAATGGATGACACATGACATCTTGTCAATGATAAATGAACGCGAGGACAATGTGGAAATGTTTTCGAAAATTAAGGATGATTATTATCTCAATAAAGCCAGGCAGCTAAGTTGTAGAATTAATAAGGCTATCAGGTACTCAAAAGCCAACCAGGTCAAGTCTGCACTGGAGGAGGCTAAGTCTGACCCAAAGCGATTCTGGAGAGTTTTAAATGGAGTTTTGAAACCAGAGGTGCAAATTGCCCCTCCAGAATTGATAGGTGATGATGGTTTTATCAAGTCAGAGCATGAATCTGTAAATTATTTAAATGATTATTTCTCAAATATTGGTGCTAAACTATCTTCAGTTTTCACAGATAATGGTTATCCTGGGCGTGTATTAATGACTGAACCTGTTGATCCAGCTGAAATTCCTGTGCGAGTTGAGAAAGGCTTTGTTGAGATGCTCATAAAAGAAATAAATGTCAACAAAACTTCCGGAATTGATGGTATTAGATGTGATATTTTGAAAACAGCACTGTTATTTTTGTTAGATCCTGTTACTAGGTTGTACGAACTGAGCTTAACCAGTGGCATATTTCCTGAAAAATGGAAAAGGGCAAGGGTGAATCCAATACCCAAGCCCGGTAATCTAAAGTTAATCACCAATTGGCGGCCGATATCACTATTACCTGTACCTTCCAAAATTGCGGAAAAAATAATGTATTGCCATCTAAATGAAATTCTAAATAAGAAAAATGTTATTTCTGCAAAACAATTTGGTTATCGATCAGGACTGGGGACTGCAGATGCAGTCTTCAGACTCCTGAGCGATATCTATGAAAATAGAGATAGAGGCCATTTGACTGGAGTTTGTTATCTTGACCTACGTAAGGCGTTCGATTGTGTTAATCACGCCTATCTTGTTGAAATTTTAGGACAACTTGGTTTACATGACACAACACTCAATTGGCTAATGAGTTACTTAACTGGGAGAAGCCAGTATACTAAAATTGGTTCCTTTGTTTCTAATGAAGCCCCAGTATGATTTGGTGTCCCGCAAGGGTCTGTATTGGGACCGCTCTTGTTCATGCTATATATAAATGATGTCAGTGATGTTCTTGCTGATTGTAAACATTATCTTTATGCAGACAACTTGGTAATATACAGCTCAAACAACAAAATTGAAACTATAACCAATAGGTTACAAACGGCATTAAATCGATTACAATCCTGGTTTGTAACCAAGAGGCTTACTGCTAACACGGATAAATCCAAAGTTGTGTGGTATGGTTCATGCAAAAAGTTACCAAAGTCCAGGGGCCAAAAACTATATTTGTATAACAAAGAACTTGAAACTCTAAATAACTACTGCTACTTAGGATTAAAGTTAGACAGTCTATTGAGTTTTGAACCTGCACTAAAGGATTTAAATAGTAAAATTAACCACCGTCTTTTTAGATTCAGTAAATTCAGAAACATGTTATCTGAAAAAGTTGCTGTAACAGTCTATAAAACCACCATAATGTCTGTTTTTGATTACGCTTGTTTTGCCTACGAGGGGGCTAATGAAGGCCTGTTAAAAAAGTTAGACAGAATGCAGAAGAGAGGCCTGAAAATTTGTTTCAGAGGTTTGGATCTTAATGAAGAAGAGCTCCATGAACGGGCTAATATCCCACTCCTGATGAGGAGACGACAAGAATTATAGCTTAGCTTCATGTACAAATTATCAAGAAATCCAGATTGGGTCGATGAGGAAATCAGAAGGCCAGGTATGAGGTCAGAATCAAAGTTCAAGATAGTCATTCCCAGAGCACGTAACATGGGATTCAACAACTCGCCGCTATATAGAGGAGTTGAGTTATGGAACAATCTCCGAGCTGATGTCCAACACAGTGAAAGTAAACTTAAATTTAAAGCAAGAATTAGGCAGATACAAGACTTGTCCAAGATGATGTTAATGGGTGATGAGCTGAATGAGCTGGATGAGTAATATGAAAAAAGATACAGGTTAGGGAGCTGTTGAAAGACTACACCTTATCCTGATTGAGTAGAGGGAGCTGTTGTTTGCTGACTACACCCTCTATTAGAATTTATTCATGTGGAGCTGTTGAAAGACTACACCGCATAAATTATATCCATGAGCTCACAGTGACTATACTCTCATACTGTATATCTGCTGATCATCTGTTTAAGATATGTTTTGTACCTACTGATCTGTCCATATATATCCTATTGGTATAGTGTAATACATGCTAGTATAAAACTTGTTGATAGTAACAAACTGGTGTACCATGCCTGCTGCCCTTCTTTTTGAACTTTTATTGTACGATTATAGAGGTTGCTATTTGTGTACATAGTATATACTGTTTGTTATATAGATTTTATTTTTTCTGTTTATATTATTGTTCTCATTCTTCATTGTATAAATTCCCATCTTTATTCATTGATCTATGTGCAAACAACCACTTAATGTAATAACTGAACGAGGATTCACATTATTGTCTAATTTTACCACTTTCTGTATGAATAGTGACTTGACAATAAAACATTTTCAAACCTCAAAAAAGTTCTTTTATGAATATGACAGTGGATTATGTTATGTCTTTTGATCCTGAATGTGCAGACTCCTATGCACCATAGAATGTAAAATGCTACCAGTGCCTCACTTACTTTCACATGTAGACCCTGTATAGCCATTATCACAGTCACAAGTATCAGGTCCCTGGTTTTGTCCTGGTGGATCTGTTGTCGGAATGCATGTTCCACCGTTGTTGCAAGGGTTCTGTCCATTGCAAGTTATCTTCACTGATGGAGAATCATAAAGTAGGTTACATATATGATTCTGTAAGGTTAGTAATTCTACAGGATTAACCATGGCATTGCTGAATGCTTATTCTTTAACCCTTTAAAGGCGTCTAATGCATCATGGCCATTAGCCATCATGATGCATCAGTGCATTCATACATCATGCCGATACACTGCAGTGGTACAGAAGGAATGGGATTTTTTGTAGCTGAATACATGGTTAATGTCTTTTTAAAGTCATGTTCTTTAAATTGGTATGTCTACGAGTGGGCATGGGTGTCATACTATATTATGTTAAAATACTATCTTGTTTAAGACCAATTTGTTAAGGGGGAAATCTGATTGTATACACTAATGGGAGGCATGATTCAGATAATCCTGTTGCTTTTTGATATAATGCTATATATATATATTCCAATTCCAAGATTTACTGGACAGGGGGGGCCTGGGTCTGGAATTAACAAACTCAGTATTTCTTAATAACATTATTTTTTATTGATAGCCCTATATCTTGGCTTATTAAAAAGTTTCATTCAAGGATCAAACTCCTAACATGTCAGTTTTTATCACAGACGCAGTAAAACCTTCCAAAAACATGAGGCGTGAGTGAACAAAAACAGTTGCAGCATGATTATAACTACTAAATATAGATCTAGCTGCACCAAATTCTGTGTACAAACTGGTACAATATATATCTTTATGTATACCAAGAGGCTAAAGTAAGGGTCGGAAACTCTTGAAATGACGCATTGATGAAAATATTGGAAATGCTGAAAAATTAGGAATTATTTCTCCAATTTCCTAACTTCAGCCTAGCTCAGTAATGAACACTTATACAATCATTATAATAGCTCTCCATTGTCTCCAATATGTGTACTTTATATAACAATGGCAGTTTGCCTGCTATATAATACCAGTACTGTGTCTTCAGTGCCTGCGTTGAGACTTATATATTCCACGGAATTTACTCACGCCTCACATCTCATCAACCTTTACGAGAATGGCCACAGCTCAGCCATACATCATCATATATATACCCATAAATACACTCAGACAATAAGTTAAGAGGTTGTACTACCTATCTAGGGTCATTTAAACATATATAAGGACCATCACGACGGGTGAGCGACCCCCTTGGCGCTTGCAGGCAGAGGTGCTAGTGACAGGAGCAGGGAGAGTGTTCACCGACACAGTAGGGGCAGTGGCACACTGATCTTTCTTGGGCCGGCCTGCACACCTTTTCTGTGGCGGGGGAGGTGGGACATCCGCATCGACATCTGCGTCGACCGCTGCAGGGACAGTCCTCTGTCGCGTCTGCCGTGGCGGGGGAGGAGCCTTTTTGTTGGTAAAGTTCATTTCGTGAGTGATCCAGTCTGGACACCCGTGAATGGACCTACAGGCGGCCCAGCAGCACTCGCTGAAGCAGGATTTGTCGCGTACAGCGAGAGACTTCCCAGGTTCGGCAGGCACCGCAGCATGGACTTTCTGGGTGCCCTTGATGGACTGGTCCGCTACTACTGTGCCGACTGTGAGGCGGGCTTTGGTGATGGCCGCCACCAGAACGCAGATGCAGCCTTCGAGTTGGTTGCCTTCAGCCGCGAAGTGCTCTGCATTCTCGATGAGGGTGCCCTTGCTGACGAGGTTTTCTGTGTTGCGTTTTGCTGCAGCTCCAAAGCCGTCACACAGGCCTTTTCCATGACCCGCCTCAAACCCTGCTAGCACTACTCATCTGAATGATGTCTTTTTTACGTAAATCACACGAGTTTTCACGTAAGAATGACGTAAATTGCATGAGTTGTTCTAGCTGGGAAGTAGGTCCATGTCGCTTGTAGACCACTGACGAGCTCTGCATGCCGTTCTTATGCAGGAACGCTGCCAGTACTTTGATGAATGCCAAGATCGCGCCCGTGTCATGCTTCCTGTCGTCGGTGATGAGGGCCACAGAGTGGTGTCGGATTTCCACGGTTGCTCCATGCCGGTAGTGAAGGACTGCAGGGTGGAGCGTAACCGGTTTTTTGGCGTAATAGACACTCTGTAGCCCATCAGGATACGAGACGAGCCAATTCTCGGCGAAGTCCATCTAAATGACTGTCTCGTACGCTGACAGTGAACTCCTCAGCTCACGGACGATTCTGTGTTGGCTATGGGCCCAATCGACATGGTCAGCCATGGACAGGAACTCGTCCTTGGCCAACGTGATGAACTCCTTTTTCGGCTTTCCAGATACCAAAGTGGGGTGGAGCTTCATCACCGTCTTCTTCTCCTTGGGCTTCCCGTAGCTTACCGGAATGTACTTCCAAGTCAGATAGTCTACGTGGTCCGACTGGTTCAGTTGTTGTTCGAACTGGTCAGCAGTGGTGTTCTGGACCAGGATGTCCACTGAAGTCTTGATGTTAGCTGCCTTCAGCATCAGAGCAAAGTTCTGATGCTTCTGGCAGAGGCAGATCTTCTCATTCTACAGCTCTACCGGAATCAGATAAGTGTATTTTTGCCTGATGTTATAGAATGTGGTGGACTCCACCAGCCAAGCAGGATTGGTGTCAAGGTAGCCCTGGTGGAGCACGTAGACAAACTCCACCAGGTTCCTTTTCTGTTGTCGAACCTTAACACCATCCAACTCAAAAAGGTTCGAGTCACCTTTGCCTGGCATCATGGTGGAGTTTTCCGGTAGGTACAGGAACTCGATGACTGCTGCCTCGCGTGCCTTTGCGTTGACAGTGCTTTTGTGGGGCTCATTTGAAGGGGGTGATGCCAGGTACTTGCGGTTTACATTAATGTCCTTAGACATCTGGGTGGTGAGACCCTTTGCTTTAAGGTTGGTTTCAGGGAAGGCCTTTCGCACGAAGACCAGTGTGTCCTTGCTGTTGAGAGCAGCCACCCCCTTGTAGATAAGGTCTTTACACTGTTGCTGCTTGTGTGGTGGAGCAGCTGGACCGGCCGCCTGTTCCAAATCCAATTGTAGATGTGACTGCGTTGCAGCCAGTGTCCTCTCTAGGTACGTGATGCGGTTAGTTTTGGGTGTTGTTGTGTTCCTTGTCTGGTTCGTCATGTTTAGTCGGGTGTTCGGTGTCATAGTCGGGAGCCGGTTTGCAGGGGTCGTTGTCTGTGGTGTCCGCAGGGAGGTGCTGGAAATTAATAAGAAATCATTAACAAATTGGTATTTCTCTCTACACATATTCAATCGAGGCATTAGTCGATATCATGCTGCATAGCAAATTTTAAGTCACAACAAGAGCTAATATTACTACAAATACTCAAATACTAATTTGAAAGGTCTCTTATTCATGCTTTACATGTGATATTATATCATATTGGTAATTGTAATGTCAATACATAAGGTAAATTAAAATCTAAGTAGCTGATACTTTTGTGGTAATTGCAATAACAATATAATGTCATGTATATGAGGTAATTTCAATATTGTGGAAATACATGTATAGTCAAATAACCAATAACAACAAAAAATAAAGCAAGGAACAACTCAACATGCAGTACAACTATTCTATTATAATATAGCATTCTACTATATAATTACATTATGCTACTCCTTCTCCTCAAGGGAGCGTCTCAAGGTAGCACTGAAAATCAATGGCAATTATAGAGTTAACATGATGATGTATGGCTGACCATTCTTGTAAAGGTTGATGATACATGAGGCGTGAGTGAAGCGCGTGTATAATGTAGACTCTAGATAGGTAGTACAACCTCTTAACTTATTGCCTGAGTGTATTTATGGGTATATGATGATGTTTGGCTGAGCTGTGGCCATTCTCGTAAAGGTTGATGATACGTGAGGCGTGAGTGAAGTGCGTGTATAATGTAGACTCTAGATAGGTAGTACAACCTCTTAACTTATTGCCTGAGTGTATTTATGGGTATATGATGATGTTTGGCTGAGCTGTGGCCATTCTCGTAAAGGTTGATGATATGTGAGGCGTAAGTGAAGCGCGTGTATAATGTAGAAATTTTGTGATTTTTTGTTTCAAAAACAAAGAACTGATATTCTATAGGAGACATACATCATCACAGAGACTGTATCGATTCTAAAAGTGCTACTCAGAGAGCATGGATGCACACATAACACAATATTTACACACAAATGCATTAGTGAAGTTACATTTAAGGATTCAATTTTGGAAAATTCTACTAACAGAGGCTGGATCCACAAAACACACATACAAGTTACATGTTACATCATAATACTTACACATAATCCTCTGCAAGGCCCAGGTAGCCCGGTGGTGGCGGTGAAGAGTCGGCTGGTGGGCCAGTCGAGCGCTGGCTGCGCCTCCACTGGGCACTGGCACTGGTCGGTGCTGCCTGCTGCAGGGATGGCACTGCTGCTGGTGCACGGGCACTGGTCGGTGCTGCCTGCTGCACGGTTGGCGCTGCTGCTGGTGCAGGGGCACTGGTCTTGGCCCGGCCACCTTGGCCTCCCGCCTTGCCCTTCCCGGGTGGTACTGTGTCTACTACCGTGGCTGCGGTGGGCCTCTGGGAGGACCTGCTGGCCAGGCTCTCATCCCCTGACGATATGACGATGGGGCGGTTCTCCTGCTCACCAGTCTCCTTAAAAGTAGAGCAAGTCCATTAGTATTATACAAGGCACACGCTCCACGTTGTTGAACAACCTTTACCAGAATAGCCACAAGTCAGCTTTACATTAGCATATACCAATAAGTACATTCATTTAACTCAAATTAATTTCTATGCAACAGTAGAGATGTTTGACCACAACTCGGGTATACAACATCATATACTATCCACATCTTTGAAAAGAAAATCAACAGTCATTGCCCCTACCACGTCACTCTCATCAGGGGACGAGAAGGACACCCACTGGTACCTGGGGCGAGGGGCAAAGGGGAGGCGGACAGTCAGCTTGCCATGCCCCTTACCCCAGCCCCCTGCGGGTGTCCCTTCCCACTGCCGCGGGTGCCAGTGCGGAGGATGCAGCCAGACGTGCAGCTGCCTGCTCTGGCACCGACACAGCAGCAGTGGGTCCGGCCGATGTGCCCTCTCCAGCGCTGTTCTTCAGCTGCTGCTTGGCCTTCTTGCCTCTGGGCGGTGGGGATGGGTGGAAGTCCCAACTTCACGCGCTTCTGAATTCAGAAAAAGGAAACACACATTAAGTTAATTGCGAGTTACTTGCAGCAGTGCCTGACAAAATGTATTTGACCCTTGATTTTGTATACTTATTGAAATTTTTAATCTTAAAGTGATGCAATTAGGTAAGTACAATATAAATAATATTGCAGCTCTATATCTAATCTCTTAAATATATCATACCTTGTTTTCGGCCTGACGTTCCCGGCTAGCTTTGGTCCGCAGGTTGGACAATTCCTGCTTGCGGCGTCTCTCGTCGAGTCCAGCTCCTTACGATGCTCGAGACTGGCCCTCATTTCGGCAGCGTGGTCCTTGTCGTACTGATCCTTACCTTTTGTGGCGAACAGTTTCTCATGGTAACGTGCCTGTGATGGTGCATGGGACTTGACATTGGAATTCTAGTCCTCCTGGTCAGGGGCATCAGGGGCATCAACAGGCCGGTTCTTTGTTGTCTGCTGTGGGCGCTTTGGTGGCTCTCTGCCACTGCCGCTGCTGGCTATGTCAGCCATCTACAAAAAAGAAAGAAATTAGTAAATAGTTATGAATAATGTTCCCATATACTTAATGATGATGGTCAATAACCCCCACAAAAAAATCAGAATAAATTAGGATATTATAGAAATTTTTAGTGACCAAATATATCAAAAACATAAAATTTCAGCCACCACAAAAATTCTTTGAAAAAAAAAATCAACCAGAATCTAACCATTGACAATTGTGTGAGTTAGAGGGCATAGGGGCATATCATGGTGGAATATAATGGAGCTGTGTGCATTGGATGTGCCAATCCTGGTCAAAATACAGGAAAATACAGGAAATGAGGCGTGAGTAAATTCAAGAAATAAAGCGCAGGTTTACTGTGGCCATAGTGCAAGGGTAAGCTCACATGGTTAATATGATAGAGGTAGGTCATATCTAACATACCAAACAAAAAAAGTTTCCCCCAAATCAACATGGCGACCACTGCATGGCCATCTTGCCCTATGTGAGGTGTAAGTGAATGCGTGAGGTGTGAGTGAACACTACTCCCTAAAAGTGGCGAATATGGCTATGTTTTCACTCCAACAGGAGGATTAATACACTAAAATGATCAAATGGAGGTAGGAAAAGGATTATAACCTTCACTCACGCCCCACTTTTCGGCAAAAGGAAAAATGTTGCCCCTGATGCATCCAAAATGGGCCGGGCCGCAACCCAAGCATCCCCCGTTGGTAGATTTTACCCCTAGTGCCCAAAATACATTGTTTCGGTACACAATATGTCATCTACGGGCACCCACACACATTTTTAACAATATCTCATCAGATTTTCATCAAATTTCCTTACCTTTTAGATGAAAGTCTTGGAGATTTTGCAGAAAATTACTGCTTGGAAGTTGTGTTGAGTTTCGTGCGAGATCCTCTGAGTTATTTTTTACGAGACCCGGATGTGGGTCATTTCTGCTGGGCAACAGGAAGTCGTCTTCTTTCTCCCGGGCTGTTTTTCCCGCTGCGCTTCACTCATGCCTCACTTTGTGATGAGACATCCCATACAGCCCAACCAGGGGGCATATGACCGTAATTCTTTTTCATACATGATCCATACAGGCTAAAAGTGTGTACAGAGTACAGAAACTGTATGTAGTGACGAAATTTACTTCTGTTTAGAGGTAAAAGACCGTGAGGCATGAGTGAATTCGGTGTGCATTGAAAATCACTATTATCTACCTGGCTTAGGTAATTCTCGAAGTACATCAAAAAAAATTCTATGGAGGTTACCCCCCTAGGGTACCTCTTGATTGTATATAATAAGGAAAATTGTGCTCTGTTGTGAGGGTCTGGATGGTCACTTTGAAAAAAAATTCACTCACGCCTCATCGTGTAAAATTCATGTTTGAATGCACATAGAAGATAAATTATGCCCCAAGACCCACCCAAACCATATGGAAATCTTAGCTATGACCCTCAACTAAGGAATAAAATTATTATCGGTGATGTAGAGGTATTTCCCTTGCTATTATATTCCAAAGGAACCACATGTCCAGTAAATCTTGGAATGACCCATATATATATAAACTATATCTCCAACTTTTTGTTTGATACTAAGGCTATCATAATACAGTGATATTAATGTAGTGTACTGTTTTACTTCAAACCGTAACCTTGATCACATGAATATCTAGATGCTGGCTTTAGTGAATTTAAGCATTAGGTTAGTATAGAAATATATTTGTTTTATTGACATTTTTCAGCTTCATTTTATTGTAATAAAAATGTATCTTAGTTATTTTCATTTTCATATGAAAAATTATGGGGCTTTTCTAACTTACAAATAAAAATGTTTTGATAGAACATTTAACAAAATTGTTCCTTTTCTCTGAGTTCATGTATATTTGACTTTCTCTTATGTTTAAAAGAAAAATTTGGATAACTTATGAACCTCAGAAGAACATTTTTTACCATTAAAAATATTTTTTGCTAAGTGGGTATGATGCATTGATATATTAGTGACCACTAAGGGTTAATACTGTAGTTGACTTACTGGAGCATTGTTGTCCGACGTATCCCGGGTCACAAACACATTCATCAACATTAAAGTCACATACTCCGTTTACACAATTTTTTCCATCACAATCTTCAATGGGTGTTGGTCCTATTTAAGAGAAATCAATCAGTAGATTTGTTTTCAATGCTGAATACTTGGATTCTATCACACCTGCAGTGTCCTTGATGAAAAATTGATTGTTTTAATGCATATGATATCCATATGGGCGGGAACACTCAGTGTGGCACCATTACTGACCCCTAGCAGCCGGTTACATAACTAAATATTACCTACAACACCTCACAAATCAGCACGAATAACATGCCAGCCAATTCAGATGATACACTAATGCACTATTAGCTTGCATTCCAGGAATATACTGGAAACTTTAACCACAATTTTAGTACCATAGTCCTCATGTATAAGACGCAGCTAACACACTTGATTTACATCATCTGCGTTCCATATGTGAGGTGCATTCTATATGTGAGGGGCATTCTGTACACACAGATTTACGGTAATATAAATGAAGCTCACTGACCCTGACATTGGTCTCCTGGAAATCCATCGGGACATGTGCAGGTATACATATTGACCTCATCCATGCAGGTTCCTCCATTTTCACACGGGCTTGAGGCACACTCATCAATATTCGCTGTAATAAGCAATTCCAGAAAGTATTCACTATCTATGATGTAATGCAAAAGATTGGGGTTTCTCCATCTCTACATCAGCCTTGTTTTTAACATACTCTAATAGAGCTAGACTATAAAAAATAACAACCCTGAGGAGATTTAATTCTATACTGATTATTGATTTGTTTAAACTAGAGACATTGAAACAAACATGCATACAGGGAGGTTTCAGATTGCAGAGTGATTGGCAGTTTTTCCTCTATAGACATCCATCAAATTCTTTTATGAATATGACAGTGCATTATGGTATGTCTTTTGTTCCTGAATGTGCAGACTCCTATGTACCATAGAATGTAAAATGCTACCAGTGCCTCACTTACTTTCACATGTAGACCCTGTATAGCCATTATCACAGTCACAAGTATCAGGTCCCTGGTTTTGTCCTGGTGGATCTGTTGTCGGAATGCATGTTCCACCGTTGTTGCAAGGGTTCTGTCCATTGCAAGTTATTTTCACTGATGGAGAATCATAAAGTAGGTTACATATATGATTCTGTAAGGTTTGTAATTCTACAGGATTAACCATGGCATTGCTTAGTACTTATTCTTTAACCCTTTAAAGCCTGATAATGCATCATGGCCATTAGCCATCATGATGCATCAGTGCATTCATACATCATGCCGATACACTGCAGTGGTACAACATGATGCTCTAATGTCACCAGCACTTAATGTGTTCATCCTACCTACCATGATGCACTCCTACATTAGTGGCAGTAAAAGGTGAAGGGTGACATCAATTAAACCCTCCAGACGTTCATCGACCTTATGTTAGTTGTATTCTTGTTTGGGATGCTGTAGTGGAGCCATTTACAAAGATTAAGAAATGGTGGGGGCCTAAAGTACTACCTTGTGGTATGACATCCTGTAGGTCTAAAGTTTTGGACAGTTGGTTGACCTCTTGCTTCCAAACTTTTAGGTATGGTAACTATTGAATCATTTGAGAACATTTTAACCGCCATGAATGGGATTTTTTTGTAGCAGAATGACATGGTTAATGCATTTTTAAAGTCATGTTCTTTAAATTGGTATGTCTACGAGTGGGCGTGGGTGTCAAGCTTGGCACCCATTGAGGCAAAGACGTCATTGATATTTGTCAGGGACATCCTTTGGGGTCATTGGCTTATCGAGATTATTCTACAAAAGAGATTTTTCCCTGGAATTTTTATTGGTAATATGTATGTTTACATCAATCATATGATATACTATATTATGTTAAAATACAATCTTGTTTAAGACTATATGTTAAGGGGAAATCTGATTGTATACACTAATGGGAGGCATGATTCAGATAATCCTGTTGCTTTTTGATATAATGCTATATATATATATATATATATATATATATATATATATATATATATATATATATATATATATAAACTATATCTCCAACCTATTGTTTGATACTAAGCCTATCATAATACAGTGATATTAATGTAGTGTACTGTTTTACTTCAAACCGTACCCTTGATCACATGAATATCTAGATGCTGGCTTTAGTGAATTTAAGCATTAGGTTAGTATAGAAATATATTTGTTTTATTGACATTTTTCAGCTTCATTTTATTGTAATAAAAATGTATCTTAGTTATTTTCATTTTCATATGAAAAATTATGGGGCTTTTCTAACTTACAATTAAAAATGTTTTGATAGAACATTTAACAAAATTGTTCCTTTTCTCTGAGTTCATGTAAATTTTGACTTTCTTTTATGTTTAAAAGAAATATTTGGACAACTTCTGAACCTGAAAAGAACATTTTTAAAAGATTGGATTTCTCCATCTCTACATCAGCCTTGTTTTTAACATACTCCAACTCGAATAGAGCTAGACTAGAAAAAATAACAACCCTGAGGAGATTTAATTCTATACTGATTATTGATTTGTTTAAACTAGAGACATTGAAACAAACATGCATACAGGGAGGTTTCAGATTGCAGAGTGATTGGCAGTTTTTCCTCTATAGACATCCATCAAATTCTTTTATGAATATGACAGTGCATTATGTTATGTCTTTTGTTCCTGAATGTGCAGAATCCTATGCACCATAGAATGTAAAATGCTACCAGTGCCTCACTTACTTTCGCATGTAGACCCTGTATAGCCATTATCACAGTCACAAGTATCAGGTCCCTGGTTTTGTCCTGGTGGATCTGTTGTCGGAATGCATGTACCACCGTTGTTGCAAGGGTTCTGTCCATTGCAAGTTATTTTCACTGATGGAGAATCATAAAGTAGGTTACATATATGATTCTGTAAGGTTTGTAATTCTACAGGATTAACCATGGCATTGCTTAGTACTTATTCTTTAACCCTTTAAAGCCTGATAATGCATCATGGCCATTGGCCATCATGATGCATCAGTGCATTCATACATCATGCCGATACACTGCAGTGGTACAGCATGATGCTCTAATGTCACCAGCACTTAATGTGTTCATCCTACCTACCATGATGCACTCCTACATTAGTGGCAGTAAAAGGTGAAGGGTGACATCAATTAAACCCTCCAGACGTTCATTGACCTTACGTTAGTTGTAATCTTGTTTGGGATGCTGTAGTGGAGTCATTTACAAAGATTAAGAAATGGTGGGGGCCTAAAGTACTACCTTTTGGTATGACATCCTGTAGGTCTAAAGTTTTGGACAGTTGGTTGACCTCTTGCTTCCAAACTTTTAGGTATGGTAACTATTGAATCATTTGAGAACATTTTAACCGCCATGAATGGGATTTTTTGTAGCAGAATGACATGTTAATGCCTTTTTAAAGTCATGTTCTTTAAATTGGTATGTCTACGAGTGGGCGTGGGTGTCAAGGGGATTTCAGGGGAAATCTGATTGTATACACTAATGGGAGGCATGATTCAGATAATCCTGTTGCTTTTTGATATAATGCTATATATATATATATATATATATAGATATATATATATATATATATATATATATATATATATATATATATATATAAACTATATCTCCAACCTATTGTTTGATACTAAGGCTATCATAATACAGTGATATTAATGTAGTGTACTGTTTTACTTCAAACCGTACCCTTGATTACATGAATATCTAGATGCTGGCTTTAGTGAATTTAAGCATTAGGTTAGTATAGAAATATATTTGTTTTATTGACATTTTTCAGCTTCATTTTATTGTAATAAAAATGTATCTTAGTTATTTTCATTTTCATATGAAAAATTATGGGGCCTTTCTAACTTACAATTAAAAATGTTTTGATAGAACATTTAACAAAATTGTTCCTTTTCTCTGAGTTCATGTATATTTGACTTTCTTTTATGTTTAAAAGAAATATTTGGACAACTTCTGAACCTCAAAAGAACATTTTTTACCATTAAAAATATTTTTTGCTAAGTGGGTATGATGCATTGATATATTAGTGACCACTAAGGGTTAATACTGTAGTTGACTTACTGGAGCATTGTTGTCCGACGTATCCCGGGTCACAAACACATTCATCAACATTAAAGTCACATACTCCGTTTACACAACTTTGTCCATCACAATCTTCAATGGGTGTTGGTCCTATTTAAGAGAAATCAATCAGTAGATTTGTTTTCAATGCTGAATACTTGGATTCTATCACACCTACAGTGTCCTTGATGAAAACTTGATTGTTCTAATGCATATGATATCCATATGGGCGGGAACACTCAGTGTGGTGCCATTGCTGACCCCTAGCAGCCGGTTACATAACTAAATATTACCTACAACACCTCACAAATCAGCACAAATATCATGCCAGCCAATTCAGATGATACACTAATGCACTATTAGCTTGCATTCCAGGAATATACTGGAAACTCTAACCACAATTTAAGTACCATAGTCCTCATGTATAAGACGCAGCTAACACAGCTGATTTACATTATCTGCGTCCCATATTTGAGGTGCATTCTATATGTGAGGGGCGTTCTGTACACACAGATTTACGGTAATATAAATGAAGCTTACTGACCCTGACATTGGTCTCCTGGAAATCCATCGGGACATGTGCAGGTATACATATTGACCTCATCCATACAGGTTCCTCCATTTTCACATGGGCTTGAGGCACACTCAATAATATCCGCTGGAATAAGCAATTACAGAGAGTATTCGCTATTTATGATGTAATGCAAAAGATTGGGGTTTCTCCATCTTTACATCAGCCTTGTTTTTAACATACTCCAACTCTAATAGAGCTAGACTGGAACAAATAACAACCCTGAGGAGATTTAATTCTATACTGATTATTGATTTGTTTAAACTAGAGACATTGAAACAAACATGCATACAGGGAGGTTTCAGATTGCAGAGTGATTGGCAGTTTTTCCTCTATAGACATCCATCAAATTCTTTTATGAATATGACAGTGCATTATGTTATGTCTTTTGTTCCTGAATGTGCAGAATCCTATGCACCATAGAATGTAAAATGCTACCAGAGCCTCACTTACTTTCACATGTAGACCCTGTATAGCCATTATCACAGTCACAAGTATCAGGTCCCTGGTTTTGTCCTGGTGGATCTGTTGTCGGAATGCATGTTCCACCGTTGTTGCAAGGGTTCTGTCCATTGCAAGTTATTTTCACTGATGGAGAATCATAAAGTAGGTTACATATATGATTCTGTAAGGTTTGTAATTCTACAGGATTAACCATGGCATTGCTTAGTACTTATTCTTTAACCCTTTAAAGCCTGATAATGCATCATGGCCATTGGCCATCATGATGCATCAGTGCATTCATATGTCATGCCGATACACTGCAGTGGTACAGCATGATGCTCTAATGTCACCAGCACTTAATGTGTTCATCCTACCTACCATGATGCACTCCTACATTAGTGGCAGTAAAAGGTGAAGGGTGACATCAATTAAACCCTCCAGACGTTCATTGACCTTACGTTAGTTGTAATCTTGTTAGGGATGCTGTAGTGGAGCCATTTACAAAGATTAAGAAATGGTGGGGGCCTAAAGTACTACCTTGTGGTATGACATCCTGTAGGTCTAAAGTTTTGGACAGTTGGTTGACCTCTTGCTTCCAAACTTTTAGGTATGGTAACTATTGAATCATTTGAGAACATTTTAACCCCAATGAATGGGATTTTTTTGTAGCAGAATGACATGGTTAATGCATTTTTAAAGTCATGTTCTTTAAATTGGTATGTCTACGAGTGGGCGTGGGTGTCAAGCTTGGCACCCATTGAGGCAAAGACGTCATTGATATTTGTCAGGGACATCCTTTGGGGTCATTTGCTTATCGAGATTATTCTACAAAAGAGATTTTTCCCTGGAATTTTTATTGGTAATATGTATGTTTACATCAATCATATGATATACCATATTATGTTAAAATACAATCTTGTTTAAGACTATATGTTAAGGGGAAATCTGATTGTATACACTAATGGGAGGCATGATTCAGATAATCCTGTTGCTTTTTGATATAATGCTATATATATATATATATATATATATATATATATATATATATATATATATATATATATATATAAACTATATCTCCAACCTATTGTTTGATACTAAGGCTATCATAATACAGTGATATTAATGTAGTGTACTGTTTTACTTGAAACCGTACCCTTGATCACATGAATATCTAGATGCTGGCTTTAGTGAATTTAAGCATTAGGTTAGTATAGAAATATATTTGTTTTATTGACATTTTTCAGCTTTATTTTATTGTAATAAAAATGTATCTTAGTTATTTTCATTTTCATATGAAAAATTATGGGGCTTTTCTAACTTACAATTAAAAATGTTTTGATAGAACATTTAACAAAATTGTTCCTTTTCTCTGAGTTCATGTAAATTTTGAATTTCTTTTATGTTTAAAAGAATTATTTGGACAACTTCTGAACCTCAAAAGAACATTTTTAAAAGATTGGATTTCTCCATCTCTACATCAGCCTTGTTTTTAACATACTCCAACTCGAATAGAGCTAGACTAGAAAAAATAACAACCCTGAGGAGATTTAATTCTATACTGATTATTGATTTGTTTAAACTAGAGACATTGAAACAAACATGCATACAGGGAGGTTTCAGATTGCAGAGTGATTGGCAGTTTTTCCTCTATAGACATCCATCAAATTCTTTTATGAATATGACAGTGCATTATGGTATGTCTTTTGTTCCTGAATGTGCAGACTCCTATGTACCATAGAATGTAAAATGCTACCAGTGCCTCACTTACTTTCACATGTAGACCCTGTATAGCCATTATCACAGTCACAACTATCAGGTCCCTGGTTTTGTCCTGGTGGATCTGTTGTCGGAATGCATGTACCACCGTTGTTGCAAGGGTTCTGTCCATTGCAAGTTATTTTCACTGATGGAGAATCATAAAGTAGGTTACATATATGATTCTGTAAGGTTTGTAATTCTACAGGATTAACCATGGCATTGCTTAGTACTTATTCTTTAACCCTTTAAAGCCTGATAATGCATCATGGCCATTGGCCATCATGATGCATCAGTGCATTCATACATCATGCCGATACACTGCAGTGGTACAGCATGATGGTCTAATGTCACCAGCACTTAATGTGTTCATCCTACCTACCATGATGCACTCCTACATTAGTGGCAGTAAAAGGTGAAGGGTGACATCAATTAAACCCTCCAGACGTTCATTGACCTTACGTTAGTTGTAATCTTGTTTGGGATGCTGTAGTGGAGTCATTTACAAAGATCTAGAAATGAAGGGGGCCTAAAGTACTACCTTGTGGTATGACATCCTGTATGTCCAATGTTTTGGACAGTTGGTTGACCTCTTGCTTCCAATCTTTTAGGTATGGTAACTACATGTATAGAATTATTTGAGAAGATTATAACCCCCAGGAATGGGATTTTTTGTAGCAGAATGACATGGTTAATGCCTTTTTAAAGTCATGTTCTTTAAATAGGTATGTCCACCCATTGAGGCAAAGAACTCATTGATATTTGTCAGGGACATCCTTTTGGGTCATTGGCTCATCGAAATCATTCTACAAAAGAGAATTTTTCCCTGGAATTTTGATTGGTAATATGTATGTTTACATCAATCCTATGATATACTATATTATGTTAAAATACCATCTTCTTTGAGACCATTATGTCAAGGGGAAATCTGATTGTGCTGCACATACATTGATGGGAGGCATGATTCAGATAAACCTGTTGCTTTTTGATATAATGCTATATATATATTGTAGCGTTCCGATTATTCTATGTTACCGCTGGGAGAAAGGATTACGACAACTCCGTCAACTTAAGTATCAACACTGTCTGTTTCCTGGCTTCAGGCCACACCATCTAATCCGTCAGTGAATATCTCTGATACCTTTCAACAACTAGGGTATTCCTTGTTATGAGTCTCCACCAACACCTAACCCAGACTGACTGTTGGAGAAGGGGCTGTGTACAAATGACGTCATGCTTTTTTTGGCCATTTTTGACCCCCCCTCCCCCCTTGTCATGTTTCGTCATACAATGCTTGACCCCCCCCCTTAACATGACGTCATGCAGAGATACCCCCCCCCCCCGGCCCAAAGTACATGAAGAGCAAATTGAGATGGTTCAAAGGGACATGTATATATTGGGTTAACTTAATGGTGCTGGATACAGGTGGGGCTTTTTCCACCGTCCCTGGTCCAAAACTGTGCTGGGCTAATAATGGGTGTGAATTGGTAAGGCCTAAAAAATATTGTTGTGTTCAGGTAATCAGTCAAAAAAAAAATTAGAAGTTCTAGAAGTGCCAACCTAAAAAAAAAACCTACCCACTACCTACCCTAATTTTTTCGACCTTTATTATATCCATGGGGGTAAATGGTTTGGGGTAGATGTCTGGGGGTAAATGTCCATGGGGGTAAAGGTCCTTTTACCTCACATCCTCATGAGAGGTAAAGGAAAGGAAATAAGAGAAGAAATCAGATCTAGCCGACAGTTACAGTGGCTTCACTGAATTACAAGTGTAACATTACAAGTGTGGTAATATGATTACACATATATAATTAAGGTCAAACTTACAAAACAATCATTTCACTGTAAGGCATAATATAAGGCATAACCCCTAGAGTCCCATTCAGAAAAAGGAGAGAATAAGCTGTTTGTTTCCATGGGACAGTTTGTGATTCATCAACAGGGGGAGCAGGATGCAGATTGAGGGGGGAGGGAGGAAAAAATTTTTGACACCTCAAAGTGGGGAAGCGGGCAGAGAAAAATGTTATGCCTTTTCTGTGAACTACTGTAGAACAGGAGGGATGCCCAGGGCAATCTGTCCGAGGGGGAGGGGGTCATAAAATTTTCAGATTTCTGCACGTCTGTATGGCAATCTATCCCACCCCTCAGGCCTGTTGATGAGTAATGAGCAATCCCTAAATTACCAATGGGTTTTTGAATTGTGAAATTTATCAAATAGAATAGAAGTTGGGTCATTTGAATCTTTCTACTGAATTCTCAATGCCAGGGTACTTCTTACCCACATAGATCAACCTATATATGGGGTCCTTTGGTTAAATGAGTCCAACTAAAAGGGCATTTCAAAGTGGTATGGGGCCTGGGTTAGAGGTAGGATAGAGTAGTGGACCAACACTGACACTGATAGCAGTGACAATCATTGAGTGGGATGTCTGAGGAATGCATGCCTGTATAGGTAATATATATTTCATAACAGATGAATGCATTAAACTTCCCTACCTTTACAAATCATTTTTTTCTTGCCAAAACTGAAGCAACTTGCAGTTTTTTTTCATGACATGATGTCATGCAGCCCATGACCCCCCCTCCCCCCCTTGTCATGCTTGGTCATGGGGAGTGGGACCCCCCTCCCCCCCTCCTGCATGACGTCATTTGTACACAGCCCCGAAACACAAGAACTATCTATACTCTGGCTGTTCACCCGATGCTGACACAGTTGGCACGGTGCCAGCATCGATGAACCGTTCCCCCAAACATTGATGGGCAATGTTCGCTCCTAATCGGCAGCTTCCACGCCCCCATGCCAGGATGGTTTCGCTTCCATCGCCTCACCCTTGGTCTATGCCATACTCTCCCCAACTAATTAACAACTTACGGGGTAGAAATGTTATATTACCCTCCTGAATTCCATCTTCTCTTCTCTGAAACTCTTCTTCAACACCACCCTTCTGCACCACCGCCTTTACTTTAGGGTTACATCCCGCCAGAAATCGGGCCAGTAGTAGCCTCCTTGTAAGCACCTCAGAGTCTTATTCCTGCCTAAGTGGCCCGCCAGGGGTTCTCCATGAACCGTACGCAAGACCTCCTCCCTTTCCCTGACTGGGACGGCTATCTGGAAATGCTTCTGCCCGGCATGCGCCTCCCACCACTGAAAGATGACTCGTTTTTCCCGCACCAACCTTCCCAGCTGCGCAAACCACACCTTGGTTTCACAGCCCCAGCCTTGCTGGGCACTCTCATCAGGTAAGTCGTTTCCTTCCATCCATTCTCCCAATCTAATCATCATATCGTCTTTTTTTTGCAGATCCTCCTAGGACTCCACCGTCGGCACATCGGGGCCCTCCTACCTCTGTTGCCCGGCACCTTGAAGGATATTGCGTTGTGCCCGAGTAACTACCTGACAGTGGGATACGTCCCCCCCTCCTCTCTCCCACACTGCGAGCATGGACGTCTAGACAACCCATCTGCATTGCCATGGTTCTACCCCGGCCGGTGGTGGATGATGATATCGTAGGTGCTTATGATTTGTAGCCATCTGGCCAGCTGTCCTTTGGGTTCCTTGAAATCAAGAAGCCACTGCAGGGACGCATGGTCGGTGTGCACGACCACCGGCCGCCCCACCAAGTAGTGGCGGAACTTCCGGAGGCCGAACACTATAGCCAATAGTTCCCTCCTGCTTACACAATGGTTCTTTTCTGGTTTACTCAGGGTGCGGCTCCCGTAGGCTACCACCCTTTCTCCCCCCTCCTGCTCCTAACTGAGCACAACTCCCAACCCAGTATCACTAGCGTTGACCCTCGGGGCATGGGAAAGCAAGGATGGGGGCCCTTGTCAGACAACTCTTCAGTCCAAGAAACGCGGTGTCACATTCAGAAGTCCACTAAAAGGTCCTCCCTTTTTCTGCCAGTGCATTGAGGGGCTAAGCCTCTGTGGAGAAATCTGGCACAAAGTTTCTGTAATATCCTGTTAGCCCCAGGAAACTGCACACCTCCGATATGTTCTTTGGTGTAGGCCAAGATTCCACGGTTTTTATCTTCTCGGGGTCGGTGCCCACTCCCGCTTGACTGAAGAGGTGCCCCAGGAACAGCACCCTCCTCCTGGCTAGCTGGCATTTAGAAGGTTTGTTATTCAGTCCCGTCCCTTCTAGTTGTTCCAACACCTCCCCCAGCCGATCGAGGTGCTCCCCAAAGGTGCCGAAGAACACTGCGATATCATCCAGGTATACTAGACAGGTTCTCCATTGGAGGCCCCTCATGGCCACCTCCATAACTCGCTCGAACGTGACTGGGGCATTACATAAACCGAAAGTCTGAACTAATACAGGCCTCTATGTGTGGTAAACCCCGTCTTCTCCTGGTTCCCCTCCTCTATATCCAGCTTCCAATAGCCATTCGCCAGATCCATAGAGGAAAACCAGGTAGCCCCAGCCATTGTATCGAGACAATCCTTTACTCAGGGGAGAGGGTAGGCGTCCTTCACCGTGGTGGCATTCAACTTCCTGTAGTCGATGCAGAAGCGTTTGGTCCCATCCTTCTTTTTCACTAACACCACAGGGGAAGCCCAGGGACTTGGCGACTCTTCAGTCACTCCCGCTTCCAGCATCTTATCAACCTCTATTCCGACCATCTGACACCTGTGCAATTCCAACCGTCGGGAGGTTGCTTAATCAGGGGGTGAGCACCTGTGTCGATCCGGTGTTTTGCCAGGGTAGAGTGGCTTTTTTCCTCCTTACACACTTGGAAGGCCACTAAGTGTTTCCTAAGGAGTTCAGCCAGCTCCTTCCGCCGATGAGATTTAGTGCCCGCTACCAGGTCAGCAATAACCGCCTTCTGCTCCATCTCTGCGGGCCCCTCCACCATCCTGCACCATTGTTCTTCCGTCTGCCCCTCCGCCGCATTTATGGCCTCCACCTGCTGCAGAGCTCAGGACATCATCTCTCGGTATATTATCACCAGCTCCCGCCCAGGGTTTAAAACGCATACCCACACCTCTCCCCGTATGGGCAACAGCAAGCTTTGCCCTATGAGAAAAGGTGGTTCACCCTTATGGCCCGCAAGACCCTCTACCAGTCCTTCCTCACCATCACTCCACGGTCCGTCCACCGAGCCTTCCATTTTATTTTGGTTCCTAAGTTTGCAAAACGTTTTTTTTTCAACGTCAAAATAACGTTTTTACATATACAAAAAAAAAGTTATTTTGACATTTTTATAAAAACATTTTTATATCAGGTTAAAAAAACGTTTTATTAACGTAAAAGAAACGTAAATAAAAAACGTTTTTATTTGGTTGAAAATTGGTTGAAAAAGCAAACATTTTTATTTGGTTGAAAATTGGTTGAAAAAAAACGTTTAAAAACGTTTTTTCAACATCAAAATAACGTTTTTTAAAAACGTTTTTTACCCAAACCAAATAAAAACGTTTGCACATGTTATAAACATGTTTTTTGCCAAGTGGGGTCTCTTCACTGGTGGCCAGCACCGTGGATCTCACGCTCAATATCCTGCAGATCTTTTCATCGCCGGTCCAGACTAGTCTCTCTCTAGCCACATCGATAACCAGACCATTGTTTCTCAGGCAAGCCGCACCTAATATACCCTTGGTGCCCATGTCCCTTATCACAAAGACGACCTCTACCGATCTACTCCCTAGTACTAGTCGAGCCTCCATCTCCCCCTTCAGCACCATGGGCAGGCCATTTATTTCGGGGGCCATGATCCCCTTTACCTGGCCCTGGGTAGAGGTTGTGTCTAGTTTTCCGCCAATGCGCTACCTCCCTGCTTAGGCAGCCTCTCCGCTTCCTTACCCTTCCTCAAGGGACCGAAGCATGCCATACTACTTTTCTTCTTCCTTTCCTCCAGGGCAGGTTCTCTGAACCTCTTTTCCAAGAGCTCCACCAACTCCGCCATCTTGTCCATCTTATCCATCTTGTCGGTGTTAGCCTTCAAGTGATCATTCACCTAGATGTCTGCTGCCCTTATCTTGCTCTGGCTTACCTGCTCCACTATCAAGTAGGCCTCAGCCCCCACCGCCGTCATCACCGCCTGCAGGTCCTTGGGCTGGGACTGATATACCCACTGTCGCAGAGGGTTACTCAGACATAACAGGAACTGATCCAGGGCCAGGGTATCGGTGGTTCTTGCATCTGCCTCCGGGTAGGCTAACCTTGTGTACTTCATCAAGCCCTCCTGCAGCTCCTGCAGTCCCTCCCCTGGTTTGTGGGTTCTGGTTTGGAGGACGGCTTGGTTAGACGGTTCAAATCTTTCTATCAGGGCCCTATGGAGCTCAACATACCCCTTCTCCGTAGGGGGTTTCCTTCCCATTAGCAATCTCTGAGCTGCACCCGTCAAGCTCAACCCCAGGAACATCCCCGCCTCCGATGGTCAGAATTGCAGGAGGAAAAGTGGAAACTCCCGAGCTCTCCATACTCTTGGCCTTACCTGCACTGCCCCTATTTTTGCAAGCCGAAAGCACCGCAGCTTTTCTCTCCTCTGGGTGTTTCACCGTCCCCTTGCTCTCTCTCTGCTGCTTCTCCGTGTGGAAGATCGTCCCTTTTTTCAGCTTAGGCCTTGCCCCAGCCATTTTCCAGGGCCACCTGTATTGTTCAACACTGTTTATTTCCTGGCTTCAGGCCACACCATCTAATCCGTCAGTGAATATCGCTGATACCTTTCAATGACTAGGGCATTCCTTGTTATGAGTCTCGACCAGCACGTAACCCAGACTGACTGTCAGAGAAACACAACAACTATATTTATATGTTGGCTGTTCCCCCGACGCTGACACAGTTGGCACGGTGCTGGCATCGGTGAACTGTTCCCCTGTACAACGATGGGCGATGTTCGCTCCTATCGTGACTCCAGGTTCGGCACCTTCCATGCCCCCATGCCAGGATGGTTTCACTTCCACCGCCTCACCCTCTGTCTACACCACAATATATATATATATATATATATATATATATATATATATATACACATACATATATATATATATATATATATATACACATACATATATATATATACATACATATATATATATATACATGTATATATATATATATATATATGTATATATTATTAACTATATCTCTAGCTTTTCATAATACAGTGATATAAATGTAGTGTACTGTTTTACTTTACACCGTACCCTTGATCACATGAATATCTAGATGCTGGCTTTAGTGAATTTAAGCATTAGGTTAGTATAGAAATGTGTTTGTTTCATTGACATTTTTCAGCTTCATTTTATTGTAATAAAAATGTATTTTAGTTTTTTTTATATTCATATGAAAAATTTTGGGGCTTTTCTAACTTACAAATAAAGATGTTTTGATAAAAAATTTACAAAATTGTTCCTTTTCTCTGAGTACATGTATATTTGACTTTCTTTTATGTTTAAAAGAAATATTTGGACAACTTATGAACCTCAAAAGAACATTTTTTACCATTAAAAATATTTTTTGTTAAGTGGAAATGATGCATTGATAATTCAGTGACCACTAAGGGTTAATACTGTAGTTGACTTACTGGAGCATTGTTGTCCGACGTATCCCGGGTCACAAACACATTCATCAACCTTAAAGTCACATACTCCGTTTACACAACTTTGTCCATCACAATCTTCAGTGGGTGTTGGTCCTATTTAAGAGAAATCAATCAGTAGATTTGTTTTCAATGCTCAATACCTGGATTCCATCACACCTACAGTGTCCTTGATGAAAAATTGATTGTTCTAATGCATATGATATCCATATGGGCTGGAACGCTCAGTGTGGTGCCATTGCTGACCCCTAGCGGCCGGTTACATAACTAAATATTACCTACACAAATCAGCACAAATATCATGCCAGCCAATTCAGATAATATACTAATGCACTATTAGCTTTCCTGATGTATACATACCTGTATAGATACCATGTATCAGAAGGAGCATCAGATATACACAAACAATGTAACCATAATGACTAGTGATGCGGGCCATGGTCCGCTCTACCTGTGAAATAAGTCAACTTATCAAATACTGACTGTTTTTAGGGAAAAAATACAATAGATAGTCAAATACCATAAATGCACCTGTGCTACAAAAATAATCATCATGTCAACAATTGTCCAGGACATTGTTTCCCCCTGTAGCTCTGTTCATGGCACAACTGTTAAATTAGGGCTGTACATAGGGGGTATGTGGGTGCGCAAAATGGACAGTAGATAGTTTGAAAACAGAATCATACCTGTGCTGCAAGTAGGTACAGCAACCGAGCAATTATACCATACTGCATTGGTAACCATGGCAACAGTTTACATATTTAAGAAAAAATACATGGTGATCTGGAGAACTGTGAAATTGACAAACTGGAGGTACGCAGAAAGGCACACAACTTGTGCTTCTTCTATGGTCTGTCAAAAAATCCTGATCTAATAATAGCCAGTCAGGAATCTGAGCTGCTCAAGTAAGATCAAATTCAAATGTAGCCGTCCTAAAAAGGACATTTATTACAAAAGTCCTTTATACAGAATCTCCCAAGAATTATGTTGACTGAAGCTCAACAATACAGCCTTATTGAAAAGTTTTAATCTGAGACTTAATGAGGAGGAAACCATGGCCAATGTTGTCAATACCTAGATGAATAAAATATAGATTTATGTACGAGTATTTATGAATATTTACTGATATGATGTATTGATGACTAATGATTGTTTTCTTGCCAACTCTATGTGATTCCATCTATTGATTACACTGCCTGTTTAATAGAAGTATATAGGGGTAAACTTAGTGCATAGGAACAGCTACTGAAATCGATTTGACCTACTTATGAACCGGAAGTGACCTAGTTTTGAAGGCGGGAAATTTGAATTTTTCAATTGAAAGCGCGAGAGACGGTTGCCATGACAACAAAAATATAAACAAATATGTTATTGTTGTGGCAACCTAGACCTTGACAACGCCCTTTTTTGACCAAGTATGGGTCAAGTATGGGCCTGAAAACTTTAAAGTGATCTAGATATCAGGTTAAATCTAAGATAAATGGCTACCTTAATGTAGGATCATTTCCTCAATATCTTAAAAATCATGTGACCAGTTGCCATGAAATCATGGTAAAAGTTTTCTGAAATCTTTAAGGTTTTTGCTACCTTTCATCACTCCCATTGAAAAGAAACATATTTGTCTGTGTACATAGGAAGTCTACAGAAGTTGTAAAACACAATTCCGCTTCATTTGAGACTATTTTTTATAACTGTAGCACCTAAAAACAGGCTCTCAGATTGCCGGAAATTGCCATTCTTCACCAGAACCTACCTTGAGAATCATCAAGACTTTACACTTTCTTCCCTTTCAAATACATGTACACCAAATCCTCACTCAATTGATTGCTCAGACACTAAGAGATTTGTCAAAAGAGTGCAAATTTGTTGTATGACAATAATTGGACAGAAATCTTAGAATCTCTTAAGGGGGTTACACCTTCTGATTGTTGGGGAGGTGCAAAGTTGGGCCAGTAGCAAGGGCTACAACCCCAATGAGAGATGAGATGGTTGGGGGATGGAGGTTCCAGAGAGAAAGGAATAGGCTTGTATTGGCAACAGAAGGACTTTTTTGGTTATCCCACTGAGTATAGGCCTGTTTAGGCCAGGTTACACCCTACTATAGGCTATCCCCATCATCTATTTAGCCCTAAAGATGAAATATTGGCCTCATTTCATCTGCAGTGAAAATTATTGCAATTACTTATAGCTACGTTTAGTGGAGCGCCCTGACACCTAGGGGATATTATTGCAAATGCTTTTAGCTGCCTGCGCTTTTTTTGTGGTAAAAAAAAGACATAGTGTTTTTCTTCACACCTGACGCCTAGTGGATATTATTGGAACTGCTTATAGCTGCACTTAGTCAACAATTTTTTGTGGTTAAAAACAAAACAAGTAGCGAAAGTCTTACCACCTTTACTCAAACTTGTGCAGTGCTGTTTATGAATTGCGCTCTAACCTTGTGTAAATCGGTGGCAGAGTAATGAATTTCACGGTTTTGCAATGCGGCGCAAGGATTTTTGCCCTGGAACAACGACGTAGGAGCTCAGCAAGCTGTAAACTGTTGCCACCACCACCGCCGCCACCGCCTCTGCGCAAACAACATGAGTGCGTTTGCATTTCCCATAGTGTCTCTACTTCTGTTTTTTTTTTAAAGAAAAAACTGAAAAAAAAGCGCCGCACAGACCCTGTTTTCGGTTTCAAATGAAAATCACAACTCTTTAAATTTGTAGCAATAGACTAAATTTGACAAAACAAGACAGATTATGCGCTTTTTATTTTCACACTTTGTCGTTGGACACCTTAGTTGTGCGTTCTACATAGACAAGGGGTATATAAACACACTCCTGGTGTTCAGTATGTTGCTTAATCTCCATCTTCTCAGCCCTTCAGTCCTTCCATTCCTGCGCTCAAAAACAAATGGGTAAAGCTTTTATCCTTTTCAACCAGTGGCAGCAGTAGGAGCAGCAGCAGCAGCGACAGAATTTTTTTTAAAACAAGTCGACTACGACATCCACCATTCCTTTTCCACTGCTTCCAATGATTCCTCCACATAACAACTTGCCTTTTTCAAGTTGAGTCCACATAGGACGTCCACTAAAATGTACGGCGGCGATATTTTTTTTGTATTTCCATATCCTCAACACTTCAAAAGGTTTACGACCATCAGCTTGTTTTGAGGTGGGTGTGGTCAAAGCAGTAAGTTCCACGTCAGTTAACGAAAGCTGCTTTTCCAATACCTTCCAGTGTGGTCCTACGCGAGCACCTGTCACGCTGATGAAATCCTTTTTCTCTCTGTTCACCACTAAGTCTAAATCGTAAAATTTTCGACCTAGATTGATGTTTTCTAAAGCAGACCTTAGTTTTTCATATTTGAAAGGGTGCGTTGTGTGCAAGTATTTCCACAGCATGAACCTTCCGTAATGCCCTGTCTTCACATCTAAGATAGTGTAGTGTGTCCATGTGAATTCCTAAAGCTCCTTTAAATATTTGGCTCCAATCATTACACTGATCGTAAACAGTGACAAATCTGTAGGATATTTTGCTTTTGCCATTGCTGTGGTGGTAGGTAAGTAGGTAAATATTTAGGTAGAGTGAGTAGGTAGGTAGAGGTAGGTAGGGGTTATATAGGGTAAAGTAGGGTAGGGGTAGGGTGTGTGCGTGTGTTATACATACGCGCATGTGGGGCAGTTTTTCCCCTCTGTTACTTAAGGAGTTTTCCAACCCCATACTTTACCTCTACCTCACCCTACCCTACCCGTACCCTACCCAACCCCTTTCACGCTTACCTACCTACCCTACCTAATTATTTTCTCCGCCTCCTTTACTCTAGCTTAAACATCAAAAGAAAATTGTTTGTTATTCAACCACAAACCAGTGAGCAGCAATGGGGGGGTGTGCGGTCACAGTTGCGGTGGTGGTGGTGGTGGAGGTGGTGACGGCAGCGGCAGTGGCAGGCTCACCTTCCCCAACCCTTTACCCACTATGGGCTGGCCGTGTCCCTTTATCTGACTCGTCATCGTCGCCATGGCCGCGAGCTAACTTTCTCAGCAGATGCTTTACATAGGGAGTGATTCAACATCAGCTGCAAGAGTGAATACACATTCCAGATCAATTAGATTCTTATCTGAAGGTGGGCCCCCCTGACTGTGCGTGATTAACACATTTATTAGTGGGAGATTTTTACACCTACAAGTGTACACTGGAGGAGGCCATGCTCTTCTCTTTGTAAGTGTCATTATAGACCATAAAACTTTAGACCTGGAGTGTGTTGTTTCCCTGTACATTTCATTTAGCAACCCCAAAGAAAGGGTGCCAAAGTGTTAGAAGGGTCATTTGCTTGAAACCACTGACCACAGTTATAAGATTCCTACTATTAGTAAGGCACTTTGTCAACCTTGCAAGGTTCTGGTGGACAACCTTTAGATCCACACATCCAGTTGAGTGTAAAACTGATCCCAGGCTATTGAACTGGTGATAATAGACACTGGTCAAGGCTGCGGAGGCGGTGGTGAAAATGTTATGATGAGGAGTACACATGTCATGGTAGGGTACAGCATGTAAAAGGTTACTAGGAACATGTTGATAGGGCCATTTAACCTCGCAGTGGGGAGAATGTTATGGTGTCGGGGAGGGGGTAAACTTTGTTGCCTATACTTTTGATCCTTACACCTGAAAGCAAAATTTGTTTATCATTATACAAGTACGGAGCAGTGTCCAGTGCTTGATGCTGGTGAGTTGTGGTGGGAGAATGTTATGATGAGTGGGACTGAAGGTTTCCCTTTGATCCTAAAACATGGCATGCGTGCCATGGCAGGGAGTACCATGTAAAAGGCTAATTGGAACCCAGGAGGTAAAACGCAACGTGATCGTGGAGCATGTGGCATAGGCATGGCAAGCCAGATATTTTTTTTCAGTTTATACATGGAATCCTTTATTATGCAAACAGGATTTAATCCATAAGTTTGAACATGTTAATAATGACGAGTAAGCCGGGAGAAGGTAAAAGCTAACCATCCTTCATGGCGGAATCTTACACCTGTCTCTGGCAGAGAATGTTATGATGAGTGGGATTGGAGGTGTAGGGGAGAAGGTAAAGTCCAACGTTTGCCTTTGATCCTGGAGCACAAGTATTTTTTTTTATTTATTTTTTTTAGGGGCATGGTTTAGTAGTAGCGTTTATGGCTTACGGGTTGACTAGGTTCCGAGCGGAGCGGCCTTTCGGGTTGAGAGCCTGGTATGCCTGGTGGGTGGTGGCAACACCGCCCTCCGGGCTACTTGGGTTAAACACGAGAGGTCGCCACCCAACCCCTGTGGCTATATAATAGTTGGGTCGGAACCTAGGGGTAGAATCCTCCCGGATTCTTTAGGAATAACATCAGAACTTACTGACTCCGAAGCCTTACCTGGTAGTCGTAAATCAGAGCTATCCGAACCACCTCTTACCCATACGGAATACTTTTAGCTCCCTGTAACTTAGGATACTGAATAAAAACTTGTTGCCTTTTTGAACTGGATATCCTTGTATTCGTGATACTTTCCGAACCATCTACGGTCATACATTACACTGGTGCCATGACCAGGATTCGGTTTTAAGAAGTGCGCAGCCCTGTCTGAACAAGATGAGAATCAGTGTCCGGAAGGCGAGTTCCCGGGAAGCCATGGTGCCCTGGGCATAGCCTATCAGGAATATAAGGATCCATCTTTGAATGAGGCCAAGGCATTGGATTCCGAAAGTGAGGTTTCTATGGTAGGGTTGGATGTCACTGTTGACGACCATCCGATAGTGCCGGCTAACCAGACCGCACCTAATATAAGATCATCGGATTTATTGAGAGATGGGGATTTCAGTAGTCCCATCATTTTGGCTCAAATACCCGGTAGTGAACCACGAGGACGGGGAAGAGATCCGATTCACCTTGTGCCCTTAGCTGGTCAAGGAGTTTTTTTGAACCAACTAAATACGGCCCTCCTTTCCAAATCCATTTTCAATCCCGGTGGATCCAGCCAACCGGCTCCTGTGAGCAAGGTTAGCTCGGATAGATATCAGGAAGAAAGAAATAATTACGAAACAGAAAGACTAGCTCATGCGGAATGGAGGCGTATGAGCGATCAGGAGAGATCCAGGAGTGAAAAACTGCTGGAATATTAGAAGAAAGAGGGTGAGCGGAAACAAAATAAGATAAAGGAGCTAGAAAGAGAGATCGAAGAGCTCCTGGATGAAATCGGAGATTTGAATAAGAATAAGGGATTGCTGGAACGTACCACTGAAATCTTAGAACAAGAGGTGGATGCCCACCGTACTCGACTCCGGGAGATCAAGGCTAGGATTCAGGGTAAGAAAGCCTAACATGGAAGGTACGAGAAAAATGTTGAGGAAGTCGGGATGCAGCTGAGTCTGGTAACCTCCACCCTGGAAACTAAGACTTCAGAGCAAGACGAACCCTTGGGACACTACCAAATGGGGCTAGATATAGCCAGTACGCGCCTTGCCGACTTGAAAAAGGAAGTCGAAACCCAACATGAGATTTATGAAAAGAATAAGAAGACTATAGAGAAACAACAAAAAGAACATGTGGCCCTTCGCGAGCAGCATATTCAGGAGAATGATTGATTAATCATTGACATTCACGATAACAATCGGGAGTTGTATCAGGAGAGAGATGACCTTATATACGAAATTACGAAACTAAGAATCCTGCAGGAGGGGTCCGAGGATTCCGGTGAGGAAGAACCGGATCTCGAGGAGGCAGACGAGAATGAGGAAGCATTGGAGGATCCCCATATCAGTTGTAACCCACGGGATGACGGGGAAAAAGATCTACTGGTCACCTCTACTCCGAAACCCATTCTGAAGAAGGGGTATGATCCTTTTGTGAATAGTCAGGCCACCTGGAATGTCATAGGAGCCAGATACTTTTCCGGCAATGATAAGAATGTTCGGTTAACTGTGGGCTAAAAGGATGCCACCTTCACCACTGATGGTGAATATCAGTATATTGACACCAGGGGGCAGGCCCCGTCCTCTAGTCACTTAAATCACACCTCTCCAGGGGGCGCTGGGGGGCTAGATGACATATCCGATCAAATGGAGGACAGCAGTCAGTCTATTCCGAACAGTCAGACCTATAGGGTGGATAATCAGATGTGTAACACCGATCAGAATAATAATGATACCCCTTGTTATACGCTCAGGCTCCTGGGGGTATAGGATCCCAACCCGGTATGAATACAGGGTATGGATTCACTTTCTGGAACACTCCAAATAACAACCATTCGGGATCTGGTGGTCCGGGATCAAATGGATCTGGTGGGGGTGGTAAGAAAAACAAGGATCAGAAGATGTTAGATTGGAGTCTGGAACAATGTACCAGATTGAAGAGTAGGGAGAGTTCAGCTAGGAAGAATCAGATCGAGACTAAGCCTTTCGATGGGTCAGAACCATGGAGAGATTGGTTTTCTGATTTCATGGACGACCATGAAGTAGATGGTTATGATGAAGATGAATCCTTACCTATACTGGTAAGATGTCTGAAAAACTGTCCGGGTAGGATCGCTGTGGATCACTGGAGAGAACAATATACGAATTGGGAACGTACACCCAACTAGTTAAGATTTGCAGCTTCTATCTTGGAAGTATAGTGTCTGAAGATCCAATGACACAATATAGGAAGAGAATTTAGAAGCCAGGTGAGTCAGTTCAGGTTTATGCATTGGAACTTCAGATATTATTACGAAAGGCGAGGCCTAATCTAGTAATGGATGATGATTATGTAAGTGATGAGTTAATCTCACACTTTGTGTGAGGGTTGCGGGAGAAAGATCACCAGGACTGTGCCTATCGGGCATGGGGTCCAGGTGCGACTATGAAGACGCTATGCGATGCCATAGCTAACTTGAATAAGAAGAAAACTTTTCTTTCCGGATTTGTCCCTCGGTAAACCGCCAGCATGGTGCCACCTGATCTGAAACCAGTAATTCCTACTGCAGCAGCCGCTGTCTCGGAAGGTGAACCCGAATACGAGGTGGTGGAATATGAAGAAGAAGATGGATCAATCTCCGCGCTGAGATTCCCCAAGAACACTAAGAAATTCATTCCCAGGAGGTGCTTGACTGCTCAGCAAGACCTCGAAAGTCACCGGTATAGTAAGCCTAGGTATGATAAGTCTCGCATCAGATGTTACTGTTGTCAGAAGATGGGTCATGTAGCCTATGAATGCCGGGCCGCTGAGCCGGTCCCCCGGAATATGTCGGCAGTTGAAGAGAAGGAGCCTAATTCGGAAAATTAAGGAGGGTTGAGGACAGAAGGGAGAACACTGAGTCAATGAGAAATTAGAGTACTCGCGTTGGAGAAGAGGAAGGGTGGATAGAGGTATTCACACGTGTATGTGCTGCACACCTTCCCCCGAACCATCCATGTCTGGAGCATCTGAAAGACCATGGATTGGATCTTGGCATTTCGGAAGATTTTGATAGATTTACCGGAAACCCCTCTCCTCTGGGAGGCAGAAGATGGTATGTATCTGTTACGACCCAAGGCAGGACTGGGGAATTTTTGGTTGACACCGAGGCTAGTCACTCTATGGTCTCCAATAAATTTTACAGCCTCTTGCCGGACAAGAGTGAGAACCTCATAAAGGGGGTAAATGCTTGTACGGCCGATGGGACCGGTATGCAGGTTCTTGGTAGAACATTTATGAAGGCATCAATTGGTGGGAAAGAGTTTGTACTCTCACCCACTATAGCCAATATGAATGATGACGGGATACTTGGACTAGATTTTGCAAGTCTATTTGAGGCCGAGCTGAATCCGTGTAGAGGAATGCTGAGGATCCGGAAGCCCTATGATATCCAAGTGAAATGTGTATTAAGACAGATAAGTGCAATAGCCAGCGTAGTGGATACAGTAAAGATACCCCCGGGTGTCACCTGTGATGTACTGTGTACTTTAGATTGGAAACTGAAAGACCAGGAGGGTGTATTTGAACCAGATGTGGTTCAATTATCCAGCATTGGGCTAGAATCAATAGATACTCTGGTAGGAAATCCGTTCTGGAATGTACTGCCAGTGATGAATCGAGGCGATAAGACCATCTATCTACAGAAGGGATCCAGATTTGGGTCCATGACGCTGGTAAATGAGGTACTAGAGGACATCCGGAAACCCGAACATAAATTGTTCGGGAAAAAAAAGATGAATATGGAGTTGGATAAATTAATAGAGGGATCCTCTCTGGAAAACAGCTATCAGAAGATGGAAGTTCGGAATCTGATACGGAAATATGAGAACGCCTTTGGCTACTCTGGTGGCCCTTTGGGTCGGAATGATAAGGTACTACACCACATCAATACCGGAGAGGCGGAGCCCTTTAAGATTCCGTATCGCCGATTGTTTGCGAAAACGAAATATTGGATCAGTTGGAAAAGGGAGTGATCGTGCCTAGTACCAGTCCATGGTCTAGTCCTGTTGTCATGACTACTAAGAAGGATGGAAGCATCTGCTTTTGTGTGGATTATAGGAAACTAAATGGGCTAACTAAGAAAAACTCATACCCGCTACCAAGGGTTAATGAAACTTCAGATGCCCTGGGAGGGAATAATTGGTTCTGTACCCTGGATCTACAATCCGGGTACTGGCAGATAGAAATGGAGCCCAAGGACATAGAGAAAACAGTGTTTTCCAGTCATTTAGGCCTATTCGAATATACGGTTATGCCCTTTGGGTTATGTAATGCACCCGCTACATTTGAAGCCATGATGGAAACTTTGCTGAGTGACCTATTGTGGAAGAAATGCCTGGTGTATCTGGACAACGTAATTGTCTTCGGAAAGACATTCAGGGAATGTTTGAATAATCTGGAAGAAGTAATCAAGAGGATAGTATGCAATGGATTACGTCTGAAACCGAAGAAATGTGAATTATTTAAGAAATCAATTACTTACCTAGGTAGGATTATATCCACAGATGGGATTAAAGCTGATCCGGAAAAAGTGGAGAGTGTTCGGGATTGGGAAAGACCTGCAACTGCTAAACAGGTGTGATCTTTCCTGGGGTTCTGTAGCTATTACAGAGACTTCATTCCGGGATACTCTCGAGTGAGTTTTCTTATGCAGAGTATTGCTCACTGGACACCTGGGAGAGTTTGGGAACCATTTCCATGGGGGAATGATCAGGAGGAATCTTTTAGGAAACTAAAAGCTTTATTTATGGATACCCTGGTATTAAAATACCCAACTCCTTCAGATCACTTTATATTGGATACGGATGCTAGCAATGATAGCATTGGAGCCGCACTATCCCAGGTCCAGGACGGTGTGGAAATCCTGATTGCATTTGCTAGCAATACTCTGAATAAGGCCCAAAGGAATTATTGCACCACTAAGAGGGAACTCTTGGCTGTGGTGGTGTATACTAAGAAATTTAAACTTTTTTTATGGGGATCTGATTTTACACTAAGAACCGACCATTCATCTCTCCGTTGGCTCCTTAATTTTAAGGATGCTGAAGGGATGATAGGCAGATGGTTGGCGCACCTTTCGGAATTCGGGTTGGAACACAGCCAGATCCAACATAGGCCAGGGGCTAAGCATACCAATGCAGATGCCCTGTCTAGGAAACCAATCAGGAAATGTGGTCGAGAGAGTTGTGGTGATTGCGGACAGCATAATGCAGTAATTGCTGCCACGCATATGCCATTCCGGGACTACCCGGGAACCTTAATAGAATGGTCACCTGAGGGCATTCGTGAGTTCCAGGGTAAGGATCCTATCACCAAGAAACTCCTGGAAACAGTTCCATTAGGAATCAAACCTGTTCGCCCTGCTATAAGTATGGAGAATAGGGAAATGAGAAGACTTCTGGCACAATGGGCCGAGCTAGAGGTCAGAGAAGGAATCTTATGTAGGTGGAAAACTAATAAGACTCTTCAGATTGTCATTCCGAGCGCTATGCGTCGGGACATCATGTATTATTGCCATGGCCACGTAACTAGTGGCCATTTCGGAAAGAGTAGGTCTCCGGAGATACTATTGGCCGGGAATGAGTGGACATTTGCTAAGGTGGATCGCCACTTGTCCCGAATGTTGTAAGAACAAACCCGGAGAAGGGCTAGGAAAGAATCCATTGGTTCAAGAATTATTCGGAGTGCGCTTCGCCAGAATTGCAATTGACATCATTAGCGGTTTTAATACAACCCCTAGGGATAACACTTGCATGATGGTTGTTTGCGACTACTATACGAAATATACGAAAGTATTCCCTTGAAGGATCACAAAGCCGTCACTTGTGCGGAAGCATTTGTGAGAGGTTGGGTATTGCAATATGGGGTTCCCCTAATGCTCCACAGTGATCAAGGAAGGGAATTTCAGTCAGAATTATTTTAGGAGATGTGTAAGTACTTAGCTATCTGTAAGACACATACTAATCCATACCGTCCTCAGTCGGACAGCTTAGTAGAGCGATTCAATCGAACTCTACTACAAGTTCTGAAACCATTAGTGAATAAATATCAGGATGACTGGGATATTCAATGTGATTTCGTAGTGCATGAATATAAAAGCACGGTGCATGCTTCTACTAATTGTACTCCGAACATGTTGTTTTATGGTGAAGCCATCATAATGCCAGCAGATTTAGTATTTGGGGTAATCGGAATCAATCCTGAAACCCAGTGTTCAATTATGTTTGTGGAATCTTTGAGGGATAATTTTAAGAAAGTGTAGTGGTCAGCGGAAAATGTCTGGAGAAACCGGGACTCGAACCCGGGACCCTCCAACTTCGAAGCGGCTGCTCTTCCTCTGAGCTATTTCCCCTGGCCTGACATTCTCTACCTTCCAACTACCCTGGATCGGTATGGTATACATAGGGGGAGTGACACAATCAAGTGAACAGTCCCTCTGAAGGCTCTGCGCACCCAACGGGGGAATGAACCCCTACACTTGTCCCAACCAGCTTCAACCGGATCCCGCCAGAACCCGTCCTCCAGTCCAGTCTGAACGGTACCAGTACTGAGTCACACACAGCACAAATAGCTCCTGTTCCCAGGACTTACTGTGGGTGCCACCTGTTTCCAAGTCTCCCAGCACTAGCAAGTTGAAGCACTTGTCTATACCATACCGGCCCAGGTACCGAGCTCTCTAAAGGTCCCCCTTTGTGAGGCAGGACCACTCGGTTTCTCCACCACTGTAGTGGTCAGCGGAAAATGTCATGGAGAAACGGGGACTCGAACCCGGGACCCTCCAACTTCGAAGCGGCTGCTCTTCCTCTGAGCTATTTCCCCTGGCCTGACATTCTCTACCTTCCAACTACCCTGGATCGGTATGGTATACATAGGGGGAGTGACACAATCAAGTGAACAGTCCCTCTGAAGGCTCTGCGCACCCAACGGGGGAACGAACCCCTACAAAAGCTTATGAACTAGTCCGGAATCAATTAGAAAAGTCAGCGAGATGGCAGAAGGTGGGCTATGATACTGGACTGAAACCTAGATTCTTCAGGGTGGGTGATAGAGTCCTTAGATTCTATAAACCCCTTGATAGGTTAAAGGTAGTGTCTAGCTGGGATGGCCCACATGTCATAACTCGGTGTCATGTCGAAGTGTTAAGACCATACAAGGGTAGGAAGTTGGCAGAAGAGATGTACGGGTTAGGCCCGAACGTTATGGAATTACCAGAGATTATAGATTTACCTGAACTAGGTCATTCACCTAGCGTAGGGGATCGGAATGACGATTCGGAAAGACCTCTAGAGGAGGTAAAAAGAATAAAGAAAAGAATAAAGAAGATGCCAATGATCGGCACTCGAAAGCGGAAGAAACGGAAAAAGAATATAACTGAATCAATTGAGAACGATGCTAAGAATAAAAAAGTCTCGGCAGGAGTAGGGAAGGCAAAGCGTACCGGGAATCCAAGGGCTAGATTGGATCTCGGAAACAGAGCGGAGTACCCCCGTACTAAAAATAGAACTATTAAGGAGGGCGTTCGCCATAGTGCTAGGATTGCTCAGAGAAGTGGTGTTACCTAAATGAGCCCGGCAATAGATTCTAATAAGTACTGAATCCTGAACCCAATGATGTATAGTCCTGTTTTCGTGTATGTTTTCACTTTTACATGTTTGTGTTGTTACTCGTTATGACAAAGAGTGATGTCAACTATGTTGACAGCACCTTCGGAATGCTCATCAGTTTGAAATGAAACTGCTCTAACCTGTTCTGTTGTTGGCTCCTTGAGGTTCCAGTGGGTAGTGGACGGATTTATCCAACGTATCAGCATAATGCTATACGTATTCTCGATGTGTACTCCCGATGATATCGAGCCGAGAAGACAATATGTACTCTGACAGATCATTTTGTCCCGCGTGACCCAATTACCTGAAACAAGGTTCCGACCTTTGACCCGGGTTTTGGGGTTTCTCACGCGACTTGCCGCCATCTTGTTTAATCAAGCGTTTACGCCTGGGTGACTCGACGTGCTTGATTTTGCTCGGTGGTTTTTCCTGCTAAATAGCATAGCTATCTAATAAATATGAACATCAATTGCAATAAGAAAGGTTCAGAGTACGTTGAAGTACTGTTGGACTTGGCCCATAGGTTGGAAGTTTCGTCTGAATGGCGGAGAAGATGTTGTCCGAAGGGAGTATGGAGGTCGATATAGATGACCATTCCGGAATGAGTCCAGTGCATCCAGATGAGGATGCCGCTTTGGAAGATAGGGAAGCAGCAAACAAGCTGGTATGTCTGGATATGAACACTAGTGGAGTGGGCACATTGGAAATGCCTCCACCCTGCTCTCCTGCAAAATCTGGAAAATCTGAATCAACTGCAGCCATGATGGACTCTCCGGGAACTCATGGTATGATTGATTACTCTGTAGGCAGTATTGTATGGCTGAACGTAGATACGATCTTCCTCGAGAAGGACAAAATCTGGAATCCGAAAACATCCAAACCAGAGAAGGTTCCAGAACTATGGAGAAACCTGAAAAAGAAAGCTATCCCAGAAGACTTGTCAATTTCGGACATATGGTTACTAAACTATATGGACTTTGCTAATGGTATGAGTGTGAACCAGGAGTTCTACCATATAGTGGCATATGTTAAGGATAAGTGGGACCGGGAACACCCGGAAGCCACAATTGAGGAAAATGCATCCCTGTATTGGTAAGGAAACAAAGGGAACAGTTGACCCAAATAAGTACCGGTCTGAGTGCGTCAGTAGAGGACACCAAAGCCCGGATGCAGGCTAGAGTAACTATGAAGGGTATTGTTAAGGAGTAGGAGGTGTGTGGAAGCAAAGCTTAAGTAAGAAGGCGAAAGCCTTGGTTAAGAAAAAGGAGAAAGAGAAACTGAAGAAAAAGGAAAAGATGGATAAGAAGAAGGAGGAGGAGGAAGCTGGAAATGAGGCAACTCGGGTTGCGGCTGCTACAAGTCCGAAGCCAACTGGCGCCATTCCGAAGACAGTTGTTGATCCGAAACCTGTGACTTCTGGCTCACACGAGACGCCTGAGTCCGAGATGTGGGATTGGTCTACAGACATAGACCATCCCGAATTATATGATGACGAGGGAGCACCCACTCCCGATGACAAAAAGATCTGGAACAACGTCAGAAGCGGATTCATGCATATGATTCCCAAATGTCTGGAGGAGTGTAAGCGAAACACTCGATATTACAGCTGCCCCCCATTCATAAACATGGATGGGGAGCAGGATGATGAAGAGTGGATGAGGTACACGCGTCAGGACCGGAATCTGAACTACTTCTATGTAAATTGGGTCGAACAAACCATCGACAACTGAAATAAGGAGTATTATGATTTCGATGCCTATTGTAAAATCAAATGGGCTATCGACAGTTGGGACAAGGACAAGAACACCACCTGTCCGTTCATCATCTGTGCTCGGGGAAGCAACGAACCTGAAAAGTTCAGCTCCCATATGAGATTTATCCGACACATAGTTGAGGAACATATGCACCATCACCCGGTGTATATGTGTTATATGAATAAGGGTAGGAACAGTTCTATCTGTTCGGGACTCACTACGTTCCGGAAAAGTGAGCTGGTACGACATCTGAAGGATGAACACCAGGTCGGTGTGAAATCAGCTCTGAAAGCAGCCTTAGAACTGCACAAGCTTCTGATTGTGAAGTGGGATTCCTGGAAGAAAACTAACTTCCGGAGTCTGAATTCCAAGTAAGTAGGTTGTGCGTAGTTAAGACGCACGTCAACTCCAAACTGGAGGCGGCGTTTCAGCTGAACTATACTCCGGGAAGGTTAAGAATCACTAACGAACAATTCAGAGAGATGAGGGAATACCGGGGTGATAGCGCATACCGGGATTCCAGTAAGGCTACCTCCGCAAAACATATGAAAACACAGCCGGGTAAGATCTCATTTCGTGGGATCCAACGCACGGCACCTGACCGTAGCACTCGGGATCGTAGTCTGGATTCAGCATCTCCTCTGACCAGAGAGCCAGACTCTTAACCAACGGGGTAGGGATAGAGCTACCGGAATTGGACGGGGAACACCCAAATCTGGATCATCCGAAAGTAGGACTGTCGGTAATTGGGCTAGAACAGCCCCTCCACCTGTCGGAAACGGTAGAGGGGTCACCATATCCACCTCCCTGGTAGATGTGATGACCTCTTCTGTAGCATCTGAAAGCTTGTCTGAGAATCCGAGATGTAGGAAACACTCTGGATCCTCAGAGCATTCTGAACGTGAGCCATTGCCCACTCCGGCTTCGTATATTCAGGACCCAACAAATTATGATTTTGTTAATATCTCTCCGGAAAGTTTTCAGATACAAAAGAGTTGCATGATCGACTGGCAGAGACGCCATCATGCGCTTTCAGTAGAATACCTGCAGGATGTTGTGGGTTCCATAGTCAATCTGACAGAAAGGATCCAGTCGTTGGAAATAACTCGGATTGAATCAGAAAGGGATGTAGAACATAGGGAGAAAATGAAGCAGTTAGAAACCCAGGAGGCACGTCAGAAGAAGGCAGCAGAATTCTGGACTGTTGAGGTTGCTAAGGCTAGGAGTGAGGTAGACTTCCTCAATCAGAAGTTCTTCTAAGCTTTCGGAAGGAGATTGTCCGATTGGGATGGCACTCGCCGTGAGGCCAAAGAAATTCTGGATGATCAGATTGCTGCGTTCGGGTTAGAACCCGAGAAACCGAAAGATTCTGGAAGTAAATAAGATGGATAAAACTGACTTTTATTATTTTTAGAAATTTGAATTGGTATGATGAGTGCTGACACCTGGAATGGGGACGAGGACTAGCAGAAGATGAATACATTACATGGATTTTACGATAGAGCAGTTCGATATGATTGAAATGGACATTCCACACTCTAGGAGAGGAACAGTCCTGTACTCAGACTCTGAAAGGTCCCGAGAGGCCCTGAGCTAGTACCACAACAAAACTACATCGAGATGGTGGGACGGCCAGACATACAACGGGACACTCTCCGGGTGATATGAAAACTACATTATTAATTAATTATATACATTTGTAAGGTTTCCTGCTACCCTGGTAGGTTACTATTAATTAAAATACATATATCTGGCACATTGTTAAGAACAGATCGATATCACCTTTCTGTGTTCATTATCATATTTGTTTTTTCTGGTGCTATAACTGTATATAAAAAATACTTAAAATGTTATTTATAATATATATATATATCAGACTCACTAGGGTATTCTAATGCAAATGTGATATGCATGTATTTTAATTAGAGTCGGTATTATAAATAGAACTGTCAAGTTCACATTAATTTTTCATTCCGAACTTAAGGGTTGGTCATAGGTTGTTAATAGTATCTTGTACGGGTTGAACCTAAAATATGGTACTTACATAACAGTCTCATTCGGATAGTCAAATAATATTCCAGGTTAACATGGTATATACGGAAGCATTTGTAATTGTCTTCCATTTCTACTGAATACGTTATGATGATTATCACTTTGTATGTATTATATAAATACTATTACTCAGACGACATCTATTCGGATGCATTTAATGCATATAACTTACATACTTTGGTGTACATGTGTTTAAAAAACTGTATCAATATTCATCATATATCCATGTTGGTTCTTTAATATAGAGTCATACAACCTGTAAGCCAGCCGTGCGCCCTGTATAATATATTTTTTGTTATAAATACTATAACTTAGTTACTACCCATTATGTAACACCTTGTTATAGTCTTGGTGGGGGTAGTGTAGGGGCACTGTTTAGTAGTAGCGTTTATGGCTAACGGGTTGACTAGGTTTCGAGCGTACCTTTTGATCCACAAATGTTGAATGGGACCTTTTTTTTTTTATAATTGTGCGCCATGTAAAATGATGTTCAGTGACAAGGACATTTTCTTTTTTTCAAAAATGATGAGCGAAAAAATGTAAATTTAACCTGTGAAAAAGTACTTTACAGTGAAATGGAAAATAGCCATTTTTCTTTATTAACCAGGGAAGTAAGGGTACCATCAGCCCGTGTTTAGGCCTTATTCTGACAGTCTCTGGTAGTGTATAGAATATAATATTAACTAGGGGAGTAAAGGGACCATCACCACATGTTATGACACTAGCCTGACGGCCTCTGGTTGGGTACGATTTACTCTATCATAGACCTACACAAATAAGAATAAATCCCCTTTATTAACCAGGGGAGTAAGGGTACCATCAGCCCATGTTTGGCCTTATTCTGGCGGCCTCTGATCTGGTATAACTTACTTTATTAACCAGGGGAGTAAGTGCATATGATCCGCCCGACAAACCTCCACCTTTACACATATTTTTCGGGAAATCCAATGATGTCAACTCCTGTACTTCTAGCACCGCCAAATATACAATCTCTAGTTGGTGTTCCTCTATATTTTGTATCCATTTTCTTCGAAATAAATCAGAATCCAATGATTTTACATAGTGTTCCAATGCACATGGGCGTTTCATCTTGTTTAGTGAAGCAGGTAGCTGCCCGGATGTAAACTGATATACTTTCAGCTGAAGAACTAGGTCAAAAAGACGGAATGGCCGTGTGCGTTGGATCTGTATGGAAAATCATTAGATTCTTATTTATTTCGAAGAAAATGGAAAAATTAGGCATGGCATGTTCATATGGGATATCTAAGGATGGTTCCCTGTTAATAACTCCACCTGGTACCATTGAATTCTATGCTAATGAGGTGTGTAAACATCAGGTATGTCGGAAAATTTTTCATATCCTTCATGTACATTGGTTTCTAAAACCGGTCGGCTTGGTATAGTGGACAACGAGCTTGTCTCCTGCCACGGCGGCCGGGAAGCGATTTTAATTGGAAATGTATGGCGAGGGTGACTTTGTATCCTTCTCCAATTTATTAACATGTCCAGGTTCGAAACAAAGACGTCTTAGAAAAATATATTAATTCTGAGAGTGCGGTTATACCCTGATAACTGAATGGGGTTATGACTAAAAAGGCACGCTGTTGTGCCTGAATCGTGAGATAAAAAATATTATATTACTCAGGGGAGTAAGGGGACCATCAGTGTTTAGGCCTTATTCTGATGGCCTCTGGTTAGAGAAAAAAAATATATCATTGTGTTCAGATGAAGGCACAGAACATTATGACAGTATTTTTTTAGCGCCTCCCACGCCGCGTAGCGGCGGTACCGCGAAGCGGTACGGGAGTGCGCTATGATGATTGCATTGCCCCATGTGATGAGGTCTCACAATACAAAATTACTGAATAGAGAAATTGATAATTGTGAAATCTTTATGTCTGCTTTTATGAGACATGTCATCAAACACTGGTATACCGACATTAACGGCGGGAGGCGTTTTTTTACGCGGTCACAACCGCATTTCTTGTTTAGACAAATTTACATCAATTACAGAAAGTTTCATATCTAGTTTGGCTAACACTTCCCTCCACTAATCCTGTCTGCTCACTGCCTCACCCCGCCCCACCTGGCCACCATGCCTGTCTGGGAAAAAGCTGTGGATTGCCAGAGTGGCACCTGTATTGTGATAACGCTATAGGTGCGACAATAGTACAAAAGGCCCATATAACAATGCACCCCCACTCCTTTTTCTCAGTCTGGGGGTATAGAAAACGGTAATTTTAAACCTCAGCGACCCACAAGCCTACAGACAGTGAACATGTATGTTTCTCTTCCCAGTCTTGGCCTTTAACAGGATGTATGATATATGATACAGGTGTGTGTGGTTAGATATAATTATCTAGTTGTGAATTATAAAGCTCCTCTCTGTCTATATAAATAAAATTGTAGTATTGTCATAATGAATTCTACATGCATTGTAGCATCATTTATTTAGTCATGCATTATAAAGCTCCTCTTTGTTTTATTTTTTTCTATAGTTGTATTCAGAAAATCCAAGTACAAGAGACAAAACATGGACAGGTACAGGTAGGATAATATGCAGTCTATATGATATAATTGATAATGAAACCAGAAATAATCATGACCTATACAAGAGCTGAAACTATATGTCTTGGCTGGTACTACTTAAATGTGATGGTATTTCTGTTATTTGCAATTTATCCCAGATACATCTATGTCTACTATCTTGAATAATAACGTTTAATTTACTTTTGCAGGAGGAAACTGGCCCCCAGTTCCAAAGGGCCGTCCCCGAACCCCAGAGCCATCCCCGGCCTACCAAGCCCTCTGGTGGATGGGGGGGGGGCGCTGTGGTCCCTCACCACACAAAAAGTGATGTTAATTGATTAAAATAAACACCCTCTCGCAATGTATAAAATGCTGCAGCTGCAGACAGATACATTTTATGCCAAATGTGTTTAAATATTGAAGTTTTGACATTTAAGCACTCCTGGCAATGTTGACTGTATGTCATAAAAGCTGCTTATATATGACATTTAAGCAAGAACTGTCACCTATAATAAAAACGTTATTTATTCACCAGGATTTGAATGAGTGCTGGTTGCAAATAAGTGCTTGGGTTACAGGGGTGATGAAATATTTCTTAAGCACCTGTCTTGTATAAGGGCCGGGAAATTGAGGCCACCAATTCAAAGACCACCGGGGCTCTTGCACACAAATGTACAGTACAAGTTTTGACTTTTTTTTTTATGTTTAAAAAACGTTTGGTAAACCTATAAGAACGTTATTTAACATTAAAAGTGGGTATAGACCAAAAGGTGACCAGGAGGGTCTGGCTAATAGATTGCAAGAAAGAACCTCTGTAAAACCTTTTCATAGAGAAGTGAGGGAAACGTGCATGGCCCAACTCATTTTCATAGTATCGACAAAGAATTTTACAGCAGAATGCATGTAAAAACATGTTTTTGAGTTGCAAGCAATGTGCATGTTTTATCTAAAGTTGCTGAGAATACATTTCGCAATACAGAAATGTGCCCTCTTTCTGGGGGAAGAAAAAGAATTGGTCTTTTCAGTAAAAAACCCATGTATTACATACTATAAAACAGGGAGACAGAACATTTTCAGACCCCTGTGATGGTGGATATCCACCACCCCTCCCCCCCATTGTAAAAGAAATATTTATATTCAAGTCTGGTGCACCCATTAGCATGTCATCTACTTCTTAAAGAAGAAATCATCACCTGAAAAAACAACTTTATCTTAAAAGCTCAGAGACGTGTCTCCTGTCTTTACCAAGACAGACATTCCTTTTATTTTACAAGTATTCCTGAATCTACCAGATTGACAACTAGAAAACAAAATTGAGAAACAACCTAACTTAATTTGTCTATACACTCTCTAGATTTAAATGGAATCTGCAAATACGATCCCCCTTTTTCTGTCTGATCCCATATCTCTGTTGTATATAAAGAATGATCTGTCTCTCGGAGAGACATTTAAAGGAGACACTAGTTAGACTGCTCACCAGCACTTCATTGGAGCCTCATGACAACCCTCCGGGAGTTGATGTACCTACCCTGTAGTGTCGGCATAATGCTCCAATGAAGTGCTGGTGAGCAGTCTCGTCAGCACTTCATTGGTGCATCATGACGACCAATGGGCATGATGCACTCCTGCATCAGCAGCCTTTAATGGGCTAAGTAGAGTGCATACATTATATGTGTAGGTTTATGGTAGTTAGAGCACACCTTTGGCAAACCATACAGATTTGCTGCTGCTTTGGAGGAATTCGTGTTGATAACACCCATCCCCCCTCCCAGTTACACTGCACAAAACCAGTCCATGTTGAATTTGTATGAAGTCTCCAAACACTTGCTGTATAATCAGGTTGGGGATGGGAATATCTTGTTAGGACACACCAGGATCATAGTACAACAGTCTGATTTTAGTCTGCACTAAGATTCTGATACCATGCACAGTCTTAGGATGTACTGGGATCTTAGTGTAGAGGTTGGTGGAAAATGTCCTGGAGAAACCGGGAGTCGAACCCGGGACCCTCCAACCTGCAGGCGGAAGCTCTACCGCTGAGCTACTTCCCCGTCTGACATTCTCTACCTTCCACCTACATCTGGATCGGTATAATACACAAGGGGGCAGCTTATACTGGCTGACCAGCCCCTGAGGGCTGGGGCAACCGGAACGGGGCAGATGGCCTACCGCCATGGACTTACAGCCAGAGCTGGCCCCTCAAGCAGTGTGAGGCACTCCTGACTTCCCAGTTGACCTACCAGTACACAGTACTGCCAGGGTCGAAGCGTATCTTTATTATACCGTTCCAGGCACCTACACCTGGATTGGTATGACACACACGTAGGGGGGAGCTACCACCGGATGCCAGCCCCTGGGGGCTGGGATCTCCAGAAACGGGGCTGCTGGCCTTACGGCAGAGCTGGCCCCTACATTAGTACCCTTGTGTTTGCACTGTACCCTGACAGTCATCTCTACAGGTATATTGGCCAATCAGAGCCCTGGCCACTGGACCATGACACCTATCTGTGCATACATTATTGGGGTCAAAGGTGGGATGGTGAAACCACTCCACCATTTAGTACTTATATTTACATTAGATAAAACATTTACTGCCTTATTAAACAGCACTTAGCTAAAATGAAAACGGCATTTTATAGGCATTTATCTATTCTTTAATCTTGTGGGTTTATATTTATTAGCAAATTAAATAAAAAGTTAGCAAATCAATTTTAGTATAGCAAGACTTGGGGGAAGATTGTAAATATTCCAATTTTAGTTCTGTAAAAAAGTGTATATGTAAAATATAGACCTTTGCTACCTCTGGTGACATCAAAACTATGTCTTTTGATAAGAAAGTAAGAGAGATTTGAAGATAAGCAAGGGTACTAAGTTCTTAGTACACACCATGATCCAGGACTATCATTTAATCTTATGGTATACTAAGAAACAGGTTAGTCCTGAACCTGATAATGCAGGACATTTCACCCCATCTCACTAAGCCATGTCATCCAATGGCAGAAAAGCTCAAATACAATTTGTAAAATGTCATTTCACCCCAGGACATTTCATCCCATGTCCCTAAGCCAAAAGACACTTCATCCCTATGTTATTAAGCCTCAGGACACTTCACCCCATGTCATTCACAGCCAAGGACACTTCACCCTATATCACTAGGCCCCAGAACACTTCACTCCATATCATTAACACCACAGGACACTTCACCCCATGTCATTAACACCACAGAACACCTAACCCCATGTCCATGGGCCCCAGGACACTTCACCCCATGTCCATGGGCCCCAGAACACTTCACTCCATATCATTAACACCACAGAACACATCACCCCATGTCACTGGGCCCTAGGACACTTCACCCCATGTCCATGGGCCCCAGAACACTTCACTCCATATCATTAACACCACAGAACACATCACCCCATGTCACTGGGCCCTAGGACACTTCACCCCATGTCCATGGGCCCCAGAACACTTCACTCCATATCATTAACACCACAGAACACATCACCCCATGTCACTGGGCCCTAGGACACTTCACCCCATGTCCATGGGCCCCAGAACACTTCACTCCATATCATTAACACCACAGAACACCTCACCCCATGTCACTGGGCCCTAGGACACTTCACCCTATGTCATTAACACCACAGAACACCTCACCCCATGTCAATGGGCCCAGGACACTCCACCCCATGTCATTAACAGCTAAGGACAATTCACCCCAAGTCACTGGGCCCGAGCATATTTCACCACATGTCACAAGGATACTATACCCCATGTCATTAACACCCCAGGACACTTCACCACATGTCATTAACACCCCAGGACACTTCACCACATGTCATTAACACCCCAGGACACTTCAGTGAGTGAGTAATGGATGTTTAACGCCATTTCGACAGCTAAGGTCATATTCATGGCGAGACAGGACACTTCACCACATGTAATTAACACCCCTGGACACTTCACCCCATGTCATTAACACCCCTGGACACTTCACCACATGTCATTAACACCCCTGGACACTTCACCACATGTCATTAATACCAAAGGCCACTTCACCACATGTCATTAACACCACAGGACACTTCACCCCATGTCATTAACACCCCTGGACACTTCACCCCATTTCATTAACACCCTAGGACACTTCCTCCCATGTCATTAACCCCCAGGACACTTCACCCCATGTCATTAACACCCCTGGACACTTCACTACATGTCATTAATACCAAAAGCCATTTCACCACATGTCATTAACACCCCAGGACACTTCACCCCATGTCATTAACACCCCTGGACACTTCACCCCATGTCATTAACACCCCTGGATACTTCACCACATGACATTAATACCAAAGGCCACTTCACCCCATGTCATTAACACCCCAGGACACTTCACCACATGTCATTAACACCCCTGGACACTTCGCCCCATGTCATTAACACCACAGGACACTTCACCCCATGTCATTAATACCAAAGGCCACTTCACCACATGTCATTAACCCCCCAGGACACTTCACCACTGTCATTAACACCCCAGGACACGGGCTGATTTTATTTATTTTTTTCACCCTAGGCTTATCGGGGTGAGAACTGCGTGGGCGAGACCTAAAATCTTGATTTTAGTACTTAAGAGGTAACTGATTATGAAGAAATGTGAAAATGCACTCAATCTCTAGTCTACTGCATTCCCAACATTGTTAGCTTTGATTTCATACCAAATATGCCAATATTTGTCTAATTTTACCATGGTTTTTTTGCCTAAAGTTATGTTTAAAAAAAAAAACCAAAAAAAAACAAATATTCAAAACACAATTTAACCTTTTTGAGTGGCCTAAATAAGAAAAAAATAAAAAAAGCTTTATTTTGTAGAATGCCATTTTCCATTTTTGAGTGGATCTTAAATCAGTTCTTAGGTTTGCCCCCCCTAAGACAAGGGCCCCACCCATCAGACCAATCGGCTATGAATGACCAGTCTCTTGGCTAGTCATTCCATAGATTATACACACCTTACAATGTTAGTGATGTTGAGATGTGTAAAAGTGATAAGGCAATAAGTGTGACTACCACATACCATGCAGCTCACTATTAACCCTTTAAAAGCCACTGCTGCAGGAATGCATCAGACCCATTGGTGCATCAAGCCTCCCCTCTGGGAGTTAGCGTGATGCTTGAGTGTGCCCCTCACCAGGGCCGCATTCATGCCTCATGACACAGTGGCAGATCCAGGATATGGTAGATCCAGAATGCCCCAAAAGGAGGAGACACACCCTCTATTTTTGAGTCAATCTTTAGGAGCAAGACAAGCAATATACTCTTACCAACAAAAAGGAGGGGGCTTGCTCCCATCTAAATCTGCCACTGAATGATGACAAATGGGCAAGATGGTAGATTGGAGGCCCTTAAATGGTTAAGGTACCCTGATACCCCACGTATAAGTGCACCCAGTGTATAAGGCACACTCTGAAAGAAAGGTAATGCTATGGGCTGTAGCTGGGGCTTGGTTTATAGCAGTTCAGTATTGTTCTATAGGTAATACCCTTGCCTTTAACCCTTTAAGGGCTGCTGATGCAGGAGTGCATCATGTCCAATGGTCGGCATGATGCTCCAGTAAAGTGCTGGCCAGACTGCTCACCATCAATTCAGTGGAGCGTCATGCCAACCCTAACTTGTCAGCGCTCCATTCATGCATCATGCCCACCCTACGTGGTTGATACACAAAACTCCCAGGGGTCGGCATGATGGCATGAAACATTAATGCATCAGCAGCCCTTAATGGGTTAGGGTGCATCCCAACTTTGTCCCATAATTCATAGGGCTCGCTCTTCAGATGTATATGCAGTTTGAATGCCTAGTGGATTTGCCATTTTGAATATTTTGCTGGTTGAGGTCAAACCCATTAAGAAGACATACCATGATGGGTACCTAGGTTGTCCCTGGTTAACAACCACTTCCAGGACATGATGGTACCATCTTATCAGTTCCTATCAATGTATGTCACCAGAGCCAGCTTCAGTTCCACCTGTAGCCTATAGGCAGAGTATCATGGTACTCCCAGATAGCTATGCATGTCAATCTTCATGCACCAGTACTTGCTGTCATGTAGAGGTGGGGAGTGCATCCAAGTAAATGTTACAGCTGTGAATCTAAACACCAATTTAGATCTTATTATTCAATGGGTTCATCTAAAAGTTCCATACTGGGTCTATTAATACATATTAAGTAATAAGGATTAAATTAACTGTATCAAACCTAACCTGTGTATTATTCCCTACTTACATCGGGACTTCTGTCAGTAACATATCATCGCCTTAGTGCAAGAAGGTTATATACAACAGTAAGTGTGTCATAGAGTAACACCTCATCCATGTCCACAGTGATTTCTGCTCCAATAATTACACATTAGGGGCACCTTGCTCTCCTACCCTATTTACTTGAAACCCCAATAATAAGCCAACCGTAGTCAAGTATAGTCTGCCTATACCCATGGCTACTAACATTGTGGGTATAGATTATAAGGGTCAGAAAAGCTCTGGAAAATAGAAGACATTTTTCTTCTCACTTCCCTGACCTTAATATGACATGCCCTGACCTGATCTTTAACAGGCAGCATCTTAGGGAAATCCCTGATCTCTGTATGTTTCCACATTTTGTAATTTCTGTCTTATTTCTACACATTCAGTAACTTTGATGAGGGGAATCTACAAAGAAGTGCTACTCACAGGTGCCCCTTTACTCTGAATGCATATTCACATTGATAATTATCATTATATAACCCACCTGGTCTATCTTATATAATATAATGAGTCATAAGCCAGGGGTAGACTTTTTGGGAAATGCTATAAAAGTATAAGCCAACTTTGGCGGCAACATTTGAAACCACAATCTTTTGTATGAAAACCTCGGTCATAAGCTGGGGGTAGACTTTGGCAAATATTAGAAGCCAATTTTGACTAAAATCAGCAAAAAGAGATCGGCTTATGACCGGGGTTTACGGTAATGGTATTGGCTCATGTACAAACTTAAGGCTTATTGTGACTTATAGCTTATTAATAGGCACATATTAATTAGCCCTAAACTTCACTCCAAGAAATAACTGTTGGCTCTACTAGGCATCCTCATAAAATTTCACCACAGTTGTAATGCAGTGAATAGGTGTGATTTTTAACACTTAGCCCCAGATGGCACTACATTAAAACACCGTGCTATCGGGAATAAAGTTAAAATACTGGTGAAAGCTTTATCTCAAAGTTTCCCGAAAACAACACCTTATTTTCTAGTTTAGGGGTTTTGTTGAAATGAAGTTAGAAATTTTGTATTTAGCTAAATGAATGGTACCCATTATGAGGAACAGGAATGCATGTGGGACCTTTACCTCTAAAAGTAAAAAAATCTTCAACTGATCCTCCCTAGAATTAAGAAAATATTGAATCAATTCAAATCAAGTTCCTTAAAATTGCGATATTCGTAGATTTTATCAAACACACATGGAATTACTTTGTGGTGAAAATATACAATTCATCTGCACCAAACTGAGTATTTCTTTAAATGTTTTGCAAAGTTCAAAATGGCCACCATCAAAATGATGTTTTTTTTTACAGTCCTATATGGATGTGTAAGACTATAAATCTGATGTCCTTCTTTGTGAACGAACTACAATAATTTATCCCTCAGGTGGATTAGAGAACATGCACTGTAAGAAATAACTACTGAATCTACCAGGGATCCTCATAGAATTGAACAATTAACCACCATAATTGTATGACAGAGAACCAGTGTGATTTTCAGATGAAGTCCCAGGTGGCAGTATTGTGGTCCAAAAATGAACAAGGAATCTTTCTGAAAATAACAATGGATCTCTGGCAACTTTTGGACGAGGATTCCATCATTATTTCACTGACTTCTTTTTCAGAGTGTGGGACCAAGGTGTTAAATAATAGCCACTCCCTAGGGTGCTGTATATATGTGAGTGTTTGTGTGTGTGTGGGGGGGGGGAGGTGAGTGAGTAATAGCTTCATCACATGAAAACAGGTGGTGGTGGGTGGGGGTCACTCTGTGTGTGTGTTGGGGGGGAATTATGTAAATATGGGTGGAGCCAAGGGGCGTACCGCAAGATGTCATGTCACAACATTTATAAATGTGTCAGTACATAGACGACACTTTTAGAACATAAACCCTTTAAATGATGCTGATGCAGTAGTGGATACTATCATGATCGGCATGATGTACCGATGAAGTGCTGGCCAGTCCATTCGCCCAGCCCTATGGACAGCAATCACATGCCTATAGCTCGCAGAGCTCTGATGAAATTTGGACTCTATGGGAGGTTTCATCACTTGAAACAGGTGGTTTTCATCAGGCTGCTGCAATAGGCAAGTGATGATGGCTAGCCTCGTTTTTAGTCCAATTAAGTCATGGAGTCATGAAGTCACACGCAGTGATAGCAGGCGGCTGTCAGTCACAGGTGTGCAGTGATAATGTAATTTAAAAGATTTGGGATGAATCGTGAACCAACGCCCAAAGGAACATTGCTGCCCTAATCATCCTGGTTCCACTTCGCTGAACACCAATTATTTGACACATTATAACATCCATAAAATACTGCTCCTGCAGTACATGGACATATTCTACTGTAAAGCTATGTCTATAAGGTACAGCCTACCCACTTGGCAAAAAATGTTTTTTTTTAACATCTGCCATCGTGTTTTCTTTGGTTTGTGAAAAAATGTTTTTGAAAAATGTTTTTCTTAAGTTGAAAAAATGTTCACTGCATGAGAAATCCAATTTAATCACACTTAATTTTGCTTAAATGTCATGGCAAGGTAACTACCAATGTCATCTGAAAATTGGTAGGAAATATAATGACCTTTAATTTTACTGGAAATGTCATATGGCATTTAAGCACATTTAGGTACACCTTAAAGTATCTTCAAATGCCTTCGACTTCAGTTTGACATTTAAGCAATTTTTGAATATTTAAGTACATTTGATATTTTGAATTATAGCATCTATGTAGGTATGGCATATTGTATTAATCAGCGGAATATGGGTACCATCAGCCCGTGTTTAGGCCTTATTCTGACAGTCTCTGGTAGTGTATAGAATATAATATTAACTAAGGGAGAAAAGGGACCATCACCACATGTTATGACACTAGCCTGACGGCCTCTGGTAGGGTATGGTTTACTCTATCATAGACCTACACAAATAACAATAAATCCCCTTTATTAACCAGGGGAGTAAGGGTACCATCAGCCCATGTTTAGGCCTTATTCTGATGTCCTATGGTCTGGTATAAATTCATTTATTAACCAGGGGAGTGAGGATACCATCAGCCCGTGTTTAGGCCTTATTCTGACAGCCTATGGTCTGGTATAAATTCCTTTATTAACCAGGGGAGTGAGGATACCATCAGCCCGTGTTTAGGCCTTATTCTGATGGCCTATGGTCTGGTATAAATTCCTTTATTAACCAGGGGAGTGAGGATACCATCAGCCCGTGTTTAGGCCTTATTCTGACGGCCTATGGTCTGGTATAAATTCCTTTATTAAACAGGGGAGTAAGGATACCATCAGCCCGTGTTTAGGCCTTATTCTGATGGCCTATGGTCTGGTATAAATTACTTTATTAACCAGGGGAGTGAGGATACCATCAGCCCGTGTTTAGGCCTTATTCTGATGTCCTATGGTCTGGTATAAATTCCTTTATTAACCAGGGGAGTGAGGATACCATCAGCCCGTGTTTAGGCCTTATTCTGATGGCCTATGGTCTGGTATAAATTCCTTTATTAACCAGGGGAGTGAGGATACCATCAGCCCGTGTTTAGGCCTTATTCTGATGTCCTATGGTCTGGTATAAATTCCTTTATTAACCAGGGGAGTGAGGATACCATCAGCCCGTGTTTAGGCCTTATTCTGACGGCCTATGGTCTGGTATAAATTCCTTTATTAACCAGGGAAGTGAGGATATCATCAGCCCGTGTTTAGGCCTTATTCTGACGGCCTATGGTCTGGTATAAATTCCTTTATTAACCAGGGAAGTGAGGATATCATCAGCCCGTGTTTAGGCCTTATTCTGACGGCCTATGGTCTGGTATAAATTCCTTTATTAAACAGGGGAGTAAGGATACCATCAGCCCGTGTTTAGGCCTTATTCTGACGGCCTATGGTCTGGTATAAATTACTTTATTAACCAGGGGAGTGTGGATACCATCAGCCCGTGTTAGGCCTTATTCTGACGGCCTATGGTCTGGTATAAATTCCTTTATTAACCAGGGGAGTGAGGATACCATCAGCCCGTGTTAGGCCTTATTCTGACGGCCTATGGTCTGGTATAAATTACTTTATTAACCAGGGGAGTGAGGATACCATCAGCCCGTGTTAGGCCTTATTCTGACGGCCTATGGTCTGGTATAACTTACTTTATTAACCAGGGGAGTGAGGATACCATCAGCCCGTGTTTAGGCCTTATTCTGACGGCCTATGGTCTGGTATAACTTACTTTATTAACCAGGGGAGTGAGGATACCATCAGCCCATGTTTAGGCCTTATTCTGACGGCCTATGGTCTGGTATAAATTCCTTTATTAACCAGGGGAGTGAGGATACCATCAGCCCGTGTTTAGGCCTTATTCTGACGGCCTATGGTCTGGTATAAATTCCTTTATTAAACAGGGGAGTAAGGATACCATCAGCCCGTGTTTAGGCCTTATTCTGACGGCCTATGGTCTGGTATAAATTCCTTTATTAACCAGGGGAGTGAGGATACCATCAGCCCGTGTTAGGCCTTATTCTAACGGCCTATGGTCTGGTATAAATTCCTTTATTAACCAGGGGAGTAAGGATACCATCAGCCCGTGTTAGGCCTTATTCTAACAGCCTCTGGTCTGTTATAACTTACTTAATTAACCAAGGGATTAAGAGGGCCATCAGCTCGTGTTTAGGCCTTATTCTAACAGCCTCTGGTCGTGTATAGAACATGATATTACCCGGGTTAGTAAGGAGACCATCAGCCCGTGTTTAGGCCTTATATTGATGGCCTCAGGTTGTGCATAGTATATCAGGGTTGTCATATTTAGACAAAAAAATATATCATTGTGTTCAGAATAAGACACAGAACAAGATGACAGTATTTTTTTGGACAAATTTACATCAATTACAGAGAGTTTCATATCTAGTCTGGGTAACACTCCCTCCACTGACCCTGCCAGCTCACTGCCTCACCCCGCCCCACCTGGCGACCATGCCTGTCTGGGAAAAAGCTGTGGTTAGCCAGAGTGGCACCTGTATTGTGACCATAGAACAAAAGGCCCATATAACAATGCACCCCCACTCCTTTTTCTCAGTCTGGGGGTATAGAAAACGGTTATTATAAACCTCAGCGACCCACGCATTGTAGCATCATTTATTTAGTCATGCATTATGAAGCTCCTCTTTGTTTTATTTCTTTCTATAGTTGTATTCAGAAAATTCTTTCACAAGAGAGAACACATGGATAGGTACAGGTAGGATAATATGCAGTCTATATGATATAGTTGATAATGAAACCAGAAATGATCATGACCTATACAAGAGCTGAAACTATATGTCTTGTCTGGTACTACTTAAATGTGATGGTATTTCTGTTATTTGCAATTTATCCCAGATACATCTATGTCTACTATCTTGAATGATAACATTTAATTTACTTTTGCAGGAGAAAACTGGCCCCCAGTTCCAAAGGGCCGTCACCGGCCCCCAGAGCCGCCCCAGGGCCGCCCCTGGCCCCCAGGGTCATCACTGGTCTCCCAGGCCCTCTTGTGGATGGGGGAGGGGCTGTGGTCCCTCACCACACAAAAAGTGATGTCAATTGATGAAATAAACACCCCCTTGCAATGTATAAAATGCTGCAGCTGCAGGCAGATACATTTTATGAAATTTAAGTAGCAAAATACCACATTTATATTATGTAAATATCATGTAAATGACAATACGAATGTCACTAAAATTGTTTAAATGTCATTCTGTAAAGCCTAGTATCTATGACTTGCCATGACATTTAAGCAACTTTAATCATGACCTTGTCATGACATTGAAGCAACTTTAATCATGACCTTGCCATGCCATTTAAGCAACTTTAATCATGACCTTGCCATGACATTTAAGCAACTTTAATCAAGACATTGCCTTCACATTTAAGCTACTTTAATCCTACCCTTTCCATGACATTTAGGCAACTTTATTCTGCTTACATATTTTGCTTAAATAGCCACTTTAAGCATGCCAAATGTGCTTAAATCTTGAGGTTTTGACATTTAAGCACTCCTGGCAATGTTGACTATATGTCATAAAAGCTGCTTATATATGACATTTAAGCAAAAAGCGTCACCTATAAGCATAACCTAAAGGCCCTTAAATCAGTAGTTTCATGCAGTGGTTTTGTTTGTTAAAAAACCCTTTTGAACATAATAAAAACGTTTGTAATGTACGTTTTCTCAACCCTTTTTTAAGGTTGATAAAAACGTTTTTATGGAGGACAAAAAAAAATGTTTTTGATTATCATGTTTAGTCGCCAGGATTTGAATGAGTGCTGGTTGCAAATAAGTGCTTGGGTTACAGGGGTGATGAAATATTTCTTAAGCACCTGTCTTGTATAAGGGCCGGGAAATTGACGCCGCCAAATCAAAGACCACCGGGGCTCTTGCACACAAATGTACAGAACAAGTTTTGAATTTTTTTTGTGTTTAAAAAATGTTTGGTAAACCTATAAGTATGTTATTTAACATTAAAAGTGGGTATAGACCAAAGGGTGACCAGGAGGGTCTGGCTAATAGATTGCAAGGAAGAACCTCTGTAAATCCTTTTCATAGAGAAGTGAGGGAAACGTGCATGGCCTAACTCGTTTTCATAGTATCGACAAACGATTTTACAGCAGAATGCATGGAAAAACATGTTTTTGAGTTGCAAGCAATGTGCATGTTTTATCTAAAGTTGCTGAGAATACATTTGGCAATACAGAAATATGCCCTCTTTCTAGGGGAAGAAAAAGAATTTCACATCTTTTCAGTAAAAAAGCCCATGTATTACATACTATAAAACAGGGAGAAAGAACATTTTCAGACCCCTGTGATGGTGGATATCCACTACCCCTCTACCCCATTGTAAAAGAAATATTTATATTCAAGTCTGGTGCACCCCATTAGCATGTCATCTGCTTCTAAAAGAAGAAATCATCACCTAAAAAAATAACTTTATCTTAAAAGCTCAGAGACGTGTCTCTCGTCTTTAGCGATACAGACATTCCTTTTATTTTACAAGTATTCCTGAATCTACCAGATTGACAACTAGAAAACAAAATTGAGAAACAACCTAACTTAATTTGTCTATACACTCTCTAGATTTAAATGGAATCTGCAAATACGATCCCCCTTTTTCTCTCTGATCCCATATCTCTGTTGTATATAAAGAAGGATCTGTCTCTAGGAGAGACATTTAAAGGAGACACTAGTTAGACTGCTCACCAGCACTTCATTGGAGCATCATGACAACCCTCCGGTAGTTGATGTACCTACCCTGTAGGGTCGGCATAATGCTCCAATGAAGTGCTGGTGAACAGTCTAGTCTGCACTTCATTGGTGCATGATGACGACCAATGGGCATGATGCACTCCTGCAGCAGCAGCCTTTAATGGGCTGAGTAGAGTGCATACGTTATATGTGTAGGTTTATGGTAGTTAGAGCACACTTTTGGCAAACCATACAGATTTGCAGCTGCTTTGGAGGAATTCATGTTGATAACACCCATCCCCCCTCCCAGTTAAACTGCACGAAAGCCAGTCCATGTTGAATTTGTATGAAGTCTCCAAACACTTGCTGTATAATCAGATTGGGGATGGGGATATCTTGTTAGGACACACCAGGATCATAGTACAACAGTCTGATTTTAGTCTGTACTAAGATTCTGATACCATGCACAGTCTTAGGATGTACTGGGATCTTAGTACCCTTGTGTGTGCACTATACCCTGACAGTCATCTCTACAGGTATATTGGCCAATCAGAGCCCTGGTCACTGAACCATGACACCTATCTGTGCATACATAATTGGGGTCAAAGGTGGGATGGTGAAACCACTCCACCATTTGGTACTTATATTTACATTAAATAATACATTTACTCCCTAATTAAACAGTACTTAGCTAAAATGAAAACGTCAGTTTATAGGCATTTATCTATTCTTTAATCTTGTGGGTTCATATTTGTTAGCAAATTAAACAAAAAATTAGCAAATCAATTTTAGTATAGCAAGACTAGGGGGAAGATTGTAAATATAGCCATTTCTCAGAAAATATTTCAATTTTAGCTCTGTAAAAAGGTGTATTTGTAACATATAGACCTTTGCTACCTATAGTGGCATCAAAACTTTCTCTTTTGATAAGAAAGTAAGAGAAATTTGAAGATATGCAAGGGTACTAAGTTCTTAGTACACACCATGATCCAGGACTATCATTCAATCTTAGGGCGTACTAAAAAACAGGTTAGTCCTGAACCTGATAATGCAAGACATTTCACCCCATCTCACTAAGCCATATCATCCAATGGCAGAAAAGCCCAAATACACTTTGTAAAATGTCATTTCACCCCAGGACATTTCATCCCATGTCCCTAAGCCAAAAGACACTTCATCCCTATGTTATTAAGCCTCAGGACACTTCACCCATGTCATTAACAGCCAAGGACACTTCACCCTATATCACTAGGCCCCAGAACACTTCACTCCATATCATTAACACCACAGGACACTTCACCCCATGTCATTAACACCACAGAACACCTAACCCCATGTCCATGGGCCCCAGGACACTTCACCCCATGTCCATGGGCCCCAGAACACTTCACTCCATATCATTAACACCACAGAACACATCACCCCATGTCACTGGGCCCTAGGACACTTCACCCCATGTCCATGGGCCCCAGAACACTTCACTCTATATCATTAACACCACAGAACACATCACCCCATGTCACTGGGCCCTAGGACACTTCACCCCATGTCCATGGGCCCCAGAACACTTCACTCCATATCATTAACACCACAGAACACCTCACCCCATGTCACTGGGCCCTAGGACACTTCACCCTATGTCATTAACACCACAGAACACCTCACCCCATGTCAATGGGCCCAGGACACTCCACCCCATGTCATTAACAGCTAAGGACAATTCACCCCAAGTCACTGGGCCCGAGCATATTTCACCACATGTCACAAGGATACTATACCCCATGTCATTAACACCCCAGGACACTTCACCACATGTCATTAACACCCCAGGACACTTCACCACATGTCATTAACACCCCAGGACACACTTTAGTGAGTGAGTAATGGATGTTTAACGCCATTTCGACAGCTAAGGTCATATTCATGGCGAGACAGGACACTTCACCACATGTAATTAACACCCCTGGACACTTCACCCCATGTCATTAACACCCCTGGACACTTCACCACATGTCATTAACACCCCTGGACACTTCACCACATGTCATTAATACCAAAGGCCACTTCACCACATGTCATTAACACCACAGGACACTTCACCCCATGTCATTAACACCCCTGGACACTTCACCCCATTTCATTAACACCCTAGGACACTTCCCCCTATGTCATTAACCCCCAGGACACTTCACCCCATGTCATTAACACCCCTGGACACTTCACCACATGTCATTAATACCAAAGGCCACTTCACCACATGTCATTAACACCCCAGGACACTTCACCCCATGTCATTAACACCCCTGGACACTTCACCCCATGTCATTAACACCCCTGGACACTTCACCACATGACATTAATACCAAAGGCCACTTCACCCCATGTCATTAACACCCCAGGACACTTCACCACATGTCATTAACACCCCTGGACACTTCACCCCATGTCATTAACACCACAGGACACTTCACCCCATGTCATTAATACCAAAGGCCACTTCACCACATGTCATTAACCCTCCAGGACACTTCACCACATGTCATTAACACCCCAGGACACGGGCTGATTTTATTTATTTTTTTCACCCTAGGCTTATCGGGGTGAGAACTGCGTGGGCGAGACCTAAAATCTTGATTTTAGTACTTAAGAGGTAACTGATTATGAAGAAATGTGAAAATGCACTCAATCTCTAGTCTACTGCATTCCCAACATTGTTAGCTTTAATTTCATACCAAATATGCCAATATTTGTCTAATTTTACCATGGTTTTTTTGCCTAAAGTTATGTTTAAAAAAAAAACCCAAAAAAAAACAAATATTCAAAACACAATTTAACCTTTTTGAGTGGCCTAAATAAGAAAAAAATAAAAAAAGCTTTATTTTGTAGAATGCCATTTTCCATTTTTGAGTGGATCTTAAATCAGTTCTTAGGTTTGCCCCCCCTAAGACAAGGGCCCCACCCATCAGACCAATCGGCTATGAATGACCAGTCTCTTGGCTAGTCATTCCATAGATTATACACACCTTACAATGTTAGTGATGTTGAGATGTGTAAAAGTGATAAGGCAATAAGTGTGACTACCACATACCATGCAGCTCACTATTAACCCTTTAAAAGCCACTGCTGCAGGAATGCATCAGACCCATTGGTGCATCAAGCCTCCCCTCTGGGAGTTAGCGTGATGCTTGAGTGTGCCCCTCACCAGGGCCGCATTCATGCCTCATGACACAGTGGCAGATCCAGGATATGGTAGATCCAGAATGCCCCAAAAGGAGGGGACACACCCTCTATTTTTGAGTCAATCTTTAGGAGCAAGACAAGCAATATACTCTTACCAACAAAAAGGAGGGGGCTCGCTCCCATCTAAATCTGCCACTGAATGATGACAAATGGGCAAGATGGTAGATTGGAGGCCCTTAAATGGTTAAGGTACCCTGATACCCCATGTATAAGTGCACCCAGTGTATAAGGCACACTCTGAAAGAAAGGTAATGCTATGGGCTGTAGCTGGGGCTTGGTTTATAGCAGTTCAGTATTGTTCTATAGGTAATACCCTTGCCTTTAACCCTTTAAGGGCTGCTGATGCAGGAGTGCATCATGCCCAATGGTCAGCATGATGCTCCAATAAAGTGCTGGCCAGACTGCTCACCATCAATTCAGTGGAGCGTCATGCCAACCCTAACTTGTCAGCGCTCCATTCATGCATCATGCCCACCCTACGTGGTTGATACACAAAACTCCCAGGGGTCAGCATGATGGCATGAAACATTAATGCATCAGCAGCCCTTAAAGGGTTAAGGTGCATCCCAACTTTGTCCCATAATTCATAGGGCTCGCTCTTCAGATGTATATGCAGTTTGAATGCCTAGTGGATTCGCCATTTTGAATATTTTGCTGGTTGAGGTAAAACCCATTAATAAGACATACCATGATGGGTACCTAGGTTGTCCCTGGTTAACAACCACTTCCAGGACATGATGGTACCATCTTATCAGTTCCTATCAATGTATGTCACCAGAGCCAGCTTCAGTTCCACCTGTAGCTTATAGGCAGAGTATCATGGTACTCCCAGATAGCTATGTATGTCATTCTTCATGCACCAGTACTTGCTGTCATGTAGAGGTGGGGAGTGCATCCAAGTAAATGTTACAGCTGTGAATCTAAACACCAATTTAGATCTTATTATTCAATGGGTTCATCTAAAAGTTCCATACTGGGTCTATTAATACATATTAAGTAATAAGGATTAAATTAACTGTATCAAACCTAACCTGTGTATTATTCCCTACTTACATCGGGACTTCTGTCAGTAACATATCATCGCCTTAGTGCAAGAAGGTTATATACAACAGTAAGTGTGTCATAGAGTAACACCTCATCCATGTCCACAGTGATTTCTGCTCCAATAATTACACATTAGGGGCACCTTGCTCTCCTACCCTATTTACTTGAAACCCCAATAATAAGCCAACCGTAGTCAAGTATAGTCTGCCTATACCCATGGCTACTAACATTGTGGGTATAGATTATAAGGGTCAGAAAAGCTCTGGAAAATAGAAGACATTTTTCTTCTCACTTCCCTGACCTTAATATGACCTGCCCTGACCTGATCTTTAACAGGCAGCATCTTAGGGAAATCCCTGATCTCTGTATGTTTCCACATTTTGTAATTTCTGTCTTATTTCTACACATTCAGTAATTTTGATGAGGGGAATCTACAAAGAAGTGCTACTCACAGGTGCCCCTTTACTCTGAATGCATATTCACATTGATAATTATCATTATATAACCCACCTGGTCTATCTTATATAATATAATGAGTCATAAGCCAGGGGTAGACTTTTTGGGAAATGCTATAAAAGTATAAGCCAACTTTGGTGGCAACATTTGAAACCACAATCTTTTGTATGAAAACCTCGGTCATAAGCTGGGGGTAGACTTTGGCAAATATTAGAAGCCAATTTTGACTAAAATCAGCAAAAAGAGATCGGCTTATGACCGGGGTTTACGGTAATGGTATTGGCTCATGTACAAACTTAAGGCTTATTGTGACTTATAGCTTATTAATAGGCACATATTAATTAGCCCTAAACTTCACTCTAAGAAATAACTGTTGGCTCTACTAGGCATCCTCATAAAATTTCACTACAGTTGTAATGCAGTGAATAGGTGTGATTTTTAACACTTAGCCCCAGATGGCACTACATTAAAACACCGTGCTATCGGGAATAAAGTTAAAATACTGGTGAAAGCTTTATCTCAAAGTTTCCCGAAAACAACACCTTATTTTCTAGTTTAGGGGTTTTGTTGAAATGAAGTTAGAAATTTTGTATTTAGTTAAATGAATGGTACCCATTATGAGGAACAGGAATGCATGTGGGACCTTTACCCCTAAAAGTAAAAAAAATCTTCAACTGATCCTCCCTAGAATTAAGAAAATATTGAATCAATTCAACTCAAGTTCCTTAAAATTGCGATATTCGTAGATTTTATCAAACACACATGGAATTACTTTGTGGTGAAAATATACAATTCATCTGCACCAAACTGAGTATTTCTTTAAATGTTTTGCAAAGTTCAAAATGGCCACCATCAAAATGATGTTTTTTTTTACAGTCCTATATGGATGTGTAAGACTATAAATCTGATGTCCTTCTTTGTGAACGAACTACAATAATTTATCCCTCAGGAGGATTAGAGAACATGCACTGTAAGAAATAACTACTGAATCTACCAGGGATCCTCATAGAATTGAACAATTAACCACCATAATTGTATGACAGAGAATCAGTGTGATTTTCAGATGAAGTCCCAGGTGGCAGTATTGTGGTCCAAAAATGAACAAGGAATCTTTCTGAAAATAACAATGGATCTCTGGCAACTTTTGGACGAGGATTCCATCATTATTTCACTGACTTCTTTTTCAGAGTGTGGGACCAAGGTGTTAAATAATAGCCACTCCCTAGGGTGCTGTATATATGTGAGTGTGTGTGGGGGGGGGGAGGTGAATGAGTAATAGCTTCATCACATGAGGTGGTGGTGGGTGGGGGTCACTCTGTGTGTGTGTTGGGGGGGAATTATGTAAATGTGGGTGGAGCCAAGGGGTGTACCGCAAGATGTCATGTCACAACATTTATAAATGTGTCAGTACATAGACGACACTTTTAGAAAATAAACCCTTTAAATGATGCTGATGCAGTAGTGGATACTATCATGATCGGCATGATGTACCGATGAAGTGCTGGCCAGTCCATTCGCCCAGCCCTATGGACAGCAATCACATGCCTGTAGCTCGCAGAGCTCTGATGAAATTTGGACTCTATGGGAGGTTTAATCACTTGAAACAGGTGGTTTTCATCAGGCTGCTGCCATAGGCAGGTGATGATGGCTAGCCTCGTTTTTAGTCCAATTAAGTCATGGAGTCATGATGTCACACGCAGTGATAGCAGGCGGCCGTCAGTCACAGGTGTGCAGTGATAATGTAATTTAAAAGATTTGGGATGAATCGTGAACCAACGCCCAAAGGAACATTGCTGCCCTAATCGTCCTGGTTCCACTTCGCTGAACACCAATTATTTGACACATTATAACATCGATAAAATACTGCTCCTGCAGTACATGGACATATTCTACTGTAAAGCTATGTCTATAAGGTACAGCCTACCCACTTGGCAAAAAATGTTTGTTTTTAACATCTGCCATCGTGTTTTCTTTGGTTTGTGAAAAAATGTTTTTGAAAAATGTTTTTCTTAAGTTGAAAAACGTTCACTGCATGAGAAATCCGATTTAATCATACTTAATTTTGCTTAAATGTCATGGCAAGGTAACTACCAATGTCATCTGAAAATTGGTAGGAAATATAATGACCTTTAATTTTACTAGAAATGTCATATGGCATTTAAGCACATTTAGGTACACCTTAAAGTATCTTCAAATGCCTTCGACTTCAGTTTGACATTTAAGCAATTTTTGGATATTTAAGTACATTTGATATTTTGAATTATAGCATCTATGTAGGTATGGCATATTGTATTAATCAGCGGAATATGGGTACCATCAGCCCGTGTTTAGGCCTTATTCTGACAGTCTCTGGTAGTGTATAGAATATAATATTAACTAAGGGAGTAAAGGGACCATCACCACATGTTATGACACTAGCCTGACGGCCTCTGGTAGGGTATGGTTTACTCTATCATAGACCTACACAAATAACAATAAATCCCCTTTATTAACCAGGGGAGTAAGGGTACCATCAGCCCATGTTTAGGCCTTATTCTGATGGCCTATGGTCTGGTATAAATTCCTTTATTAACCAGGAGAGTAAGGATACCATCAGCCCGTGTTTAGGCCTTATTCTGACGGCCTATGGTCTGGTATAAATTCCTTTATTAACCAGGGGAGTAAGGATACCATCAGCCCGTGTTAGGCCTTATTCTGACGGCCTATGGTCTGGTATAAATTCCTTTATTAACCAGGGGAGTGAGGATAGCATCAGCCCGTGTCAGGCCTTATTCTGACAGCCTATGGTCTGGTATAAATTCCTTTATTAACCAGGGGAGTGAGGATACCATCAGCCCGTGTTTAGGCCTTATTCTGACGGCCTATGGTCTGGTATAAATTCCTTTATTAACCAGGGGAGTGAGGATACCATCAGCCCGTGTTTAGGCCTTATTCTGACGGCCTATGGTCTGGTATAAATTCCTTTATTAACCAGGGGAGTGAGGATATCATCAGCCCGTGTTTAGGCCTTATTCTGACGGCCTATGGTCTGGTATAAATTCCTTTATTAACCAGGGGAGTGAGGATACCATCAGCCCGTGTTTAGGCCTTATTCTGACGGCCTATGGTCTGGTATAAATTCCTTTATTAACCAGGGGAGTGAGGATACCATCAGCTCGTGTTAGGCCTTATTCTGATGTCCTATGGTCTGGTATAAATTCCTTTATTAACCAGGGGAGTGAGGATACCATCAGCCCGTGTTTAGGCCTTATTCTAACAGCCTCTGGTCTGTTATAACTTACTTAATTAACCAAGGGATTAAGAGGGCCATCAGCTCGTGTTTAGGCCTTATTCTAACAGCCTCTGGTCGTGTATAGAACATGATATTACCCGGGGGAGTAAGGAGACCATCAGCCCGTGTTTAGGCCTTATATTGATGGCCTCAGGTTGTGCATAGTATATCAGGGTTGTCATATTTAGACAAAAAAATATATCATTGTGTTCAGAATAAGACACAGAACAAGATGACAGTATTTTTTTGGACAAATTTACATCAATTACAGAGAGTTTCATATCTAGTCTGGGTAACACTCCCTCCACTGACCCTGCCAGCTCACTGCCTCACCCCGCCCCACCTGGCGACCATGCCTGTCTGGGAAAAAGCTGTGGTTAGCCAGAGTGGCACCTGTATTGTGACCATAGAACAAAAGGCCCATATAACAATGCACCCCCACTCCTTTTTCTCAGTCTGGGGGTATAGAAAACGGTTATTATAAACCTCAGCGACCCACGCATTGTAGCATCATTTATTTAGTCATGCATTATGAAGCTCCTCTTTGTTTTATTTCTTTCTATAGTTGTATTCAGAAAATTCTTTCACAAGAGAGAACACATGGATAGGTACAGGTAGGATAATATGCAGTCTATATGATATAGTTGATAATGAAACCAGAAATGATCATGACCTATACAAGAGCTGAAACTATATGTCTTGTCTGGTACTACTTAAATGTGATGGTATTTCTGTTATTTGCAATTTATCCCAGATACATCTATGTCTACTATCTTGAATGATAACATTTAATTTACTTTTGCAGGAGAAAACTGGCCCCCAGTTCCAAAGGGCCGTCACCGGCCCCCAGAGCCGCCCCAGGGCCGCCCCTTGCCCCCAGGGTCATCACTGGCCTCCCAGGCCCTCTTGTGGATGGGGGAGGGGCTGTGGTCCCTCACCACACAAAAAGTGATGTCAATTGATGAAATAAACACCCCCTTGCAATGTATAAAATGCTGCAGCTGCAGGCAGATACATTTTATGAAATTTAAGTAGCAAAATACCACATTTATATTATGTAAATATCATGTAAATGACAATACGAATGTCACTAAAATTGTTTAAATGTCATTCTGTAAAGCCTAGTATCTACGACTTGCCATGACATTTAAGCAACTTTAATCATGACCTTGTCATGACATTGAAGCAACTTTAATCATGACCTTGCCATGCCATTTAAGCAACTTTAATCATGACCTTGCCATGACATTTAAGCAACTTTAATCAAGACATTGCCTTCACATTTAAGCTACTTTAATCCTACCCTTTCCATGACATTTAGGCAACTTTATTCTGCTTACATATTTTGCTTAAATAGCCACTTTAAGCATGCCAAATGTGCTTAAATCTTGAGGTTTTGACATTTAAGCACTCCTGGCAATGTTGACTATATGTCATAAAAGCTGCTTATATATGACATTTAAGCAAAAAGCGTCACCTATAAGCATAACCTAAAGGCCCTTAAATCAGTAGTTTCATGCAGTGGTTTTGTTTGTTAAAAAACCCTTTTGAACATAATAAAAACGTTTGTAATGTACGTTTTCTCAACCCTTTTTTAAGGTTGATAAAAACGTTTTTATGGAGGACAAAAAAAAATGTTTTTGATTATCATGTTTAGTCGCCAGGATTTGAATGAGTGCTGGTTGCAAATAAGTGCTTGGGTTACAGGGGTGATGAAATATTTCTTAAGCACCTGTCTTGTATAAGGGCCGGGAAATTGACGCCGCCAAATCAAAGACCACCGGGGCTCTTGCACACAAATATACAGAACAAGTTTTGAATTTTTTTTTGTGTTTAAAAAACGTTTGGTACACCTATAAGAAAGTTATTTAACATTAAATGTGGGTATAGACCAAAGGGTGACCAGGAGGGTCTGGCTAATAGATTGCAAGGAAGAACCTCTGTAAATCCTTTTCATAGAGAAGTGAGGGAAACATGCATGGCCTAACTCGTGTTCATAGTATCGACAAAGAATTTTACAGCAGAATGCATGGAAAAACATGTTTTTGAGTTGCAAGCAATGTGCATGTTTTATCTCAAGTTGCTGAGAATACATTTCGCAATACAGAAATGTGCCCTCTTTCTGGGGGAAGAAAATGAATTTCACATCTTTTCAGTAAAAAAAAGCCCATGTATTACATACTATAAAACAGGGAGAAAGAACATTTTCAGACCCCTGTGATGGTGGATATCCACTACCCCTCTACCCCATTGTGAAAGAAATATTTATATTCAAGTCTAGTGCACCCCATTAGCATGTCATCTGCTTCTAAAAGAAGAAATCATCACCTGAAAAAAACAACTTTATCTTAAAAGCTCAGAGACGTGTCTCTCGTCTTTAGCGAGACAGACATTCCTTTTATTTTACAAGTATTCCTGAATCTACCAGATTGACAACTAGAAAACAAAAAATTGAGAAACAACCTAACTTAATTTGTCTATACACTCTCTAGATTTAAATGGAATCTGCAAATACGATCTCTGTTGTATATAAAGAATGATCTGTCTCTAGGAGAGACATTTAAAGGAGACACTAGTTAGACTGCTCACCAGCACTTCATTGGAGCATCATGACAACCCTCCGGGAGTTGATGTACCTACCCTGTAGGGTCGGCATAATGCTCCAATGAAGTGCTGGTGAGCAGTCTCGTCTGCACTTCATTGGTGCATCATGACAACCAATGGGCATGATGCACTCCTGCATCAGCAGCCTTTAATGGGCTGAGTAGAGTGCATACGTTATATGTGTAGGTTTATGGTAGTTAGAGCACACCTTTGGCAAACCATACAAATTTGCAGCTGCTTTCGAGGAATTCATGTTGATAACACCCATCCCCCCTCCCAGTTACGCTGCACGAAAGCCAGTCCATGTTAAATTTGTATGAAGTCTCCAAACACTTGCTGTATAATCAGGTTGGGGTTGGGAATATCTTGTTAGGACACACCAGGATCATAGTACAACAGTCTGATTTTAGTCTGTACTAAGATTCTGATACCATGCACAGTCTTAGGCTGACAGTCACCTCTACAGGTATATTGGCCAATCAGAGCCCTGGTAACTGGACCATGACACCTATCTGTGCATACATTATTGGGGTCAAAGGTGGGATGGTGAAACCACTCCACCATTTGGTACTTATATTTACATTAAATAATACATTTACTCCCTTATTAAACAGTACTTAGCTAAAATGAAAACGTCAGTTTATAGGCATTTATCTATTCTTTAATCTTGTGGGTTCATATCTATTAGCAAATTAAACAAAAAATTAGCAAATCAATTTTAGTATAGCAAGACTAGGGGGAAGATTGTAAATATAGCCATTTCTCAGAAAATATTCCAATTTTAGTTCTGTAAAAAGGTGTGTATGTAACATTTAGACCTTTGCTACCTCTGGTGACATCAAAACTTTGTCTTTTGATAAGAAAGTAAGAGAAATTTGAAGATATGCAAGGGTACTAAGTTCTTAGTACACACCATGATCCAAGACTATCATTCAATCTTAGGGCGTACTAAGAAACAGGTTAGTCCTGAACCTGATAATGCAGGACATTTCAACCCATCTCACTAAGCCATATCATTCAATGGCAGAAAAGCCCAAATACACTTTGTAAAATGTCACTTCATCCCAGGACATTTCACCCCATGTCCCTAAGCCAAAAGACACTTCATCCCAATGTTATTAAGCCTCAGGACACTTCACCCCATGTCATTAACAACCAAGGACACTTCACCCTATATCACTAGGCCCCAGAACACTTCACTCCATAGCATTAACACCACAGGACACTTCACCCCATATCATTAACACCACAGGACACTTCACCCCATGTCACTGGGCCCTAGGACACTTCACCCCATGTCATTAACACTACAGAACAATTCACCCCATGTCAATGGGCCCAAGGACACTTCACCCCATGTCATTTACACTACAGAACAATTCACCACATGTCAATGGGCCCAAGGACACTTCACCACATGTCATTAACACCACAGAACAATTCACCCCATGTCAATGGGCCCCAGGACACTGCCCCCCATGCATTAACACCTAAGGACAATTCACCCAATGTCACTGGGCCCCAGCACACTTGACCACATGTCACTAGGATACTATACCCCATGTCATTAACACCACAGGACACTTCACCACATGTCATTAACACCACAGAACAATTCACCCCATGTCAATGGGCCCCAGGACACTGCCCCCCATGCATTAACACCTAAGGACAATTGACCCAATGTCACTGGGCCCCAGCACACTTGACCACATGTCACTAGGATACTATACCCCATGTCATTAACACCACAGGACACTTCACCACATGTCATAAACAGCACAGGACACTTCATCCCATGTCATTAATACCCCAGGACACTTCACTCTAGGACACTAGGCCCAGAACAGTTCATCCCATGTCAGTGACACCCCGGGACAATTCACCCGATGTTGCTGATCCCAAGAACACTTCACCAGATGACATTATGCCCCAGACACTTCTCTGAGCAAACTAATTAACACCCTATGTTATCAAGTAATTTTTGTGTGAATGTATCTTCTTAACTGCCTTCATAATGATCTTTAATAAGGGGAAATAGCTGAAAGAAAAGTTGTCCTCCTCCCCCTGATGTGAGTGTGCACTATCTGCACTTAGAGCGCTATGGCTTATAAATTGCACCGCTGCAGCTAATCATAATGATCCATAACCATTTAAGGGCCACTCAGGCAGGATGAGGCATGATGCACCATGAAGTGCTGGGGAAAATTCTCCCCACCTACTGGACTGGTTCAACACGCGGACAATCAGTCAAAATAGCCCTGACGATTTATAATATATCCTATAAAAAGAATTGGTCTGATTAATGGCCTGATTTCTGCCTGTGGAACCAGTGCTTATGACAGTGGAACATCTGCTTCAGTGCTGGTTCAACTGTCAGTCAGACCTCGGTCGGGCTAATCCAACCAATTTTTTCTATACTTTTGCAATACTATAAATTATAGGATTAGCCAAAACAGACGGCAGTGGAACCAGTGCTTTAGACGTATGAAAAAATGTTCAAAGAGGTGGATGTTGGGCACCGACACATTACGTAAGCTGTTATTAGTTTCATGATGTTTGTGTTGTGCAAAACACCTTAGACATATTAAATTATAATCAAATACCTCTTGAATTTCTTGTTTTGATAGCATTCGTTGCTGTGGTCATATAAACCATAGCAGCACGACTCAGTAAGCTCTGAGTTTTCCTTATACAAGGGTACACCATGTGTATATCTAAGTCTTTACATACCTTAAGCTCCTTTAGGGTGTCCTATTGTAGGGGCCACTAGGTGTGTTGACTAAGTTGGTAATCTATCATGTGTGCAGACCAGTCAAGAGTCAGTGGTCTAAGAAGGTGTGTCCTGAAAGTGCTAACTCATGCATGTCCAGAACCATATTGGCCTGTATAGGCGCTCATTAGTTTCAAGTAGGGTAATATTTGACATATCAATGCCAAAATATTGTTCTCATTTCAACATGGATTTTGTCACCATTGAATCAACAATGTCATTATCACTATTGATTCAATGTTGACATGTAAACTCAGAAGTACTTAACAATTATCGATGTTGAAACAAAATCACATAAACGGTGAACAATCATGAGACATGTATAGATGTTGAATTGCAGTTGATTTGAGTATATGCTGTGTGAACTTTCAAATTCAAACATATTTCAACCTCGTATCAACATTTAGGTTGCATCAACTTGATTCAGAGTATCTATAATTTGTTCATAACAAAAATAGTCAAGGTTTTGAATAGCTTTCCCCACAACCCGTTTTGCAAAAAAATAAATAAATAAATAAGAAAAAAATAAAAAAAAGCTTTATTTTGTACTTTTGAGTGGATCTTAAATCAGTTTTTAGGTTTGCCCCCCTAAGACAAGGACCCCACCCTTCACACCAATCGGCAATGAATGGCCCGTCTCTTGGCAAGTCATTTCATAGATTATACATTATGTTGAGATGTGTAAAAGTGATAAGGCAACAAGTGTGACTACCACATACCATGCAGCTCACTATTAACCCTTTAAAAGCCACTGCTGCAGGAATGCATCATACCCATTGGTGCATCAAGCCTCCCCTCTGGGAGTTAGCGTGATGCTTGAGTGTGCCCCTCACCAGGGCCGCATTCATGCCTCATGACACAGTGGCAGATCCAGGATATGGTAGATCCAGGATGCCCCAAAAGGAGGGGACACAACCTCTGTTTTTGAGTCATCATGCATCATGCCAACCCTACGTGGTTGATACACAAAACTCCCAGAGGTCGGCATGGTTCCCCAGTGAACTGCTGGCGAGCAGTCTTGCCAGCACTTCATTGGTGCAAGCATCATGGCATGATATAATAATGCATCAGCAGCGCTTAAAGGGTTAAGGTGCATCCCAACTTTGTCCCATAATTCACAGGGCTCGCTCTTCAGATGTATATGAAGTTTGGATGCCTAGTGGATTCGCCATTTTGAATTTTTCTGGTTGAGGTAAAACCCATTGATAAGACATACCATGATGGGTACCTAGGTTGTCCCTGGTTAACACCCACTTCCAGGACATGATAGCACCATCTCATTAGTATGTCACCAGAGCCAGCTTTAGTTCTGCCTGTAGCCTTTAGGCAGGGTATCATGGTATTCCCAGATAGCTATGTTTCTTCATGCACCAGTGCCTGCTATAATGTAGAGGTGGGGAGTGCATCCAAGTAAATGTTACAGCTGTGAACCTAAACACCAATTCAGATCTTATTTTTCAATGGGTTCATCTAAAAGTTTCATACTTAATGGTGGAAAATGGGTCAGGACCATTTAAAGTCAGAAACCAGTCTTGGTATGTGTTTAATTTCCTGCCATAATTCATATAAATTACCTTTAATTAAGAGCTTTTTCGTTGGGTCTATTAATACATATAAAGTAATAAGGATTAAATTAACTGTATCAAACCTAACCTGTGTATTATTCCCTACTCACATCGGGACTTCTGTCAGTAACATATCATCGCCTTAGTGCAAGAAAGTTGTATCTGCATTTTTCAAGTTTTGCAGGAGTGGAAACACCAACATTGCACTGGGGCCTGTAGGCACACATATCACGGAGAGAGAGAGCTTCAATACTTTCACAGTAGGTAGATTTTTTTGGACGTGTTAATTAAAATGGTTAGTTTCATTTATATAAAGTTATTTCTTGTGCATAGTCTATAGGTGGTGGGGTAAATGCCAAACAGATATTTTGAGTTAGATATGAAAACCGTTCCTATGGCAACACCTGAAACAGCGATAGCCTGAAGAGGATATCCTCCCGAGTGACCTTCAGGGGTATTTTCTCCTTATTGTAGCAAATTGAGGGGTGTTAGGTATCTGGTCCACTGTAATATATTTTCTATTATACCATGATTTCTGGGTTACACAGTGCTTTTTGGAGGCTATTCCCATCCACATATCTGTCGATATTGCACACCCTGTAGGCTGTAACATCAATTTTGTAAGGTGTGCGGTTATCCATGGATAACAGGCACCCGGTGCCGTTATCCATGGATAACCAGCACACCTTCCATGTCCTTCCATGTCATATGTTACATGTTAAAACCCACGAAATACTCCAGGCCAGGGTAGGAATCGAACCTGCAGTCTCACATCCCAAATGCAACTCCCTATGCACTGCACCACAGGGACTGACGAGAAACGCTTGGTTTGAACCACGTCTACACAAACATAACAGCGAGACGCATCTTTTTTCGCCGTGTGCACTGTCGCTGTCCGCTGCCGGGCAAGGAGGTGTATTCTACTCAAACATAACCGCGAGACGCATTGAATGGAGGAGACGTGGTGGCCTAGCAGTTGGCGCATTGCGTTCAGCCGTGAGAGGTCCGCGGATCGAATCCCGGCCCGGACGCATCTTTTTTCGCCGTGTGCGCTGTCGCTGTCCGCTGCCGGGCGAGGAGGTGTATGTATCGATTGTACACAAACATAACTGCTAGACGCATTGAAATCTTTAGCCGTGTGCGCTGTCGCTGTCCGCTGCCGGGCGAGGAGGTGTATTCTACACAAACATAACCGCATTATAATCTTTAGCTGTGTGCTGCTGCCAAGCCTAGCTGAGACGGCCGCTGGCGCTGTCCGCTGCCAGGCGAGGAGGTGTATGTACCTGTACACACACTATGGCTGGCTTCGAGTCCCGGGGAGGGGGAATAATTTTTGTTTTCAACTTGAATTTATTGGTATTCTATTGATTATTTATTGGTTTCGTGGTATAAAATAAGTAGTCACTCGTCATGAATTATCCATTGGTTACTTGTTCATTATAGTACTGGGTCTGAGGATTATGGTTAGAGTGATTTACCTACACCCGATGGGTTTTTGCCTTGCCCATGGATGGTTTTCTATTAGGGCTTAGACTTAATTTTTTTAGTGAATTTCAGGTAATAAAATGTTCATTGTTTGTATGTGACGCATAAAACTACAATAAAAACACTGACTAGGTAGCGTAAAGCCCTACTCATTAGACACCCCTTAGAAAACTGACTCACTCTTCCTACACATGGGTAAAAACTCACACTTGCGATGCTTGTGACAGAGGGGTTTTAAAAAGTGATGGTTGTGATGCAGGGGTTTTAGAAAATGATGAACAGCGACTATTTCAAACGTTCCCAGTACATTGCCATATACATAAAAATTGACAGAGTCTTCCTAAAAAGTGACGGTGTGACATCCTGAAAATTTTGAGCACCCATGTATGTCCTTCTTTTAATTCATTATAAATAAATTGGTCATTTTCATATTATCCGAATGATTTATTTAAAAAATCAAACGAAAATCAAAAATAAGGACGTAAAATCTGCAGGACCAAATGTTCTTCATAGCCAAAAACTTTTCACAAAGACTGCCCAATGTCATCTACAGTGATTAATTTTCCATTAGTCTGGGTTTTCAGTGTAGTTTCTGGGAGCATGATATGGAATCTAGGTGCACAGGTAACATCCATTTCTCGGGTGTTGTCAACTCTTTAAGGGCCGTTAGCGCATTAACACATCATGCCTTTTGGTCGTCTTAATGCATGAATGCACCTCTGGTGAGTTACGCACCAGGGCTGAATTCATGCATCATACCCCTTAGTCATGATAAACATGAATGTAGCCAGGTTTACTTTAATGCATCATCGTCTTTACAAGAGGGGATGGATCTGCGTCATTATACCATTTTCTTATTTTTCTGCTGTTGTTTTGGTTCCGGTTGTTCTTTTTACATTTTCTTATTAAACTAAGGCAGGGGAGAGTCATTCTACTGTTTTTTTATTCACATCAACAGTTCCTAATACATCATAAATATGTCTCTTTTCAGGGGTCAGAGGCTGCATAGATATAACCAATCTTTCGAGGTAGTAGTCTATACATTCATCTATTTAATTGTCTGTTCATCTCTTTTTTTTTAAAGCCATACTTGTAGGTTTGAAGACAATGGCTTCTTTTTCCAAAGAAAGTTGTGAAAACAGGAAGCAGGAGGTCTCTTTTTTCTTCATATATCACAATGTAATAAGACAGTTAAGATTAGCCTACTAAAGAACTTATTAAGACATATAGGCCAACAATCATTTCCTTGTGTCCAAAACATCAAATGCTGAGATCTTGTACCTTTCTCCCTCTACGCCATAATCCTGGATCCACCACTGGGGGGAGACAGAGAAAGAGAGAGAGAGAGAGAGAGAGAGAGAGAGAGAGAGACAGACAGACAGACAGACAGGCAGACAGAGGCAGGGGTAGAGACAGAGGCAGAAAGAGACAGAAAGACAAAGACAAACACAGGGACAGACAAATCCAAAGACAGACAGAGACAGACAGACAGGGACAAATAGAGAGAGAGACAGAGACAGACAGACACAGACAGAAAGACTGAAACAGACAGACAGAGATGGGGACAGGCAGACAGGTACAGACAGAAGCAAAGCAGACAGTCAGTGACAGGACCGACAGACAGACAGGGACAGAGAGAGAGAGAGAAAGACAGACAGACAGGGACAGACAAACACATGGAGAGAGGCAGGGATGGACAGAAATAGACAGACAGACACAGAGAGATAGAGACAGACAGAGACAGACAGATAAAGACAGGGACAGAGAGACAGGAAAATGCAGACAGACAGTCACAGACCCTGGGTCACAGACAGGGATGGACAGCTAAAAGGGCAAATCTTTTCCTTGATTTCTAGAAAAAAGCGATGTTTTAGGCCCTGAAAATTCAGTGTTTTTTTTTAAGAATAAAGGGTATTAGCTCAGAGTCAGTGGATAAGATGACGCCCCATTTTGATGCTGATTGCAGGGACCACCCCCTTCCCCCACAACCCCTGAACCCTTCAACAAATGTAAAGAAAAACATCTAAAACAAGCACTTGTTGGCATGTCACTGAGGTCGCAGGTAGGGGGAACATTTAAAAGGAATTTTCTCAGCTAGGTCAGTATAACCTTGTGATATTTTACTTCTCTATTAATTTTGAATACTTAATGCATTACATAATTTGATTGCATTCTCTGCTTAGATCCCTCTTCTTTGTTAACCTGTTGAATTTATGGATTTGAATATGCATGTCTATAAATCTATGTCTATTTGCAATCAATTCATTTATTAATACTTCTAAGGTTGGGCATCATGCCCGTAGGTCATCATGATGCACCAAGGGAGTGCTGGTGAGACTGCATGCCAGCACTTCATTGGAGCATCATGCCAACCCTACATGAACTCCCGGAGGGTTGGCATGATGCTCCAATGAAGTGCTGGCATGATGCATTAATGCATAAGCGGCACTTAAACGGGTAGCCGCCCCAGCACTGATACCAGTAGATTTCAACACCCCTCTATCCTCGGCGCTTATACAAGACTGCCGCTTATTCAATACATAATTTATAGTGTATTTCTCAATTTTGCTTCCATTGTACCCCCGGTGCTTATTTAAGACTGGCGCTCATTCAAAGACCCTGATGCTTAAACAGGCCACTACGGTAATTCTAAAGACGCAAATCTTGCTCGTCTTGAACCATGTTGTAAGATGGCAACACTCCCAAATACCATGGAGACAAACAAAAGAAATCAGTCACTGCTAAAAGAAGTAGAAATGCCCCAACCTCGAAAGAAGCTGCCTCTCCTCTCTCAAGCAAAATGATAAATCTGAATTTAAATACCTTGTGTGTGGAGTTCCTTTTTGTAGACCTAGTGATACCAATGTACTGACAGGGTCTGAGTTTTCTCCTAGGGTGAAACTAATTGTGGATGGTTTTCAGAAGAATGGCTGTACAGGCTGAAGGGGCCCTCTCATGCATGGCCACGTCTCTGTCAGGGTTACTAGATGGCTTATTCTCATGAAACTGTGTCACACTGACAACCATATCTTCAGTCCCATTAAAAACGGTAGGCCTGGTACCTCCAAGTAGAAGTGAACAGAGGCTGCATGAGGAGGCATAATTGGTACCTTGTCCTGAATAACACCAGGGGTTGCAAGAGGAGTCATGTTGGGTACCTTGTCCTGGATAACCCCCGTGGGTGCATGAGGAGTCATTGTTGGTACCTTGTCCTGGATAACACCCAGGGTGCATGAGGAGTCATGTCGGGTTCCTTGTCCTGGATAACCCCCCTAGGGTGCATGAGGAGTCATGATTGGTACCTTGTCCTGGATAACACCCATGGGTGCATGAGGAGTCATGTTGGGTACCTTGTCCTGGATAACCCCGTGGGTGCATGAGGAGTCATGATTGGTACCTTGTCCTGGATAACACCCAGGGTGCATGAGGAGACATGTCGGGTTCCTTGTCTTGGATAACACCTGGGGTGCATGAGGAGTCATGATTGGTACCTTGTCCTGGATAACACCTGGGGTGCATGAGGAGTCATTGTTGGTACCTTGTCCTGGATAACACCTGGGGTGCATGAGGAGTCATGGTGGGTACCTTGTCCTGGATAACACCTGGGGTGCATGAGGAGTTGTGGTGGGTACCTTGTCCTTGATAACACCTAGGGGTGTATTAGGAGTCATGATGGATATCTTGTCTTGGATAACACCCGGGGTCTGCATGAGGAGTAGAAGCGGGGTCACAGTTTAATTTTGTATATTTACAGCAAAAAGACCAGCACACTACTACATGTTAAAAGAGTGCGCTCAGCCAGTAGCTATGGTCCCTCCAGATGAGGCAAAAAGATCTCTTTTGTGGAAAAATGATTACTACAAAATATAAGTCAGACCTGCCAGAAGTAACCGTAGAATGCCTGGAGGATGGTCACCGTCTACTATTTCGTGAGAATTAGTCATATACAACATAGGGCATGGTGGTGGCTATGGATGTCGGGTTAGCACCATCTACAGTAAGACAGTCTCCCCCCCCCCAATCACACCATCTTGAAACTGGGCCACCCTTAACCCTTTAAAGGCCGCTGATGCAGGATTGCATTATGCCCATTGGTGGTCATGTTGAACCAATGAAGTGCTGGTGAGACTGAAGTGCTGGTGAGACTTCATTGGAGTATCATGCCAACCGTGCGGGGTCAATACATAAGCTCCGGGAGGGTGGGCATGATGCTCCGATGAAGTGCTCAAGATCACTCTCACCAGCACTTCATTGATGCATCACGACTACTAATGGGCATGATGCATTAATGCATCAGCGGCCATTAATTGGTTAAAAAATACATTCGTTTTATGCCCAGAGGCCTGGTGGACCGTTGAGTTGAGCGTAGAGAAACTTGTTTTTTTTTTTTATTTCTGAAATTTTTAAAAATATGTTTGGTCTCTCAACTGTAGATTCTAGGTTTCCAGTCCCCCAAATTTAGAATATGATAGAACGTGATTCATGCTGGGTCTGCTATCATGTTTATGGCAAATATTGAACTTTTTTCATGGAAAAAAAGGTTTCTCCTCCCTCCTGGGTGTGATAAATTACACCCACTGGACAGGAAAGGGAATTATGTCATGGCAGATACAACCGTTACTATAAATTAGTACTAGAAGCACCGTATTCAGTGGGGGGATGGAATACAGTGGGGCCCTATTCAACGGCTGATGATCATATGACCTGCTGCAGCAAATAGAGCTAAATACTGCTGAGTTTCTTTATTTAAAAGTTTTGAAACCTGTGTAGCCATGACATAAATGCAAATGTCCATTCCCAGGGAATAAATTTGCATCATATTCACTGAGGTGAGGCTGCCCATATCCAACAATGCCTTATAGGCGGAGTTGAATGCAGACAGGCCTCACTAAGGCTTTATTCCCTGGTCATGGACATTTGCTTATATATTTTTTGAGTGGCCCTATTAGAACGTTTATTCTGTTGCCATGTCACGTGATACCTTACCTTCGTTACTTGTCAATACAGTAAAAGAGACATTATGGTAAATACTTGTGTATAAGATGCTGGGAAGGTATCTTAATATAGGATGCATAAAGAGCGATTTGTCCCATACACAAGATGCCCCCGTATTGGACGCATCCGATGCTAATTCCTATCGCGCTTAGTATTGAGGTCCAGTGGTTCCACCATTGCTTCATCTGAGACCTAAGCACTGATAACAGCCTGCATGAGTGAGTAAGTGAGTGATAGATGTTTAACGCCATTTCGACAGCTAAGGTCATATTCATGGCGAGAATCACATTACATGATTTCACAGAGGAATGTGTCAGTGCCCAGACATATGTGCACCACACACATCCAAGGGGATAGGAAAGAGGAGATATAGACCCTTTTAAGTGGGCTAGGGAAGCCAAACAGAAGCATATGAGACACACTCTGAATTGCCTAAACATGATGATATCTTCATGTTTATGAGCCACGTCTCATATATGAGGATTTATTGGACTCTAAGTATGCGCCTATAAGGCATGAGTAGTATATAGTGTATCATAACGGGACTATAGCTAAGTACAGGATATTACTCACTCCAAATGCAGCCAATCAGAGGCCTCCATTTGGTCATGTGACCCATTGCCATGGCAATGTGACCTAATTAGGGGATTAGCGACCACCTCTCAGCCAATCAGAGGCCATCATTCTGGTAACCATGGTAACGTGACGTAATTAGGGGATTAGTGGCTCACGTGGGCGGGGTTAATTATGCATAAATCATTTTCAATTTTTATATTTTTATTTGATAAAATATATTTACAAGTATATACATTCATTTTTAATCATAATCCAGACTGTACATAGTGTAATCTTTGTATACGGTTTTCATGCAAGCGTTCTTTCGAAATGTAGGAATTGTGTAAGTCATACTTCCTGTCCACAATTCATCTAAATTACAATAGAAATCCGCTGAAGTATAATACCAAGTATGCCATTCACTTTTTGCGGACATGACACTTCTTAGTAGAGTGCTCTGTATATTTTCAAAATGAAACTCTCTACAGAGCACATGATCTAAACACTCTTGACAGAAAGTGTTGAATAATCTCTTAGAGTCATGACAACACATGTGCCGTAAAAGGTCTGAGTTTTTCTCGAGAAGAAATATGAAAGCGTCAGTAGTTTCTAACGTATAACGTCTTTTGTCTATGAGAGGACAGGTTTTCTGATTGTGAAATTGATATACTCCTATCGATCTATCTGCGAAGACGTTGGTACCTTTCCAGAAAACATCGTTGAAACACTCTTTCAATGAATCGAATGACTGATTAGAAATGAGTCCTTTATGTACATGTTGTTTTAACAACGCCGCTTTAAAGAACAACACATCTGTTGCATCGATTATTTCCCATGTGTAAAACGGGTCGCAAGCACACATTTTCTACTCCTTTAACAATATACGAGTAGGTAAGGTAGTACTACCTTGAACGTTAGAATAACGTACGATCTTGAACAACCATAGTAGCAGTAATGGCGGGACAAGAAATTAATATAGCTTTCTGGATATCCGGTAAGGTTAGCTGCTTTAGTGGCTTTAGCCAGAGCTGCGATGTCTGTACGTTTATGTGTGACAAGTGGTGGGTATTCATCAGTATCAGCAGCAGCAGCAGCAGTAGCACCGGCACCAGCAGTAGCACCAGCACCAGCAGCTTCCAACCATCCGTACGGGTCGATATAAAATTCGTCGTCAGCGTGAGCACCAGCAGCAACAGCAGCAGCACCACCACCACTAGCACCACTAGCAGTAGTACCTGCATTAGCAACATTAAACCATCAATACGGGTCAATATAATATTCGGTGGTGTCAGTGTAATCTGTGAACAGAGAAGCACCCATGTCCATCGCCGTGGGGGGGGATATGGTGATGATGTAACAGTTCTTGGGTTCTCAGAGTTGATAGTCTGTAGAGTGGTCGGTGTCTCCATGATGAAGGAGGCAGAGGAAGTGTGAGGGGACAAATTTTCACTCTCCCTTATGTACCCTGTCCGAGATAAACCTCTTTACTGCGGTTTTTAATTGATCAAAGACTTAAAAGAGATTTAAGCCCATTTTCACAGAGACCTTCGCTCGGTAGGGGATCTCTCTGTTTTGATTTTTCACCTGCCGGTCGCTGTAAGTATGGATCCCTTAGATCATTAACCTGTTTTTTGTTTGATTTTCACCCCCCCCCTTCACTGCAGGAGTCTTAGATCATCAAAGTGTTGTCTCCCCATACATAGAGAGGGTAACCCACACTCCAGGTTGGTGACAAAAGGAGTATTAAACTTTGTTGATTTGTTAGACTTAATCTGCTTACCACAAGCACATGTTTTGTAGTCACAGACAGAGAGGCAGACATGCACCCTGGGGTATCCCTGTGAGATCCCTGTACTCTAAAATATATTAAGATGAATGCTGCGGTGCACCCCACACCTTTTTGTAGGGAGTAATCCAATCAAATCACCCTCCTTTTTGTTAACCACCCCCTGTAGTTTTTGTATGCAGACTTTGAACGCCTTAATCTCCTAACGAGCCATAAACCTCTTAGACATGTAAGACGCATTAAGGTAATAATCACAGTTGTTACACCTGTTATCCCACCTGACACACTTTTCCCAAAAGGGTGGGAGGATCCAGGTGAAAACGAGATTAGATCATTCTCTCAACTATATAAGGACCCATCATTTTCTTAGAAGGATACATCACATCCACAGTCTCCTTTGACACCATCACCACTTCTACTACTACTACTACTACTACTACTACTACTACTACTACTACTACTACTACTGCTTGCTTGCTGCTGCCACCATCACCACCACGCACCACACACTACTGGTGCCGTCGTCGCTGTAGTTTACCTGGCCGCTGCCGCCGTCGCCGCCACCACCTGTTCACCTCTTACACCCACTTCTCCCTCCAGGAGGAAATTCAAGCTGAGTCCATCACTCTCTTTTATTATTTTCTTTTTTGAACTTTTTATTCTATTTCATTCTTTTTTTTAAATATTCCACTCGAGATGGAGCGAGATTTTCAAAGAACGATCAGGGAAACCCCATCTTTCACCACATATTTCAGACTCATGCCTCTTTTATGGCTATAATCTCGTGAAAAGCAAAGGTAAGGGCTTCAGTAGCAGCATTAGCAGCAGCACCACCACCAACACCAGCAGCGATAGAAAAAGCGAAAGTAGTAGGAGCAGTCGAAGTAGTAGAAGGAGAAGAAGTAGCAAGACCAGGGAAAGCAGTAGTAGTAGTACAAGTAGTACAAGTAGTAGATCCGCAGTATCAGCAGTAGCAGTAGTAGCAGCAGTAGTAGCTGCAGTAGAAGCAGCAGCAGTTGCAACAGCAAAAGCAGTAGAAGAAGTAGTAAAAAAAAGAAAAAGTAGGGGTATGGCCGAAAGCTGTCCTTTAAGAAAAGAACTCGCTCCATGACTGTTTGATAATCACCCTCAGTGCACCCACTCGTTGGGTGTTTCATGAAAATAAAGGGTGTTCAAATATGGTGGGAATAAGCGCTATGAAAAGATTCAACGAGGACATATTTGTGGGTAGACAAAGCGACAAGCTTTGCCCAAATAGTTTAAGAAGAGCCACCCCCCTTTTTTTCTCTTTTTTTTTTGTTGATAAATAGATTTTTATGGACAAAATTGAGTGAAAATAAAATATATTTGCAAAAAAAAAAAAAAAAAAAAAAAATGAGAGACTCTGATGTTATCAGGTGTCGAGAAACATAACAAGACAGAAAAAAAACTCGCTACCACTCTTTCCTGACAACCACTTGTCACCGGGCGTTCGACTGAGGAACACCAACCAAGGTCACCACCACTACTCCCACTGAACTACTACGACGTCCCCATGACGACCGCCGGAAAAATGGCGAGCGGTAAAATCACACCCTTCACCGAAATAGATTTCGATCCCCGACTACAAGGACCCTTCAGTTGTATCATCAGCAGTCCGTCCGGTTGTGGAAAAATGCACTTGGTGAATCGATCTGATGAGCAGTTCCAATCAGCAAGTGGTAGCCGACATCTTCACCAAATATTCCCATCACTGGAACATGAGCGTCATATATATCACTCAGAACCTGTTCCAGAAATCACCCAAATTTCTGGATGCTCACTACATGATCATTTTTAAGAACCCTCGCGACATGGGACAAATAGGTAATCTGTCTCGTCAGGTGTTTCCCTCCAGGGCGACGGCTGTCTCCAGTATATTTACCCATGAACTCAAGCGCCTTCACTCATACCTGCTTCTGGACTTCAACACTGGACGATCTGAGAATACGCTCCTCCCTGACGTCCATAGACGACCAGATCGTGTTCTTTCCGCTAGACAAAAAGAAAAAGAGAAAGTAATGGCTACTCATCAACTCAAAAGGCATTACGGCACCCTTAAACACTTGGCAAAGTGTTTGCCGGAGAATTGTGAGAATTTAATAGCTCTGGAAGCGACGATTTGATAGCGACTTTGAGCGAAATCTGTCAGAATTTACTGGAGAGAAACATTTTGCTCACCGAGGACCAACTAGAAAGTCTTTGAGAATCTGCTGACGTTTTGAGAACGGTGAGCAAAAAAGCTACGTCCATCAAAAGAAAGAGAAAAGTCTTGGTTCAAAGGGGTGGTTTTCTAATTCCCGCTCTGATAGGCATGGCCTTACCCCTTATAAAAAAGATTCTCCACATATAGAGCTTGTCATTCGACACCTCTCCACCACCGCCGCCTACCTCGATGATGATGGACCCGGAGGAGCAACACTACAAGTGCTTGGCTCTCGTCGATCCTAAGACCCTCTCGAAATCACGAGGAGTTCCTGATGTTGCCCTACAGTTGCTGTTCCTGTTGCTGCTGCTGTTGCTGGTGACGGTGCTGCTGGTGGTGTTGCTGCTGGTGTTGGTGTACCTCCTGCTGAGCGTGAAAACAACCGTCCCTCTGCATCCGACACCGCCGCTGTATCCCCACCCCTCAATAACATGGCTTATTACTACAGACAGGTGGAACAAGCACTACATCCCAATGCAGCATTACACCAGGTGCTACAGTTTGTCTACAGGGACTTGGACCTAGTGTTGAACGACCCACTTTGAAATCATGCGAAAAACAAGAAACTTTTGGTTACAATCCAAACAACCACATGATTCCCGCTTTTGCTCCTGTGAGACCGCCGCCCGAGAAACCTCTCTCTCCGCGAGGGGTTGCTCGAACAAGTTCCAAAGAGGAAACGCAACACCACCACCAAACTCCTCAAGAAACTGCAGAAATCCGACTTGGTTTTCCGAGCTGATGTCCAACACAGTGAAAGTAAACTTAAATTTAAAGCAAGAATTAGGCAGATACAAGACTTGTCCAAGATTTCGAACTCCGACTACCGGTAAAAAAAACCCTCGACCTGACTCCTTCAGGAAAAGCACCCAAGGAAAGAAAAGGAGATCGCGCAATCGTGCCACCCCGCCATGGCTAGGTCTAAAAGACTGACCAAAAAGGAAAAAGAAAAGAGACGCATGGTGGCTAAATACACCGACGTGAAAGCACCCTCCAGTTTCACCAGCGTCACCAAACTCCAGAAACAACATTTCCGCCACCGAGATCCCGCCTTTGTCCGAAACGCCTTGGTGTCTCTGGATGCCTACACTAAACATAAACCCATTGGGAGAAAGTTCGTGAGGAACAAAACCATCACCGGGAAAATCGATAAACAGTGGCAGTTAGATTTGATGGACATGCAAGCTTTGGCGTCTCACAATGACGGGTTCCGCTACGTGGTCACGGCCGTTTTCTCCAGGTACATGCGGGCTGCTCCCACCAAAACCAAAGGTGGCACAGCTGTCACCCAGGTGTTCGAAAAGATGACTACCGAGAGACACCCGCGCTCCGTTCAGACGTACAAGGGAAAAGAGTTTCTCAGCAAGACCTTCCAAGATCACCTGAAGAGCAAAGACATAGAGTTTTTCACTAGCGAAAACGACGACATCAAAGCTAGTCTAGTGGAGCGTTTGAATCAAAGTCTGAAGGAGAAGCTGTGGCGCTATTTCACACACAAGCGTACATATCGCTACCTAGACGTATTAAACCAGGTGGTGTCCTCTTACAATCGCTCTCACCACAAAACGTTGAAAATGCCGCCTGCTGACGTCACCTCGGAAAACAGCGAAACTATTTTCTACAGACACGACCTCCCTACTAAGAAACAAATCAAGGCAATATGGAAAAAGAAGAAACGGATGCTCGCCGCTCCGACACCGACGTCATAGCTCCAGGTGAAAGAGTGAGAATGTTGAGAGCTAAAGGTTCCTTCGACAAAGGGTACGAGGGAAATTGGAGTGAGGAAGTGGTCAATGTCCTTAAGACGTTGGATAGTAGAGGGTTCGAGCTGAAAGACGACACCGGGGAGGAGATAAAAGGGGTGTTCTATCTGGAGGAGGTTCAGAAGGTCTACAAGAGTCGTTACGACAAAAGCAGGTACCTGATAGACTAGGTGCTGCGCTACAAGACCGTCAAAGGTAAACGCTTAGCTTTCGTGCGTTGGAAGGGTTACGGCGACAAGTTCAACATGTGGATTCCTGTCAAGCAAATTACGTAGAAGAAAAAAAAAAAAAAAATGATCATCACCCTACCTAGCAACAGTTCTATGGACTATTACCCTGACAACACCTTGACCACTTTCCGAATGCGCTTCGACTCGTCGCTCCTTCTGTCAGAGGACCACGAAGCGGCCCTCAGTGAAATGATCCTCCCGACAGAATGGAGCAAGGTTCTGAAAATGGAGCGAACAACAAAGGTGCGAACATTCTACCCGAACATATTTCCCGTGCCACCCGTTTTCACGGCAACCAACACTCAGTTCATCGGGTTCTTGAACAGTCTCACGAAAGACCTGCTTGGAAGTGAAAACTTCCTAGTGTGGGGGTTCAAAGAAATCTTCTCTTACAACTCGCTGACGAGGCGCATCACCATTAACGTGCCCCGATTCACGGTCGTGATCATCACCGATCATCTGGCGCACATTCTAGGATTCGGGAAGACTTTTTTTGTGATGCCAACCACCGCCCTCTACATCATGGACCCCTTCGGAGACGTGTACTCTGTGTGAGGTGCAGACATGATACGCAAACGAGCGCTGTACTTTTCATCGTCGAAGCGTACCGCCGGAGGACCGGGGTACAGCAATTACTACAACGCTCAGTTCTGTAGCGGTATCGACGTATACAGCGGACAACCTTTCCAGAACGGTCACGGTTTCGGAGGTGCGCCCTTGGGTCTCATGCGCTCGGCCACACCGCTTTTGAAGACCGTGGGAAAACACTGTTCTGCGCTGGCGTGGGTGTGGCCAAGGACATGATGGCGTGAAAGAAAGAGGGGTAGGTGCTCTGAAGAGTCTGGCGGATAAAGTGCTCTCTCCGGGAAAAAAAGAAGCGGCGACCAAATGTCGGAGGCGCTCTCCTGCCTCACAGATGGGAAGCGGTTCTTGTAAGAGATGGCGGGGTGACATTTTCGATCGCCAGGTGACCGGACTATAAATAAAAAGACTAGAGGTCATCGTCATCAGTCTACCTCCGACGTGAAGAGGGAATGCAATGGCCTACGTACACGAAAACAGCAGGGAGTGTTCGCTCTCTGAGCTCGACCTGCACGCCGTAGTGCCGACTCAGACCACTCTCCTGAAGTTGACCTTCGTCGGGCTAGAGACAAAAAACTCTTTAGGAGACGGGAGCAACATCAATTTCATCATCAGTAAGTCTCAAGAGTACACGGACCTGAACGAAAACTACCTTCATCTAGAATGCAAGGTACTGCAACCGAACGGCGACCCTCTGGATGCCAATGACGAGGTGGCTCCGGTGAACAACTTGGCTCACTCGCTCTTCAAGGATGTCCAAGTCTCCATTGGAGGTTTCAAAGTTTCTGGTAACACCAAGACCTACCCCTACAGAGCTTACCTGGAAGGTTTACTCAACTACGACAAAGGGGTGAAGGACAACATCATGAGCATCCAAGGATGGAACCAAGACGCGGCTGGTAAGTTCGACACCTTATTCAACGAGAACCCGGGGCGAGACTCCACTTTTACCTGGCTCATCAACCAAAGTTCATAGCTGGAGAGACGGAAATCAATCTGACTCTGAAACAACCTTTCCCTTGTTTCTATCTGATGAGTGCCGGCGACACTGCATACAAACTCAAGATCCACAAAGCTAAGCTCGAGCGCTCATATCTGATGCTGTGGTGGAAACGCACAAAGAGACTGTGATAGAACAGGGTCTATTCAACTACCCAGTCAACAGAGTGGAGGTGACGAGCTACGCCATCCCTGCAGGCAACAGAGATCACACCTACACACACTCCAACACAGGTCAACTGCCCAAGTCCATGATGATTTGTTTCCTGGACCAGGACGCCTTCAACGGAAGTTACGCCAAGAACCCGTTCGAACTGAACCATTGCAACGTCAACTCGCTTCAAGTGATAGTGAATGACCAGAAGTCGCCGAACGACACCTACATCCCCAATGTCACCAAAAGGGAGGCGGTGAGAGAGTACCTGACACTACACACGGAAACGGGGATGTACGAGGGTTCGCGCTCATGCAGCATTTTCTACAAGGATTTCCTGAACGGGTACACGCTGTTCCCGCTGGATTTAACTTTGGACAGGTCGCACGACTGGTGTAGAGTGAACCTTATAAAAGTGGGTCAGCTGAGGGTGGAGCTCAGTTTTGGGGCGGCGCTGGCGGAGACGGTGCTCCTGTACTTGGTGTACGACAATGTCGTTGAGCTGACCAGAGATCAACATCCCATCACATACTACCACATGAAATCAAGACAAGAGAGTAGTGCATGAATACACTTGAAATTGACAGAGTGTTGAAGGGAAACATTCACACAAAGCACCATTTCTAGGTGTTTTCTCTTGTGACACTATCCCCAAGCACCCTGTCAAGGACACTTGTTTCGTGAGTAACACCGATCCTCAACATTTACCAAGTCAACATTGGGTGGCGTTTTACATGTCGAGGACAGGAGAGGTGTACTACTTTGATTCATTCGGTTTACCTCTGCTGAGCGCAGAGTTCTTATCTTTCCTGAGACGTTCTGCTCCGTTCAAGTGGCAAAGAAACAGTATTCAAGTCCAAGACACTACTGCTGACACCTGTGGGCCTCATTGCGTGCATTTCCTGATTGAAGCATGTCGAACAAGACACCCCAAGAAGAACGTCATGCAAATGAGCAGAAACCCGAAACTGAGCGACCGGTCAGTGAGTCAGAGGCTCGCGATGATGATGATGATGATGTGAAGATGGAAGAAGGGTGCTGGAAGTGTGTACAATTCATGCAGACAAATGTCCTATGTCTGGCCGAAATGGTGTTGGATTTATCCAAACTAGGGCAAAGTATGTTGGAGAAGGTCAATGACTGTTGCGGACTGCTGAAACGTTGAGCAAAAAAGAAAATTTTTTGATTAAAATGATGTTTCATGAAAATAAAAAAAAACAAATGAAAAATGACTTATTTCATTGTGTTTTTATTTCCTACATATGTTATCACACATAAAAAAATTCAGGAGTGAAAAAATATACAAACCTCATTTGCATAATAGCCCTGCCCCTTAGGGGTCACTTGACCATGCTAATCCCCTAATTAGGTCATAATGGTGGCTACTAGTCCCCTAATTAGTTCATGTTACCATGGTTACCAGAATGCTGGCCTCTGATTGGCTGAGAGGTGGTCGCTAATCCCCTAATTAGGTCATGTTGCCATGGCAATGGGTCATGTGACCAAATGGAGGCCTCTGATTGGCTACATTTCGAGGGAGTAATATCCTGTACTTAGCTACAGTCCCGTTCCGATACACTATATACTACTGGCATGGCTTATACACAAGAATTACATCTTAGCCAAACTATAGGTGCATCTTAGATTCGAGGATTTTACACTATATGACAGTACTAGAATTACTCGAGTTTTACATTCTATATGATTTAGCCTAACTCAGGGTGCCCTCTATATACATGGGTGAGGTAAAAAAAAAGGTTTGTTTCCAGTTAACCGACCGACCCTAGCAGGTGTGCAAATCAGGGCAAATTTTTTCTTTTTTTTTACAAAATTATTTAAGGCTGTAAATTCTTTAACAATTATTTGTAAGCTGTAACAATCAAAATGTAGCCCAGATCAGGGTCCCAAGGTTACACTCTGACATTTTGTTTGGCAAGTATTTTATCATCAACAGGTAAAAAGATGCAGGATGGGACTAATCACCGCAACTCATTGTTCCACACTCATATACGATTTCGGCTTTCTCTTATAATGGGTGTCTCACGGATGGCCTGTGGGGCTCCAATGGGGTTAATAGCATTGGGGGATAGGGTGTGAGTAAAACCAGGCACTGGAACCATTCATATGGAACGGACAGGGCCTATAATAGGTTAGGTACAACCACCCCCCCCCCACCTCCCACCTGCTTACTGGCCAACCACCCCATACAGCCTGGTACAGCCAGACACACACCTGCCCACCCTGTAGGACATATGTGTGAATGGGTGTATTGGTGGAACCAACGTCCAAATAGGCCAGCATGTGTGACAGCTCATGGCCACAGCCTGACTGGTACTAGTAGTACTACTAGTTCTACCGGTAGTATACAGACAGAGGTGGAGGTAGAGCTGGGGACATGCTCCACAACCTGTATAAGCTTACTTTAGTTCTGTGCTTGTCCTTTACTCCTTTAGGCATATACAGGTCGGGGTGTGGCACCTAAAAGTCGATTACTATATGGTCGAGATTTTATAGGCATGTACAATTGGGATTTTTCCCTCTTTTGCATGCTTATGCACCTATATAATAAAAACTCATGGGTCAAGGTCTTGTTTCTTGTTCTTAATGGAAGGAGAACACCCTTAGATTTCAAATGCATGTTTTATTTTGCATATCTGACTAAGATATTTGGACTTGTGGGGCTCCAAAGTTGAAAAAGGGTTAAAAAAAACCAAACATTTCACCAAAATTAAATTCTTGACAGAAAGACCAGACAACTCCAGTAGGCCTATACAGGTGAGGGTGTGGCTCCTAAAAGCAGACTACTATATAGGAAAGAGTATATAAACCCAGTAGGCCTATACAGGTCGGGGTGTGGTACCTAGAAAAGACTTCTATAGGACTCAGTATGGATGCTTAGTGGAGCCGCCATTTTGAATTTCGCTGGTTGAGGTAAAACCCACTGATAAGACATACCATGATGTGTACCTTGTCCCTGGTTAACATCCACTTCCAGCGACATGCTGGTCCCATCTTATCATAATTTGTTGCCAGAACCAGTTCCAGACCAGCTACTGGCCAATGGGTTGGGGTTTGGCCTAATTACTGGCTCCAATTAGGAATGAACCAGGTTTATAGTACCTATTCACCTAATTGCAATGATAGATCTCATACCCTCGTACCACCTCACAGAGGCCTCCCTATAGTCCTCCCTATAGAGTAGGAATTTCAGGTTTCTAATTCAACCACTACTGGAGCCATATGCTGGTAGACTACTGAATTCAGAGGAAATTGACGATACTCCAGCCATTCACAATGGCACCAGATACTATTCTGGTGAGAAATAAGTAAAATACTACCTTTATTCAGTTGAAAAATAAACCTTCTCTCCTGTTACTGTATCAAATAAAAAACCATTAATCTGTCCACCGATGTAATACAGGCATGACAGTAGGCCTACATAGGTTGGGGTATGGCACATAAAACAGACTGCAGAGCATATAACTACAGTAGGCCTATGTTAGTTGGGGTGTGGCACCTTAGTGGACAAACTTCTGCTTAGCATTCACATATAAGCAATCCCACACTTACCTATACATAGGGATAAGGGAGTGAACAACGAGGCGGGCTGGTGGGTTTGAGGGGGTCAGAATTTTTTCAACCCCTTGACCAGGGTGGTCAGGATTTTTTAACCCCCTTGACTAGGGGGGGGGGCAAAATAATTTCACCTCTTTTCAGCGAAAAAGCAAGCGGGTTACTATAGGTTGAAATGGCGTGTTCGCATGCGATTTTCGCCTCCCGAAGGGTGGTTGAAAAAATCTTGACCTGAAGAGAGGGGGGGGGGCAAAATCTTTGTTGTGCATCCATGTGCAAAACCACCAGCCCCCCTCTGTTGTTAAAAAAGGATCACTCCCTAAATACTGTAGGGGTTTTTACTGTAGGTGCTTTTAGGTGACATCCTCCAACCTGTATAGGTCTGTGGTAGTTGCAAGTACACATTCACTGAATAAAGGGAGTAATTCTCTTCATTCAGTAGAAAAACCGCAAAAATCTCATCTGGGATTCACTGGGACTTGTACCCACTATGCTATCAGGAGGGTGTTGCTCCTATTGTAAAAAGAGCTGTGAGTATGTGCCCTCTTTTCTAAACAAGTTGTGCACTGCTTCACCAAAGTACTTGCACTCACCACATCAGTCTGAAAAGTCACCTGCCTTGTTTAAACAGAGAGAGCTACACTATCAGGTACCTACCTATGTTACACAATCTATAGTATATTATACAAACTGACTTCTCCCAACTAGGCACCTACTCAAATCCCCCTTTTTTAGCACCGTACTTGAAGGACCACTTGTGAGCAATAAAAGGGACAAGTTATAGCGACATGAAAAGAAAGGACTGGAAATGAGGGCATTTTTAGCCAGCTCTTCCTTTTACTATAGGAGCAACATCCTCCTGAAAATGCCCATTTTAACATGTGCCATATACCCACACCCCGACCTTTATAGGCCTCCTGGAGTATATGCTTACAGGTTGAATCTAGACATTGTTGCTATGCAAAACTGCTATTGCTAGGCCACCACACAACCTAGCAACCTTTTATCACCTATATTCCTAGTCTATGATAGAAGTCACAGAAGAGTTATATATATATATATATATACAAGTTTACATCAGGGGAGTATAATGCTGAAAGGAAAACATGAAGATATGAGCATTCAAGCATATTTTGCTAGGCAACCACACCTCTTAGCAAACAAAACAAAAGTAACACTGTATTCTACTAAGCTGATTTATAGTGGGTAGGACCCACCAGATACTTTCTATACTGCACATTTATGTAATTCAAAGTGACATCTGAATCTATTGTCGGCCATTTTAAATTTCAGCCATATACAGCCTCAACATTTAATTTTATGAAGTAGAAACATGCATATTCTTAATCAGGGAGATTATTGAAATAGAACAGCATCATATTGGCTCAAGGTAGTGTCTTTGCGTCCAAGGCAATAACGTGTGTCATAGTCATCAAGGAATTCTGCAAAATGTCTCATATTACTCTGAAAGGTTTGGCCTACATAAATCATATTAGATATTGTGCTTACATGGGGATAAGGGCAAGTTTTATACATATATCTGGAGCACATTTAAGATTTTCAGTAAAAGAAAGGGAACTTTGTAATGTATTAGGTCTTAATGAAAAGCTTATTATGTCTTCTTTTCAACCAGACCAATAGCTTCAGGATCCAGACAAGGTAAGATAGTCTTAGAGCTTGGGGATTGAGCATACCCCTTGAATAACATGGTACCAAAATTGACCCAAAAGTGGTCTGAACCCGCACATGGATAATGAGCCAAAACTGGTAGTGCATCCCAAGATAATCAATGTTAACATCTTGAATCTGTCACGTTGGGATTAGGGGGGGGGGGCATGGTGGGCCCCATCATCCCCCAGGCTAATTGGATCCTTCCCTCTGTGTATCATTACACAAAGGGGCCTACATATTGAAATACCAGGGAACACTTGACCTCTGCCATGTAGGCCAGGTGTGTGGGAATCACCTTGATGAGGTACTATAGACTACTATGGGGCCTGAGACCTGTTTCACAAGGACCATGTACGAGTAAGATTGGTGTACTGGCAAGATCACTCCTATGGTCATTCTAAGATTGATCTTAGGCTTCTTAGGCTTAGGGGAAGTGTTTCAAAACTAAATGGGGAGTGAAACTTACTAGTAAAGGGTCAATGTAAGAGTGACTTACGACCAACATAAAGTAGCTGATTTATGGGGAAGGTTGAGGGTACACATAAATTTGAAAAATCCTATCAACAAGTGGAATCCCACAACATTTTCTAATGCATGAAGTCAGGTATATATCAAATGGAAATTCCCCCTTTTAATACCATTTTCTATCATGGAATTATGACGTAAAGCCATATTCTTCACCTAGGTGATCGACCTTACTAGCTGGGTTATTGGCCTGACAACTGATCTTGATTACCGCCCCTATGTTTAATTGACAGCTGTTTCTAAAGGACCAGTGTTAAGTTCCAATATGAGTAACAGCTTGTTCTGAAACAGTAGTAGTCATTCCCAAATCACTGATCTTAGGTGGTCACTCATAGAGTGGAAAGATTGATCTTAAATAAAGAATGCTTATGAAACAGGTCTCTGGAGTATGGGGCAGCTAGTGCTTTGCACCCGGAGAGGTGGATAAACGTACCCTGAGACCTGTTTCATAAGCATTCTTTATTTAAGATCGATCTTTCCACTCTATGAGTGACCACTTAAGATCAGATATTTGGGAATGACTACTAGTGTTTCAGAACAAGCTGTCACTAGTATAGGAACTTACGACTTGTCCTTTAGAAACATCTGTCCATTGAACATAGGGGCAGTAATCAAGATCAGTCCTTAGGCCACTCATAGACCAATCATTCAGCTAGTAAGATCAATCACCCAGGTGCAGAACATGTCTCTACTTTGTTATTTCACAATAGAAAAAGGTATTATAAAAGGGTATTTCATTTTGATATATTCCTGACATCTATCATGGATTAAAAGATATGTGGAATTCCACTAAGAGATATAATTTTTCCCATTTATGTGTACCCTCAACCTTCCACATAAATCAGCTACTTTTTGTTGGTCATATGTCACTCCTACAATGACTCTTTACTCATAAGCTTCACTCCCCATTTCCTTTTGAAACACCTCCTACTAAGAGTGAGCGATGGAGATATGACCAATGAATCCAATGATTGATTTTAACACCACCTTACTAGCATCTTGCTCATAAATCTATGTCACTTGTATATGCACCCTTGTGAAACAGGTCTCTGTGCCATTACTGTGGGTTACACTTTACAGTCTACCCCACCGTGACAACACATAGTAACACATAGTAGGACAGGTTTCTGATGCTAGTACATGTACACTTTTTAATATCATATGCTTAGCACTGTAACTTCTGCTAAATATCACCAATGATTGAATGAAATATCAATAGTTTTACTACTGTGTCTTTTAGCTTTTATGGGGGCTATTTTTTTAGAAGCCTTAAGGATACGTAAAATGTCCTGTTCGGATACTAAGAAATTCGTTTTTAATTATTGTTTTCACTGGAACCAAGCACTTTGATACAACGGAATATTACTGTACTCAACAGGAGGGAAAATCCCATCGTGATATATAATTATATGCTCACATTTCTATAGATATAATGAGAGCGGTGCGATAATGATATTCTGGTTAATCTGATAGCTGCATAAAGTATTAAACCTATGTTTAATTCAATATAGCTGTATATTGTTAGCTATTTCATTAATTGTTTATACCCACTGGGTTAACGCTAGGATACTGAGCCAATTTGGCGAATTTTAATTGATTTTGATTAGCCAAAAGCACTGTCAATTAGCCAACCATTTCCTTTTGTTTTAGGCATAGCCTTCATTAAATAGCTAGGCTATAAGAGGCCGGTAATATCTGTTAGCTATGAATCCATTTTCAGGAATATATGCACAACCTTTTTCACAAACAGGTACCGTATTCGACCTACTAAACACCTAAGGCACTTCAAAATATGTTTATGGTAGTCCAGTACTGCCTCCAAAATTGTGGAAATTTTAACCTTTTTTAATCTGAAATAGGCTCCGAAAGGGGGATCAGGGAGGGCACTTATTGGGTCGAATACTATATATATATATATATATATATATATATATATATATATATATATATATATATATTTTTTCTCACCTCCCTCCTCCGATATTCCTAAGATGCCTCTTTGATTTGAGAAAAAACAAAACAAAATAGAAGGCCCTTTAGGTTGAGCACAGAGAACCAAATAGGTGGGGAGGGGGTGTTTTAGGCTTTGAGTGACTTATTTAATGTTTCTGAATGTGACAGGACATGGACCGTGGGGTGTGTGCTTTAGATATATCCAGCTCAGCATCTATCTAATATTTGACCCCTTCAAAAATAGATAATATAAATATAGACTTAACAATAGCATCTGTGATCAATCTTAACAAGTGTGAATAATGAATGAATTCAGATTTGACTTGGACAGGTTTATATTCGGCATAGAATTCCCTTTTCAATGATAAATAACATGTCTATACAGTACCAGAGTGTCAATTCTTAATCAAACGTTTTGTTTTCATTATGTTGTTTTTTGTTGTTGTTATTTTTACTTTTTTTTTCAAAGTTATTATTACGGAGCCCCTAATAGGACATACCAAAAATAAAATTTTCCCCAGAAAAAAATATTCTTGCGGATGCACAAATAATTCTTGCAGGTACACAAATATTCTTGCGGATGCACAAATAATTCTTGCGGGTACACAAATATTCTTGCGGATGCACAAATAATTCTTGCAGGTACACAAATATTCTTGCGGATGCACAAATAATTCTTGCGGGTACACAAATATTCTTGCGGATGCACAAATAATTCTTGCAGGTACACAAATATTCTTACGAATGCACAAATAATTCTTGCAGATGCACAAACATTCTTGCGGACGCACAAATAATTCTTTTGGGTGCACAAATAATTATTGCTGGTAGCTGCCATTAGGGGCTCTACGGAGCCCCTAATAGGACATACCAAAAATAATTTTTTCCGCAAAAAAAATATTCTTGCGGGTGCACTAACATTCTTGCGGGTACACAAACATTCTTGCGGGTACACAAACATTCTTGCGGGTGCACAAATAATTCTTGTGTGTGCACAAATAATTCTTGTGGGAACAAATAATTCTTGTGGGTGCACAAATAATTCTTGCGGGTACACAAATAATTCTTGCGGGTACACAAATAATTCTTGCGGGTACATAAATAATTCTTTCGGGTAGGCAAAGTACTCTTGCAGATGCAGAAGTAATCCATGCAGTTAAAGAAAGATGATTTGTGTACCCACAAAAATGTTTGTGCATCTGTAAGAAATCTTTGTGCATCCACAAGAATTATTTTGAGTATCGGCAAGAATGTTTTGTGGACCTGCAAGAATTATTTTGTGCACCCGCAAGAATTATTTTGTGTACCTGCAAGAATGTTTTGTGCATCTGCAAGAATTATTTTGTGCACCAGGAAGAATTATTTTGTGTACCTGCAAGAATGTTTTCTGCATCCGCAAGAATTATTTTGTGTACCCGCAAGAATGTTTTGTGCATCGCAAGAATTATTTTGTGTACCTGCTAGAATTTTTTGTGCATCCGCAAGAATGTTTTGTGCATCGGCAAGAATTATTTGTGCACCTGCAAGAATTATTTTGTGTACCTGCAAGAATGTTTTCTGCATCCGCAAGAATTATTTTGTGTATCCAAAAGAATTTTTTTGTGTACCCCCAAGAATTATTTTGTGTACCCGCTAGAATTTTTTGTGCATCCACAAGAATGTCTAGTGCATCTGCAAGAATTTTTGTGCATCCACAATGTTCCTGTGCCCGCAAGAATTGTCCAGTACCTGCAAAAAAGATTTTCCTCCAGAAAATCTTTTATTTGGGATGTCCTACTAGGGGCTCCGTATTACATTAAGGTGATTTGATGTGTGTTTTCTTTTTGTTTAGTGGGGTCAATTGTATGATCTGATATGCACAGTAAGGACTATTTGACATTCGAGATATTTCCAATTAGTCAAGCTGTGATTCACTTGTTTGTGGAAAGCCGTCCAGGTGACCATTTATCATTGACCTTTCTCAATTTACATTGGTCTCTGTCATTGCAGATATTTGCAGAAAACGCCTATAGCCACCCTTGTAGGGCAGGATCCATTACTGGCACGCTGTATCTTTTCCGTACATGCAGAAAGGTCTCCCCTCAAAACTGACTAGTTACATAAATCTTGTGGTGAGTCTGGCTCTTGCAAATACTATAGTTCCTGCTTGCATATAAGGCAATGAATGTACCTGAGTGTTAGATAGGCCTATAATTATAACTGTATGCACGTACCTGAGTCTTAGATATGTCTATAATTATAACTGTATGAACGTACCTGAGTCTTAGATATGCCTATAATTATAACTGTATGAACGTACCTGAGTGTCAGATAGGCCTATAATTATAACTGTATGAATGTACCTGAGTCTTAGATATGCCTATAATTATAACTGTATGAACGTACCTGAGTCTTAGATATGCCTATAATTATAACTGTATGAACGTACCTGAGTCTTAGATATGCCTATAATTATAACTGTATGAACGTACCTGAGTGTCAGATAGGCCTATAATTATAACTGTATGAACGTACCTGAGTCTTAGATATGCCTATAATTATAACTGTATGAATGTACCTGAGTGTGAGATAGGCCTATAATTATAAATGTATGAACGTACCTGAGTGTGAGATAGGCCTATAATTATAACTGTATGAACGTACCTGAGTCTTAGATATGCCTATAATTATAACTGTATGAATGTACCTGAGTGTGAGATAGGCCTATAATTATAACTGTATGAACGTACCTGAGTGTGAGATAGGCCTATAATTATAACTGTATGAACGTACCTGAGTCTTAGATATGCCTATAATTATAACTGTATGAATGTACCTGAGTGTGAGATAGGCCTATAATTATAAATGTATGAACGTACCTGAGTGTGAGATAGGCCTATAATTATAACTGTATGAACGTACCTGAGTCTTAGATAGGCCTATAATTATAACTGTATGAATGTACCTGAGTGTGAGATAGGCCTATAATTATAACTGTATGAACGTACCTGAGTGTTAGATATGCCTATAATTATAACTGTATGAACGTACCTGAGTGTGAGATAGGCCTATAATTATAACTGTATGAACGTACCTGAGTCTTAGATATGTCTATAATTATAACTGTATGAACGTACCTTAGTCTTAGATATGCCTATAATTATAACTGTATGAACGTACCTGAGTGTCAGATAGGCCTATAATTATAACTGTATGAACGTACCTGAGTCTTAGATATGTCTATAATTATAACTGTATGAACGTACCTTAGTCTTAGATATGCCTATAATTATAACTGTATGAACGTACCTGAGTGTCAGATAGGCCTATAATTATAACTGTATGAACGTACCTGAGTGTTAGATAGGCCTATAATTATAACTGTATGAACGTACCTGAGTGTGAGATAGGCCTATAATTATAACTGTATGAACGTACCTGAGTCTTAGATAGGCCTATAATTATAACTGTATGAATGTACCTGAGTGTGAGATAGGCCTATAATTATAACTGTATGAACGTACGTGAGTGTTAGATATGCCTATAATTATAACTGTATGAACGTACCTGAGTGTGAGATAGGCCTATAATTATAACTGTATGAACGTACCTGAGTGTTAGATATGCCTATAATTATAACTGTATGAATGTACCTGAGTGTGAGATAGGCCTATAATTATAACTGTATGAACGTACCTGAGTGTGAGATATGCCTATAATTATAACTGTATGAACGTACCTGAGTGTTAGATATGCCTATAATTATAACTGTATGAACGTACCTGAGTCTTAGATAGGCCTATAATTATAACTGTATGAATGTACCTGAGTCTTAGATAGGCCTATACTTATAACTGTATGAATGTACGTGAGTGTGAGATAGGCCTATAATTATAACTGTATGAACGTACGTGAGTGTGAGATAGGCCTATAATTATAACTGTATGAACGTACGTGAGTGTGAGATAGGCCTATAATTATAACTGTATGAACGTACCTGAGTCTTAGATAGGCCTATAATTATAACTGTATGAACGTACCTGAGTGTTAGATAGGCCTATAATTATAACTGTATGAACGTACCTGAGTGTTAGATAGGCCTATAATTATAACTGTATGAACATACCTGAGTGTTAGATAGGCCTATAATTATAACTGTATGAACATACCTGAGTGTTAGATAGGCCTATAATTATAACTGTATGAACGTACCTGAGTCTTAGATAGGCCTATAATTATAACTGTATGAACGTACCTGAGTGTTAGATAGGCCTATAATTATAACTGTATGAACGTACCTGAGTCTTAGATAGGCCTATAATTATAACTGTATGAACGTACCTGAGTGTTAGATAGGCCTATAATTATAACTGTATGAACGTACCTGAGTCTTAGATTTGCCTATATTTATAACTGTATGAACGTACCTGAGTGTTAGATATGCCTATAATTATAACTGTATGAACGTACCTGAGTCTTATATATGCCTATAATTATAACTGTATGAACGTACCTGAGTGTGAGATAGGCCTATAATTATAACTGTATGAACGTACCTGAGTGTGAGATAGGCCTATAATTATAACTGTATGAACGTACCTGAGTGTTAGATATGCCTATAATTATAACTGTATGAACGTACCTGAGTGTTAGATAGACCTATAATTATAACTGTATGAACGTACCTGAGTGTTAGATATGCCTATAATTATAACTGTATGAACGTACCTGAGTGTGAGATAGGCCTATAATTATAACTGTATGAACGTACCTGAGTCTTAGATATGCCTATAATTATAACTGTATGAATGTACCTGAGTGTTAGATAGGCCTATAATTATAACTGTATGAACGTACCTGAGTCTTAGATATGCCTATAATTATAACTGTATGAACGTACCTGAGTGTCAGATAGGCCTATAATTATAACTGTATGAACGTACCTGAGTCTTAGATAGGCCTATAATTATAACTGTATGAATGTACCTGAGTCTTAGATATGCCTATAATTATAACTGTATGAACGTACCTGAGTCTTAGATATGCCTATAATTATAACTGTATGAATGTACCTGAGTGTGAGATAGGCCTATAATTATAACTGTATGAATGTACCTGAGTGTGAGATAGGCCTATAATTATAACTGTATGAACGTACCTGAGTGTTAGATATGCCTATAATTATAACTGTATGAACGTACCTGAGTCTTAGATAGGCCTATAATTATAACTGTATGAACGTACCTGAGTCTTAGATAGGCCTATAATTATAACTGTATGAATGTACCTGAGTGTGAGATAGGCCTATAATTATAACTGTATGAACGTACGTGAGTGTTAGATATGCCTATAATTATAACTGTATGAACGTACCTGAGTGTGAGATAGGCCTATAATTATAACTGTATGAACGTACCTGAGTGTGAGATAGGCCTATAATTATAACTGTATGAACGTACCTGAGTGTGAGATAGGCCTATAATTATAACTGTATGAACGTACCTGAGTGTGAGATAGGCCTATAATTATAACTGTATGAACGTACCTGAGTGTTAGATATGCCTATACACTGTAACTGAATGATAGATAGGCCTGTGTCCTGTATCTGGGGGTCAGATAGGTCTATTCTCCCAAACTTGGAAATATTTTACTAATAATCTGACATGCCTAATTATGTAGGCCAAAAATTTGGAACAGAAAGTACCCAAAAAAGTATATGAAAAGAGTGTGCTCTGTGCACAAGAAAATTCACCACAAGTAATGCATTGGTAACTGCAGTTTTTTTTACATGCACAACACTTTATAGATGACCAATACTTAGCAGACCATCGACTGTTGGGACAAACCTGAAGCACCAGCCATAAAAAGTCCAAACTGAAATGAAATATAAACCATGCTCGACTCTATTGAAAGAATTGAATTGAAATGATAGTTAGAAATTTATTTGAATCTTAAATAATGTAATCTGAGTGAGAATTTGAGAAATAATAGCCCCTTAATTCTTGTTTTGGAGAATCGAGTATAATTGCATTATGAGGAATGTATAGCGCCCTGATTTTGTTTTCAAGGATCAAGTGAAATTAGAATTTGAGGAATGTGAAGATCGAGTGTAATAGGTATTTCATGTAAAGCCCTATTTATTCTTGTCTCCAAGGATCGAGTGTAATTAGAATTTCAAGAATGTACAGCCCCTTGATTCTTGTATCTAAGGATAGTGTGTAATTAGAATTTCAAGAATGTACAGCCCCTTGATTCTTGTATCTAAGGATCGAGTGTAATTAGAATTTTGTGAATGTACGGCCCCTTTATTCTTGTCTCTAAGGATCGAGTGTAATTAGAATTTTGTGAATGTACGGCCCCTTTATTATTGTCTCTAAAGATCGAGTGTAATTAAAATTTAGTGAATGTACGGCCCCTTGATTCTTGTATCTAAGGATCGAGTGTAATTAGAATTTCAAGAATGTACAGCCCCTTGATTCTTGTATCTAAGGATCGAGTGTAATTAGAATTACATGAATGTACTGCCCCTTGATTCTTGTCTCCAAAAATCGAGTGTAATTAGAATTTCGTGAATGTACTGCCCCATTATTCTTGTCTCTAAGGATCGAGTGTAATTAGAATTTCGTGAATGTACGGCCCCTTTATTCTTGTCTCTAAGGATCGAGTGTAATTAGAATTTCGTGAATGTACGGCCCCTTTATTCTTGTCTCTAAGGATCGAGTGTAATTAGAATTTCAAGAATGTACAGCCCCTTGATTCTTGTCTCCAAGGATCGAGTGTAATTAGAATTTCGTGAATGTACGGCCCCTTGATTCTTGTATCTAAGGATCGAGTGTAATTAGAATTTCAAGAATGTACAGCCCCTTGATTCTTGTCTCCAAGGATCGAGTGTAATTAGAATTTCGTGAATGTACGGCCCCTTGATTCTTGTATCTAAGGATCGAGTGTAATTAGAATTTCGTGAATGTACTGCCCTTTGATTCTTGTATCTAAGGATCGAGTGTAATTAGAATTTTGTGAATGTACTGCCCCTTGATTCTTGTCTCCAAGGATCGAGTGTAATTAGAATTTCGTGAATGTACTGCCCCTTTATTCTTGTCTCTAAGGATCGAGTGTAATTAGAATTTCATGAATGTACGGCCCCTTGATTCTTGTATCTAAGGATCAAGTGTAATTAGAATTTCAAGAATGTACAGCCCCTTTATTCTTGTCTCTAAGGATCGAGTGTAATTAGAATTTCAAGAATGTACTGCCCCTTTATTCTTGTATCTAAGGATCGAGTGTAATTAGAATTTCAAGAATGTACAGCCCCTTTATTCTTGTATCTAAGGATCAAGTGTAATTAGAATTTCGTGAATGTACGGCCCCTTGATTCTTGTATCTAAGGATCAAGTGTAATTAGAATTTCAAGAATGTACAGCCCCTTTATTCTTGTCTCTAAGGATCGAGTGTAATTAGAATTTCAAGAATGTACTGCCCCTTTATTCTTGTATCTAAGGATCGAGTGTAATTAGAACTTCAAGAATGTACAGCCCCTTTATTCTTGTATCTAAGGATCGAGTGTAATTAGAATTTTGTGAATGTACTGCCCCTTGATTCTTGTCTCCAAGGATCGAGTGTAATTAGAATTTTGAGAATGTACAGCCCCTTGATTCTTGTCTCCAAGGATCGAGTGTAATTAGAATTTCGTGAATGTACGGCCCCTTTATTCTTGTATCTAAGGATCAAGTGTAATTAGAATTTCAAGAATGTACTGCCCCTTTATTCTTGTCTCTAAGAATCGAGTGTAATTAGAATTTCGTGAATGTACGGCCCCTTTATTCTTGTATCTAAGGATCAAGTGTAATTAGAATTTCAAGAATGTACTGCCCCTTTATTCTTGTCTCTAAGAATCGAGTGTAATTAGAATTTCGTGAATGTACGGCCCCTTTATTCTTGTATCTAAAGATCAAGTGTAATTAGAATTTCAAGAATGTACTGCCCCTTTATTCTTGTATCTAAGGATCGAGTGTAATTAGAATTTCAAGAATGTACTGCCCCTTTATTCTTGTATCTAAGGATCGAGGGTAATTAGAATTTCGTGAATGTACTGCCCCTTGATTCTTGTCTCCAAGGATCGAGTGTAATTAGAATTTTGTGAATGTACAGCCCCTTGATTCTTGTCTCCAAGGATCGAGTGTAATTAGAATTTCAAGAATGTACAGCCCCTTGATTCTTGTCTCCAAGGATTGAGTGTAATTAGAATTTCGTGAATGTACTGCCCTTTGATTCTTGTATCTAAGGATCGAGTGTAATTAGAATTTCGTGAATGTACTGCCCCTTGATTCTTGTATCTAAGGATCGAGTGTAATTAGAATTTTTGTGAATGTACAGCCCCTTGATTCTTGTATCTAAGGATCGAGTGTAATTAGAATTTCAAGAATGTACAGCCCCTTGATTCTTGTCTCCAAGGATCGAGTGTAATTAGAATTTCAAGAATGTACAGCCCCTTGATTCTTGTATCTAAGGATCGAGTGTAATTAGAAATTTGTGAATGTACTGCCCCTTTATTCTTGTATCTAAGGATCGAGTGTAATTAGAATTTCGTGAATGTACGGCCCCTTGATTCTTGTATCTAAGGATCAAGTGTATTTGCAATTTTCATGAATGTACAGCCCCTTGATTCTTGTCTACAAGGATTGATTGTTATCACAATTTTAAGAATCTACAGTCAAGTAGTCATAACATGTGCCCAAGAATAAAAAAGTTTTTTATAGAACATTAAAAAGAGTTTTTTGTGTACATGTTTTGACTTTTTTTTTTATTTAAAAAAAAAACGTTTGGCTTTAAACTTAGGAACCAAATTAAAACATTATTTTTACCCCAAATGGGAAACTGATAAGTTGCAACACCTTGGATATAAGGTGCACTATAAGGCATCCTATGAGGTGCGGATATAAGGTGCATTATAAGGCATCCTATGAGGTGCGGATATAAGGTGCACTATAAAGCATCCTATGAGGTGTGGATATAAGGTGCACTATAAAGCATCCTATGAGGTGCGGATATAAGGTGCACTATAAGGCATCCTATGAGGTGCGGATATTAGGTGCACTATAAGGCATCCTATGAGGTGCGGATATATGGTGCACTATAAGGCATCCTATGAGGTGCGGATATAAGGTTTACTATAAGGCATCCTATGAGATGCGGATATAAGGTGCACTATAAGGCATCCTATGAGGTGCGGATATAAGGTGCACTATAAAGCATCCTATGAGGTGCGGATATAAGGTGCACTATAAAGCATCCTATGAGGTGCGGATATAAGGTGCACTATAAAGCATCCTATGAGGTCCGGATATTAGGTGCACTATAAGGCATCCTATGAGGTGCGGATATATGGTGCACTATAAGGCATCCTATGAGGTGCGGATATATGGTGCACTATAAGGCATCCTATGAGGTGCGGATATAAGGTGCACTATAAGGCATCCTATGAGGTGCGGATATATGGTGCACTATAAGGCATCCTATGAGGTGCGGATATAAGGTGCACTATAAGGCATCCTATGAGGTGCGGATATAAGGTGCACTATAAGGCATCCTATGAGGTGCGGATATAAGGTGCACTATAAGGCATCCTATGAGGTGCGGATATATGGTGCACTATAAGGCATCCTATGAGGTGCGGATATAAGGTGCACTATAAGGCATCCTATGAGGTGCGGATATAAGGTGCACTATAAGGCATCCTATGAGGTGCGGATATAAGGTGCACTATAAGGCATCCTATGAGGTGCGGATATAAGGTGCACTATAAGGCATCCTATGAGGTGCGGCTGGGGCTTAATTTTGAAAACTACTATTCTAAAGACAAAAACCACCACGTTCATATGCTATGAGCAAGTTTTGAATGGTGCCACATGAAGGAAGTGCCCATTTGCTATGTTTACAAGATGCTGAGAGAATGTGAAAAAGGACTTAAGGAAACTTTTAATTTGGGTAGGAAATTTCCAAGTACCTCTTTTGTAGTTATTTCTATGCCAAATAAGATAATTGCAGTAATTTGAAGGTTATTATGTAAAGAAATGTGAAAACCACACTGATTCAAACTGTGGAAAATCTTCATTGTCTGGAAATCTGTGACATTAAAGAAAAATCTATACCGTCCATGTGTTTCAGATTCAAGAACTTATTATACTTACGGCATGGCAATAAAATCAATTGTTAAAATGTATAACATGTCATTGTTCTCTTTTTGTATCAATATCATAATGTTCACTCAATATTCATGATTATAACCCATGGAAGTGTTTAAATCATGAATTATCGACCTGCTGAACTCAGTAAATGTTAATATCTACTGGTACATTCTGTGCTGAAGGGAGTCAGAAAAGGGCAGAACACAAAACCAACTGCTTCCTACCTAATGAAATGATTTGCAGTGCCCCCAAGTGGTTAAAGTGGCTAGAATGAGACTGTACTATTGATACAGTTGGGTGCACGTGTGATCCACGGGGCTCTACAATCTTCAAGCAGGTGTGTGGTCTATAGAAAGAATAGTGTAGGAAAGTATGTCCACCATAGTCGAGGCGTTTGTGGATCGACCAAGGAATCAATGCTGGTTTGTAAGGCCATCCCCTATTGGTCCTCCCCATGTGGGTCAATGTTGATCCCCAAGTCAACTTATTACACTACCAAGCATAGTTAAGGACTGGTACCTAGACAGACCTGGCTGGGGTGGAAGGGGATGGAGGATACCAGCTAAGGTGGTTTAGTTAGTGTTTGAGGATAACCCCACCCACAATGCACTGCATATTGTTAGAAAACCGCTACCCGAACGCCTCTATTGCTTCAGCCATTTTGGTTATGACTGCCCCCTGGTAGATACCTGGTGATCTACATTGTATTTGCTGTTTTATCTCAGAAAATATTTTCTTAATAAGATATGCCCCAAAACCTTTTTCCAACATATCAGGATTAAATAGAATTTTTGCTGCAGCATTTATATTATTTAATCACTCTGTTGTGATATAAAAAAAAAAAGGTTCTTGGTGTGCTGGCAGAGCATGCGTTGACCTGTGTAAGTAGGGTGAGTACAATTACAGCGTAGGCCTTCAGTTGTGCCCCTGATTGAGGGAATGTACCTTTCAGTCTACCTACATCTACTAACTGGCCAACTACACTCAGGTGCACTGACACTAGATTATACCAATCACCCAGTGATAGATTGAAAGCCCAATGGTTTAAGGGCCATAGGTACTAGGTTACAGTATACCTTGCTTACCCATGTTATGGCTATCCACCTAATATAGGTAGGATAGTATACAAATTAGCCATGTGTTTTCAGGTTTGCAGTTTGTTTTCACAAAGGAGGTAGTAGTCAAATCTATGTGCAAGGGAGGTGGTTGTCAATGAGTGGCCAACACTCTTATAATACCACACACAACTAAGTATGTGCTGGGAGCTCAGTGAATTGCACATGGTTGGGCGCCTGAGACTGACAGGTAGGGTGTGCAGGTAGGAGTGAAGTGTGTGATTTAAACTGGAATGGCCTGTCTCTATAACAAAGAGACAGGTGTAGGCCAATTTGACCCGACCTTGAAGCCTGGTTGTAAGTGGTTTTACTGCTCATTTGCATATATTTTACTCTTAGTATGATCATGTGACCCTCCCTACATTTAAAGAACTAATGATAAATAAGTTGGCTCAGTAAAATGTGCCCATCATGGTGAATTGAACCCTGGCCTCTGAAGTTAAAGGCACAGAGCATATCCACTTGACTACCAGGGCTGGCTATCATCAAGAGTCATAAGCAGCGTGTTACTTTGATTCAGGGGGATTCAGGGGGAGCGCCCAGTGCTATGGTGCCACCTTGTAGCAGACTAAAGTATGACCATGTATGACAGAGCTAGAAGGCAAGGAAATGGTCAAAGTATGGCACAGTGGAGACATCGTGTGAGTGGCATGGGAACTAAGCAAACATGAAATGTACCAGAAATGACTTCACTGAGCTCATATTAGTGGTAATTGAAATATCTTTCTCACTCTTTAGGAGTGGTGCTCCAATGTTCTCTACTGCACCCCCTCATACATTAGACATTTAAATAATTTTCACAAAAAGTAGATTTAATGGATCTCAACTCAATTATTTTTATGAAATGCTCAAAGTTGACCTTTAGAAATGCATTGAAATGCAGCTAAACTGGACCCATTACATAGAGTTAAGTATATTTGATGTCAATGTATCATAGGATATTTGACACATGTGTTAATATAGCAGAATTAAGGTATTTCCTCAGACATACTGAGCTAAACACACAAACATGAATGTTACAGTTGCCACGAGATGGTGCCGAAGCACTGGTCCCCCCCTGCCAGGGGATTAAAGGCTGTCACTCGCAAAGCACCAATCTTCCACAAATCGCCAATCGGCCTTGCGCCATTCATAAATTTGTGCGAAATCGACAAGCTTATGGTTTCTATCTAATAAAAATGACCAGATAGTGGGATTTTGTGAAATGAATCTTTATGTTTTATCCTCATTCTGATGCAAAAAGTTTTGTTTAGTAGATTTATTTCGAAATAGAAATTGGACCTTAAACATGTGTCATCTGCTCGCCCATTCACCAATATTGCCGATCTGTGCGATTTGAGCTTTGTGCGGCATAAATTTTGCGCAAATTGCAAACTGCACCACACATCTGTGCCGATTGGTGAACAGCACGGAACAGGGACAATGAAGGTGTTAGTGTGTGATTTATACACCAGGGGGATGCACTGTTTGTCACCAAAACTCAGCCCAGGGGTTTAAAGGGCCAATGAAGGTGTTAGTGTGTGATTTATACACCAGGGGGATGCACTGTTTGTCACCAAAACTCAGCCCAGGGGTTTAAAACGCCAATGAAGGTGTTAGTGTGTGATTTATACACCAGGGGGATGCATTGTCTGTCACCAAAACTCAGCCCAGGGGGTTTAAAGGGCCAATGAAGGTGTTAGTGTGTGATTTATACACCAGCGTGTTAGTGTTACGCTGGTGCCCTACAGGTATTGTGGGCATATGTATACATGACATTGTATACATGTCCTCAATATAAAGGGCGGTATCCAGCCAAGTGTTAGTGTGTGATTTATATACTAGGGGGTGCACTGTCTGTTACCAGAACTCAGGCCTTTGATACAACCTTTGCACTTTCCCTTTTTCTTTAGTAACACAGTTTGGGGTTGCCACCTCGCACCACAGGAAGCACCACTCTTCAAGCAGAGGCGCTTCAGAGAACACTAATATAGTATAATCAGGGAGTGCGGGCATATTTACCTCTAGATGGCGCAACCATCAATATCACTATGTATACACCAGATGGCACTGCAAACTGGCTTTGAGATGTAAATAAACAATGGTGCATGGACATGTGGCATGTGTATGAATTTATGCATTTTACCTCCATGCACTTTAAAAAAATGATCTACCACATGTGCTGATATAATTAGACATCTGACAGGCTAAGAGATATGTAAACATGACCAATTGATGGAGCATATTGTCTGAATATCTTCATTTGTCCACTTGGTCCTTTTCACAGGAAGCAGCATGTGCCATGTGGAAAATGATCAGGGTTTCTTTTTGTTTGTTGTGGCACAGGAGATTGTGTCATATTGAAATACTCTACTAAAAAATAAGTGTGTCAACCTAAAATAATCACCATTAAATATATCATATCCATATAAAAATCTGGTAGCCACAGTAAAGATTACAATAATTTTATTTGTACCTGTTCCAGTCATGGGTATGGGGAATGAAAGTACCAGCAACCTGACACAGGAGACTGTGCCACCCAGCCTGCAGACGCTGACCATACTATCATGCAGCAGACATGTACCGGAAGTGCTGATGCGCATACCTCGCACAGATGCCTTCACATGCCCCATTAACCCATCGCTCTTTATATGTGGGCATTTTGTGACGTCACCATAGTCAATGGGAGGGCTACTGGCCCGGGCTACTGAGGAGATATAACGACTTGGCAGGATTATCGGCTTTATTAGCCAAAGTAGTAATCCCAACTATTCACAGCAGATCTCTCGGGGGCCAATTTGTTATCACCACTGTTAAGCAGCTTCAGCCTTTTGGCCTATAGTAACACGCCGGCCTTTTTTGTTGAAAACGGGTAAAATCATTCCCCCCCTCGTTAGAGGAGTTGAAAAAAAAAACTGATCCCCCGTCAAGGGGTCAAAATCTTTTCTTCTTCCCTCCTGTTTAAAAAACAACCCCCCCCCTAAAATAATTACCACTTAATTCGTGCAGACGATAACCACGATGCCTAGCACATCACCAGGGTTATGTGTCACGTGCACATGGACCGCGCCATATTGTCCGGGAGACAGATTTTGAAGCTTCAGTACTACATGAACTATACAAATCCCAAAACCTTCAAAGCTAACAGAGTTATGATATTGCCTGTTCGCCAGGACAACATAATGGCAGAAAAAAATGATCCACTGTTAATTTTTAAGGAATTAGGCTTGTAGAATGCCTGCAATCTGTATTCAAAGTATGTGCAGGGCCCCAGTGTAGGTTTTCTACTATGGTGTATAACAGGGAGTGCGCAGCACAGGTGGCCACTCTATCCCCGGCACCATGGGTGCGGACGTCGGAGCGTCACCTTGGTAACGGTACTTTTCGGCTCAACGAATCAAAGAGAAGAGTTTACAAAAGCAACCCAACAACCTGCACTGTAAAAAATAACTGTTGAGTCTACAAGGGATCCTTGTAAAACTGAACAATGAACCACCCTGGTTATATAACAGGGAGCCAGTGTAGTTTTTACAAGAAACTCCAGGTGGCAGTGGGGTGGTACAAGGAATCTCTATGAAAATAACGAAGGATCTCTGGCAACTTTGGGACGAAAGATTATTCGTTATTTCAGCGACATTCATTTGACAGTTTGTGATAGATTGCTTTTGAATTGTACCAAGAATGACATCATGAGGTCTGAGAGCATTGACCCATACCAAGAAGTAAAAACATTGCATATAAGACGCAGCCAGAGTACCCGAACACCCCGGCCCGAACATGGACATGAAAAGAGGCAAGATGGCGGCGATGTGTTAAAAGGGTAGCAGCAAACTTAAACCCAAGTCGTCAAACTCATCAAATAGCCACATTAAGGACCTGCGATCTTATAGGAGTATTTAATACAGTCAAACTACTCACCATTGCCACAAGAATTGACATGGCAGGTAGGGGAAGGCGAGGAAAAGAAGATCTCCTTCGCGGAGATGCTTCTCTATTAATGAAGGCTCTAAAAATCTGAAGAATAACAAGGATTGGGAGCCTGTCTCCATTGGTGATTATCTTGACGAAATTGAAAGGCGTAGGTTTTTAGACCTTCACTCCATGTATTTTCTGGCTAAAAGCCATGAATACAAGGTAACTGGAGACCTCGGGAGCAGAGACACCTTGGAAGCAGACATCTCGGAAGCAAATAACTTTGAAAATAATTCTTTTTACAATTCAATTTTAGTTTCTTTGCCATCCCAGGATTCTACGGCATAGGGATAGTATCACTAGGGTTGTAGTTTTTCAAATTCTATAAGAAGAGAGGGATATTATCATGGTTTTATCTGCTTCTGAGGTGTCTCTGCTTCCGAGGTGTCCTAATCTCTGCTTCCAAGGTGTCTGCTTCCGAGCTGTCCCTGCTTTCGAGCTGTCTAGTATTAGAATACAATTGTCAACTGCGTCAAAGGGCTATAATATTGCAAGGTAAAGCCTATGGACATCATATGCTAAATTGCTTACCCCACAAAGACTTAAATATGGAGCTAGCCACCTCAGCTGACTGTAGTGTAAGGATGGACTGATGTTCCGTTCTACACCCCACAGGCTTTCTAACCTGTATATGAAACTTCTAAAGGTAGAGGGGAAATCATACAAGTTGGTGGAACAGGCTTTTCAGGCCACAAAGGCTAGCATGGTTGGCTAACCAGAGATAAAGGATGCAATCATACAATTGTCATGTCCTTTCAAGATCATGGAAGAGGGAAAGAAGGTCAGTACCACAGTGAATTGGGCAAAGAGTGCGAAAGCCCTCATGTATAAACTAAACTATATCACATTCTCAGATCCTGACCTCATGAAGGACTACCTTCAGTCTACCACTGGTAGGCATTTGTATGAGAGTAGTTTCCACCCAGTGTGGGGCTGTGGGTACCATCTAGGACAAGGAGACAAATGTTATCAAGAAAATCTGAAATGCAAGAATGTCCAGGGCATAGTACTTGAGAGGGTACCCGATGTAGCACCTACAGAACAGCAGTAGGAGGAAGAGAAGCATCCAGAAGGCCCAGAAGGTGGTCCAGATGCCCCGAAATGAACTTTGGTAATTGGTCAAACTAATATTATTCTATGTCAATAACTTCTTCTCATAGGTTTAATGTTGAACCACCGATTGCCACACCCCCAGTGGCGTAACGTGTGCCGATCCACCACAGCGGCCGTTCCAGTACCGTAGCCTTGTTCCGGGCGCATGTAAACATTTAAAATATTTTTTCCTTATTTAAACCCTCTAAAAACATAAAATAAATATAGAACTAAACTCCCCTGGTGTCCTCGGTGGCCGATCCACCCCTCGTGGTGGATCGGCCACCTCATACACCACGGTCGTTTAGTTCTGTCTATTTATGTAATACCAATGCCTTGTGTCTTAAGGTAAAAGAGAGTAGCTCCATGTAGCTTGGCACGTTAGCTGTTAGGTAAAAGATCCAATTTTAATAATGGAAAATAATAGCCCAAAATTTGACAACGGTTTTTCTATTGTGCACCTTAATGCCAGGAGTGTTAGAAATAAGTCCACTACTTTAAAAACAGAATTAGATAGCAAACTAATTGGCATTATATTATTTAACTCGGTTAAATAGTTCTGATGCTGATGGCTCATATAGCTTCCCCTAGCAATAAGAAATCAATTGTGAATAACGTATACAGACCTCCTAATGGTAGTTTGATCACATTTTGTGATACTGTTAAAGCCATATTTTTTTTCAAATTGAAGATATTGATACCCAGCAAATTGTCGTCATCTGTCGCCATGATTGGTCATCAATGGTGACTCCTTTTTGAGTGATAACTCATTCCGTCATCTTTTGCCAGTATGTGTTAGACTCACTTAGCATAGCAATTGCTATTCCTGGTGATCTTGTGCTATAACGACGTCGTGTTCCATCTAGCGACATGTGTGAGCCACTTCACACAGGTTGACGAGGACTCACGACAATTTGCTGGGTACTTACGATATGTATGATTTAGGAGACTTTAATGTAAATGTTCTGAACAACAGCGCGGAAAAAAGATTTACTGTATGAAACGTTTGACCACACTGCAAAAATGGTATTTAGATCCTAAACACAATTCTAAACATATTCTTGCAACGTTTTTGTCATCACATTAGTTTCCTAAACATGTTTAGCCAAACAATGTGCTTAGCTCAGGTATTTAGAAATGTAGGTGTTTAGGTTTAAAATTTGTGTTTAGATACCTATGAAATTTTGTGTTTAGATGTTAATGATTTTTTTGTGTTTAGATGTCTATGTGATTTGTTAGGGTTAGAATTTGCAAACATGTATGCATTGAAAAAATGAAGAAATATCTTTTGTTTGATTTCTCATTTACTGGGGGGACATCAGCAGGTATTTATCTACATGTCAAAGTCTCCAAAGATGTCAGCCACAGCTACACATATACACATGTATGTACACACTATGAGAGACTTTAGAAAGCACAGCAGCTTGGCGGCAAGGACATTGTTTTAACCATTCAAAAATAACATGAAATAGGTGAAAGTCATGGATCATATTGACTATTTTATGGCAATGATGCTGGTGTAAGGAGAATCTAGTCAATTTTCTATTGCTGTTCCTATTCTCATGACATTCAATAAAAAGAAACGAAAATAAACATGGGATTTGGGGACATTTGTCACAACGATTGATTATAATTGTGTACATATAGTCCGTTCAAAGGTAATGCTGCTACCTGGTGTGAATTCGACATCCAAGCATCTAAACATATTGATGTTTAAATCTAAACACCTATTATTCAGCTGTTTAAACTCTAAACATCTAAACATGTTTAGCAAAAATGTTTATGTAGTTAGAATAAAAGTGTTTATTTCCTAAATGTGTAATCGATGAGACACCTAACTGACCTATATGTTTAGATTTTAAACATGTTTAGACCTAAACATGTTTAAAATCTAAACACCATTTTTGTAGTGCAGTTCAATGTTAGACAGATTACTGGGGTAGACACTAACATTTGGACCATTGGCCGCCTGTGCCAGCAGTCTAGTATATAGCAATGTATTTTCTAATATTCTACTGGCCAAATGGCCAATTTCAAAGGAATTTCAGAAAGAATCACTGGACCGCAGCCCAAACTACTGGCCATTGGCCACCGGGCCAGTGTTAAAGTCTACCCCTGGATTATAAATTCAGTAACAACTACTTCTGGTACTACTACCTGTATTGACCTTATTTTTACAAATATTGTTGATATTCAATCATCAGGACCGTTGAATGTGCATGCAAGTGACCATTTACCAGTACACATTGTGAAAAAACTGGAGTGAGTTAAACATGGGTATAGAACCTTTTGTGGCAGGTCGTACATAGATTTTGATTTTGACATGTCTAAATATCTCGAGGATATATTGAAAACTGTAATTGGAATTATTTTGATAACGCTGAGTGTCCAAGTGAATGCTGTGATATTTAAGTAAATATGTTATTTAAAAGAATGTTGGACATTCAATGTCCTGTCAAATCCTTTAAAATATTAGACAAGCCAGCCCCTTGGTTATCTAACTATTTATTAGAGAGAGTTAATGATAAGAATAAGGCACTTTTACAAGCCAGAAGGTCAACTAATATTATAGATTGGCATAGTGCCAGAATATTACGTAATACCATTAATAATGAAGTTGACAAAGCAAAAATAGATTATTATTCAAATTTAAGTGAGGCGAAAAAGAATGATTCGAAATACTTTTGGTCTGTACTTAAAGACATTTTACCATCTTGACCTGACACCTAGCAGATATTATTAAAACTACCTTTAGCTAACCCTAGTGGAGCCCCCTCGTGGTTAAAAAAAAAACAAAAAAAAAAAAAACGAGTATTGCCCTGACACTTAGTGGATGATTTTGGAACTATTTATAGCTGGGTTAGGTGGAGCCCCCTTGCGGTTAGGAAGCGACATGTAATATCCATGTAACTTTTAGGGGTAGGGGAAAGTATAACCTAGTTTTTTTTCAGTGCTGATTGCTTGTTGGATACTTTATACATGATCTAATTTCTTAAGCTTCGATTGGTTGTTGACATTTGTGTAATACCCATGAAATTTTAGGGGAGACATGATATTGATGTTCATTGCATGATTTCAATGCTTTAGTTTGATGCAATTTAACCGTTACTACAAGAAATGAAATATGTAATTAACTCAACACAACACAACGCAGGTTTTTTTTCACTTGTATTTTTTTTTATTTTACAGACAACCTCGACATACCAATGTGCTTTTACCATTAGCAGGTTTTGTACATATGCGACAGAAAGACGTGTTTGTGGTCAGTGATTTTTCTCTTATCCGATGTATTAACTTTAAGCTTTTATTCCAGGTATTAAAATAACACGTTCCACTGATTCTAGCTATGTTTGCAATAGCAGGTTCAAACAATGCCTGAGCCAGAAAGTAGGCGGAGTTGTTTTTCACTGAAGCATTGTAGACAGGTGAAACATGGTTTCACATATTTTGTCAATGTTTAGATTACTTTTACAATGGCATAACACACCCACTCTAGGGTAAATTTCAGTTCCTGAAGGCACGCTGCGTAGTGTGTACCTGCATGACTCTTTAGTGTGTAATTGGTATACTCCAATACACCAATCCTTTGTCGGTAATGTCATGTTGTTATGTTCACAGAAGTCAATGCATATGACAAAAGCATCCCAAAAAAGCCACAGTAAAGGACATATTAATGGTAGTTAAACAGTGGTCAACAGTGTCTGGTTCAGCTCCTCTAAAATATTGAATGTTGTCTACAAGAATTGCTTCCCAGAAAAAGTCTTCTACACATCCGCATAACACACTAGATACATTATTGCCTAGAGTAATTACAGAAGGTTTATCATATGTTGTGCTCAAATGTAAATGGCGGCGCATATAAAATTCAAAAGGAGGGTTAGACATGACACCAAACTCTGGTCTGGTGAACTTGACGCAAAGAAAGAAAAACTGTTTTCCAAAATCACTTTTCTTTTTTGTTTCTTGCACCTAGTTTTTTTGGGGGATCGTTTATCATCCTCTTTTTACACACACACACACACACACACACACACACACACACACACACACACACACACACACACACACACACACACACTATGTATACACATTAAAGTATACTCATGAAAGAATTTCACACAGGATACGTGATAGAACACAAACTTCCCAGCAAATTGTCGTCATCTGTCGCCATGATTGGTCAGCAATGGTGACTTCTTTTTGAGTGATAACTCATTCCGTCATCTTTCACCACTGTGTGTTTGACTCATGTAGCATAGCAATTGCTATTCCTGGTGATCTTGTGCTATAACGACGTCGTGTTCCATCTAGCGACATGTGTGAGCCACTTCACACAGGTTGACGAGGACTCACGACAATTTGCTGGGTTAACATCATCTTTAAGTAAAATTTACTGTTTTACACAATCACTTTTCTTTTTTGGTTATTTTTTTTGATTTTCACACAGTGTACACATGACAGAATACAACCTTAAACTATGTAATTTCTTTTACTTTTTTACACTTTTTCACACAGGATACATGATAGAACACAATTATTTTTCACACGGTATACACATGACAGAATACAACCTAAAACTGTAATTTTTACTTTTCACCTTTTTTTTCCTTTTTTCCCTTTTAATTTTTTTTTCACACAGGATACATGATAGAACACAGTCTTTTACACACTATACACATGACAGAATACAACCAAAAACAGCTAAAACACCAGCTACATCATCCATGGCAACATTAACAACAGTTACTGATATCACAACTTCCATTGACAGACCGAGAACCATTAGTGAAATACAAACTGAACAGGCCGGTTTGGCGGCTAGGTCGCTACTAAAAGCCATGGCAGCTATTCCCAGCCCGACCAGACCTCCAAGAAAATCTGAAAAAGAAAAAAATAAAGAAAAATGCTGATTCTATGAAACTCCAACAGAAATTTCTAAACGCTGTAAACAAAATAAAGTCATACCGTAAAATGTCTATGTAACACCTTTGAGTCAGATGGTTAACTGTCCTCTAATTGCTATACTGCTAAGATGATATGTACATGAACTGAACATAATTACCTTCTTGACCTATACTATGTAGTAGCTACAGAGGCAACCAGGCGTGATACAAACCCTGCACGAGTGTATGATGTTACCTAACTATTGACTTACTGACACAGTATGTGGGTCCACTTATAAGGACTTAAAATAACTTGTACATACATTAGCCATATGCGGTCACTTGTCATGCTAGGTATCACTTCACCTCACCTCGCCCACTCACAATGAAAACCTCAATGTAAACCTATTGAATAAGAAACATGTAGAAGATGCTGGAATAGATGATTTCTGTAGTAACAACAATGTTTTCTAACTTATAAACATACCGACGAGGGCTGTGTCAGGTACACTACTGGATCATCTTTAGACCAATGTACACAATGTCATGGACTATACACCCATTTACATGCTTATTAAGAGTATACATAATAAAATAACTAAAATAAATGGTAAGAGCTAGATCATACAAAAATTAAAATAGTGTTGACTTTAAGCACAGGCTACAGGAACATGATTGGCAAGACATGGTCTTGCAGGATGATCCAAATGTCATGTGGAGATCTATAATTAAGGTATTCTATTGTAGGGCCAGTATTCCCCGTACCCGGTGGCAGACCCCCAGGGGCGGGTCTCCGGGTAATCACTCCTCCCTAGTGTCTATCATACAAATCCAGGTGTGGTTGGAAGGTGAGAACGTCAGGCCAGGGGAAGTAGCTCAGAGGTAGAGCAGCCGCTTCAAAGTTGGAGGGCCCCAGGTTTGAGTCCCGGTTTCTCCAGAATGTTTTCACCAACCTCTACACTATGATAAACTGAGTATACAATGTCCAATCAGAAAATTATGTCTATAGGTGTATACCCCTGAATGGATGATCCCTCATGTTATTGATCTTATGAGGGAGAGAGAGAGATTGTATAGGAAGGCAAGAAATACTACCCTCGAAACAAGACACGGGAAAAACCCGTGAACGACTGGTGAATCTGTGAGCACATATTCTCGGGAAGATCCTGGGAATAGTACCTAGAATCCCGTGAATTCCCCTGATATTCCCCAGTTTTTAACAGGGCCCTCTAGTGAGATTTATACACATAAGTCTGATTCTTCAGCATAAAGTGAAGATGCCACAGTCCACCAGGGGCCTCTGTGTGAGCATGGAATCCTGGTTTGGTCCAAAGAACAGAGAGAGAGAGTGAGATGGAAAGAAATGAGAGGGCAAGAGAGACACAGAGAGAGCAAGAGAGATAGATAAAAAGAGAGAAAGAGAGAGAGAGAGGGAGAGGTAAAGGAGAGAGACAGAAAGGGAGAGGGAAACGGGAGAAAGAGAGGAAGGCAATAAAGGGAGGGAAGAGAGAAAAAGAGAGCAAAATAGAAAGAGAGTGAGGCAAAAAAAAAAAAAGAGGGAGAGCCTTGCCCCCCCCCCAAAAAAAAGGAAATTTGATTGACTTAAGCTACTGACAAAATTGATACATGAAGTTGATTGAATCATAATATTATGTGTCCCATTCTAATATGTGTGTGGTGCACATATGCATGGGCACTGACACATTCATCTGTGAAGATGTGTAATGTAGTTCTCACCATGAATATGACCTCAGTTGTCAAAATGGCATTAAACATTTATTACTCCTCACTCTCCCGTTCTAATAATTATGACCCTTATTGATATCTCACTAAATGTGCATGTTTGCTAGACATGTCTTGAACAGAGTTAAACCCTTTAAGGGCTAACCCTAATGCATTAATGCATTTTGGTTGTCATGATGCATTAATGCAGCCAGGGCTACATTCAAGCATCATGCTTATGCTTTGGGAAGATCAGCATGATGCCCCAATGAAGTGCTGGCAAGCAGACTCCCCAAGTCTTCATCGGTAAAACATGCCAGCCAATGGGCACGTTACACTACTGTATCAGCAGACCTTAAAGAGTTAGGTAGTATTTAGAGGCCTGGCAAATAGGCACTCAATGATTATAGGGCATGCTAAGTTGTTTACGGGCACTAAGTAAAGAGTCAGCTAAATTTAGACTGTCAAGGTTGTAGGGTGCAGGCAAACCACCTGTGGTACACACTTACAGAACAGGTCATTTTAGTCAGATGGGGAGGGGGATTTCTGGGGCATAAATGGGTGAATGTAAAAGCATATCTAAACTCAGCCTCCCATGAAAAATATACTGGCATCATTTAACACTGTCTGTGCTGTCTACTTAACCGTGTAAAAGCGCCCAAAATCTCACTGTGCCTTATTCACTGTACTAAATAAATACCCAGACATTTGGTTTGGTCTTTACCCCTGGTCCATATCCAAGACAGGTACTTATGAAATTTTAGTGCTGAAGAGTTATTTTAACATCTTCCCACCCCCACTATCCACTGGTACTTATATGAGACCAGCAATCATTGCTCAGTGTCAAGAATTAATCTTCTCAAAAATGAGCATCAAGATACTCACATGGAAAACTTTTCTGACTCTCTTTTGTGTCAGTTTTGGGGGAAAATATTTGGGGAAATCTCAAATTTACACCAGACTTCCTTCATATGGGATGCATGCCATAGTTCCATCCATTGAAAATACACTGTAACAGGTTTATGCCTAGGTCCATCACACCTCATGTATAGACTCACTATGAACTATGTGATATTTAATGGACTATAACTATGTGATATTTAATGGACTATTAACACATAAATACCATGTTATGACATGTGTCTGTCGAGAACATATTTGAGTATGATTTGAAAAATGAACGTGACATATCAGATGGAAATAGAACCACCCCTGTGCCCCCTCACCCCCTGCTGATACCTACTGAGCACTCCCAAACACCAACAGGACCAACCAGTTTGGGCTACACTGCCCCACCTCAGCTGTCATTTCCACCTGGCTCACCTACACACAAGACCTGTCTCCAAAAACTGAGGGTAACAGTGGGTAAGCATAAATTTGCCATTTTTCACCATTTTTTATTCATTATGACATGCAAAGGTCACCATTTTCTTGCTGCTCTATTCATAAGGGCACTTACAATCCTAAATAGGAAATGGCACTAGTATCTCACTAGTATCTTCATGAATGCTAATTCAAGCACTTTACCAGCATTTGCAATGATCCATAAAAGAAATCCTAAGTACTTGACTGGATCTTTATTTGCAATAATATGTGATATTGTACATCTGAAGGCATGATTGCAAACCTATACATGTAATTGTGTGGCCACTGGCTGTGTTCAGAAATAGCCCTCCTTATTGCAGCTGCATACTACTACTATACAACTAAGTGTGAGAGGCAGTCAGACCCTTTCCCAATCCAGGTCATAGTGGGCCCACCTTGTGTACTGATTACCTTACCTCTTATACAGTGTACCCATTCCCAGCCAGCCTAATTTGGGTAACTCACACAAGCACCTAGCAGAAGGTGACTTTACTTGTATGCAGGGTTGTTGTAGATTGCAACACTCATGGTCAGATTCCCCTTCTGTCCCAGTATATTTACATGTCTGTAGATGTGTCCACACTCACATCCATCTATGTACATACATTCCCTTTTATCCACATACACTCACATGCCTCATGTCCACATGCACCCCCTCACACATCCACATCCTCTCTATGTCCACATCCCCTCTAAGTGCACACACACCTCCCTCTATATACACACCCACCTCCCTCTGTGTCCACACCCACCTCCCTCTATGTCCACACCCCCCTCTCTCTGTGTCCACACTTAACTCCCTATATGTCCACACCCATCTACCTCTAGGCCTCCCCAGCCCCAGGCCATCTTTAAAAGGGGTCTATGTCTTGCTTTTCTATCCTCTCTGAGTGTGGGTGGTGTCCATAATGGTGTCCGACCTTAGCTGTCGGCTTGGCGTTAAACAACCATTACTCACTCACTCCCATCTACCTCTGTGTCCACACACACCTCCCTCTGTGTCCACACCCACCTCTCTCTATGTCAACACCCAGTTCCCTCTGTGGTCACACCCACTTCCCTCTGCGTTTACACCCACCTACAGTGGCCCACAAGGGTCAAATTGAAGTTGAAGTAAAGAGTTGACTTTCACAAAAAAAGTTAGAGTCCAAAACCAATATTAATGTTCAAAGTCAATTTCATTTCATTGCTGTCAAACTGTCAAGGTGTCAACTCATAAAAACCAACTTGTGACAGGTATCTTTTAGCATTGCATGGTGCACTCTATGTCTTTCTATATGAACAAAGTTTATACCAGCAACTACTGGGTAGCTATCGGTTCCCTCACACAAAAACTGATGGTTCCACACCAAGTAGTTGGTGGTTCCAGCATCCTGTAACTGGTGGTTCCCACCCACTGTAACTGCGGTTCCACACCTATCCGCTACTGGCACTGGATCCCATACCAAGTAGCTGCTGGTTCCCACACCCAGCACTTGGTGGTTCCCATGCACATTAGTTGCTGTTTCCTGTACCCAGTACATGCTGGTTCCCACATCCAGTAGCTGCTGGTTCCCATATAAAATGGTTCCTAACCCAAGTAGCTGCTGGATCCCACACCCTTGCTGGTTCTTGCACCCAGTACCTGCTCGCTTCCACATAGAGTAGCTGGTAGTGGTTCCCACATCCATTAGGTGCTGGTTCCTGCACCCACTTCCTGCTGGTTCCCAAATAGAGTGCCTGCTGGTTCCTACATCAGGTAATTGCGGGTTCTTAAAAGAGTAGCTGTCAAAATAAGTCAATTGGATCAGGATAGGTCAAATTAGGTCAAATATGTTGAAAATAGGTCATATTGGTCAAAAGTATGTCTATTCGGGTAGCATAGGTCAAATTATTTCAAATATGGTGAAAATAGGCCAAATTGGTCTAAAGCAGGTCAATTAGGGTAGGATAGGACAAATTAGAGTAAATATGGTGAAAATAGGTCAAATTGGTCAAAAGTAGGTCAATGAGGTCAGAATAGGTGAAATTAAGTGAAATAGGGTGAAATTAGGTCTAATTGATAAAAAGTAGGTCGATAAGGGTAGGATAGGTCAAATTAGGTCAAATATGCTGGAAAAATATGTCAAATTAGTGAAAAGCAGGTCAAATAGAGTAGGATAGGACAAATTAGAGTAAATATGGTGAAATTAGGTCAAATTGGTCAAAAAAAGATAAATAATGTCAGGATAGTTCAAATTAAGTCAAATAGGGTGAAAATAGGTCTAATTGGTAAAAAGTAGGTCAATAAGGGTAGGATAGGTCAAATTAGGTCAAATATGGTGAAAACCAGTCAAATTGGTCAGAAATAGGTCGATAAGGTCAAAGTAAATCAAATTAGGTCAAACATGGTGAAAATAGGTCGAATTGGTCAAAAGTAGGTCAATTAGGTCAGGATGGGTCAATTAAGGTCAACTATAGTGAAAACAGGTCATATTGATCAAAAGTAGGTCAATTAGGTCCAATAATTAAGGTGTCACCACCCTAAATCGGACCACTTCCGGGTTTACTGGCCAAATAGTCCCTTCTGAACTTAGTTATTTTGAGGAATTTGGCCCCAAGGGAAGGGAAAGAGGGGCCAAACCCATTGTTATTTGGTATAAGAATGATGAGGAGGAGTGTTTCAATAGGCCCAGAATATTTTTTGTTCAAAACATAAATTCAGTGGAAGTTTATGGGGTGAAGGGGTCCTGATGTGTATTCATGCGCTAATCAGGCCTCACCATGCAAAAATCACTACCTGGTCACCATGGCAATTTGCGCAAAATCTAGCCTGACTTTGTTTATGTGGACCTATCTTATTTTTTTCTCCATTTCATAAGCTAAAATATGGTGTAGGTTGCTAAGCACTGTGAGAATTTTAAGTATATTTAATATCAGGTCAACGGTGGAAGACCTGTGATTTTTCGGATGGTCACAAGGCATTTGGGGTGGTGACACCTTAATAGGAAAAGCTGATTTTAAAACATATCCCAGTCAGGGGGGCATTTTTGAGGCCTTTTCACACTTTTTTAACAATAAGTGTTGGTTTTTTGTGCTGGACACCTCTTGTATATGGGATTTGTGTCGAAAAATGATAGAATTTCAAGGAGTTTTGGCTTAAAAATGTCTAATTTTCACAAAAATTAGACCTTGAAACTAACTCCCTTTTTTCTAGTCCTTACAGGCATTTTATAGGAAAATTTCACTTCCTAACTAAATCTGATGAAATGGGTAATTCTTTTTAACTTACCTATCATTTAAAGGAGCGAATATCATGACACTATATAATGGAACATTCCAGGGGTGAAATATCCCAGAATTCCATTGATTGTTATGGTTACCATGGCAACATAACAACATGTTTCCTCTCTAAGGGGCCTATTTTGGGTCAAATTTGGCTATTTTGGCCCCAAAAATGCCTGTTTTAGGGCCTTTTCACCAATTCTACTGACTTCCCTAATTCTCACATGGATGTTCTGGGCTGTCTTCTAATGCATATTTGCCATAACAAAGTCAGGCTAGATTTTTCTCTATGTCAGAGTAAAAACTTGTAGCTAGAAAAACAACCTTTTTAGGGCAGTTTTGGTCTACACACATCCCACCACTGTCCCAAATGGCCCAAAATACCAATAAAATATGGTTTTTAGGTAGAATCTGGGGACAAATTATGATTGACGGTCCTCAAAATGTTTCGTTTATGAAGGAATCTTTTGTTAACCATGGCAACAACAAAACCAGCTTTTCTGTTAAGGTGTCACCACCCTAAATCGGACCACTTCCGGGTTTACTGGCCAAATAGTCCCTTCTGAACTTAGTTATTTTGAGGAATTTGGCCCCAAGGGAAGGGAAAGAGGGGCCAAACCCATTGTTATTTGGTATAAGAATGATGAGGAGGAGTGTTTCAATAGGCCCAGAATATTTTTTGTTCAAAACATAAATTCAGTGGAAGTTTATGGGGTGAAGGGGTCCTGATGTGTATTCATGCGCTAATCAGGCCTCACCATGCAAAAATCACTACCTGGTTACCATGGCAATTTGCGCAAAATCTAGCCTGACTTTGTTTATGTGGACCTATCTTATTTTTTTCTCCATTTCATAATCTAAAATATGGTGTAGGTTGCTAAGCACTGTGAGAATTTTAAGTATATTTAATATCAGGTCAACGGTGGAAGACCTGTGATTTTTCGGATGGTCACAAGGCATTTGGGGTGGTGACACCTTAATAAGGTCAGGATAGATCAAATATGGTTGAAATAGATCAAATTGGTCAAAAGTAGGTCAATTTTGTCAAAATGTAGGGTACGATAGGTGAAGTAAGGTCAAATATGCTGGAAATAGGTAAAAGTAGGTCATTTAGGTCAAATTATGTCGAAATCTGTCAAAATAAGGTCTACTATGACTATTTTTGACCAATCTGACCTAATAACTATATTTGACCTAATATGACCCATTCTAACCTACTTTGACCTAATCATGCTACTTTTGACTGAATTGACCTATTTTAAGATATTTGATCTAATTTGAACTATCCTTACCTAATTGACCTTCTTTTGAACAATTTTACCTATTTTCACCATTATTTGACCTAATTTGACCTATCTTAGCCTGATTTGACCTACTGACCTACCTTTGACTAATTTGACCTACTTTTACCATATTTGACCTGATTTAACCTCCTTGACCCACCTTTAACCAAATTGACTTATTTTCGCCATATTTGACCTACCTAAGCCTACTTTGACCTACTGGACCTAATTTTGACCAATGTGATCTATTCTTACCACCGTTGACCTAATTTGATAGAATTTGACCTGATTGACCCATTTTCAACCAATTTGACATTATTTTTTCCTAGTCTGACCTTATTTCATTCAATTTTACCTACTTGGAACCAATTTGACCTATTTCGACAAATTTTAACTATCTTGACTGCTTATGACCTAGTTTCACGCAACTTTCCCTATTTGCCCATTTTTGACTTATATGACCTTTTTCATCCAGAATTTATCCAGATCACTTTTTTGCTACTAGGTATGGGAACCGGTAGCTACTCTATATCGGAACCAGCAGCTACTGGATATGGGAACAAGTAGCTACTGTATGGGAACCAACAGCTACTGTTTTCAGAACTAGCAGTTACCTGATGTGGGAACCAGCAGGCACTCTATTTGGGAACCAGCAGGTAGTGAGTGCAGGAACCAGCACCTAATGGATGTGGGAACCACTACCAGTTACTCTATGTGAAAGCCAGCAGGTATTGGGTACAAGAACCAGCAAGGGTGTGGGATCCAGCAACTACTTGGGTTAGGAACCAGTTTATATGGGAACCAGCAGCTACCTGATGTGGGAAGCAGTAGCTACTGTATGTGGGAACCAGCATGTACTGGGTACAGGAAACAGCAACTTATGTGTATGGGACTACCAAGTTCTGGGTGTGGGAACCAGCAGCTACTTGGTATGGGATCCAGTATCAGTAGCTGATTGGTGTGGAAACACCAGTTACAGTGGGTGGGAAACACCAGTTATGGGATGCTGGAACCAGCAGCTACTTGGTATGGAACCATCAGTTATTGTGTGAGGGAACCAATAGCTACCCAGTAGTTGCTGGTATAGACATATAGAAAGACATAGAGTGTACCATGCAAAGCCAAAAGATACCTGTCACAAGTAGGTTTGCATTCATGAGTTGACACCTTGACAGCTTGACAGCAATGAAATGAAATTGACTTTGAACATTGATTTTGCTTTTGGACTTACACTTTTTTTGTGAAAGTCAACTCTTTGCTCCAACTTCAATTTGACCCTTGTGGGGCACTGTACCCACCTCCTTCTGTGTCCACACCCACCTCCCTCTATGTCCACACCCATTTTCCTCTGTGTCTACACCCACCTCCCTCTGTATCCACACCCATCTCCCTCTGTGTCCACACCTGCCCTCCCTCTATCTTCCTACCCATCCCCACTATGTCCACACCCAAAGCTCTCTGTGTCCACACCCACCTCCCTCTGTGTCCACTCTCATGTCCCTCTATGTTCACACCCACCTCCCTCTATGTTCACACCCACCTCCCTCTATGTCCACACCCACCTCCTTCTATGTCCACACCTACTTACCTCTTTGTCCACACTCACTTACCTCTTTATCCACAACCACTGACCTCTTTGTTCACACACACCTCACTCTTTGTACACACCAAACTCCCTCTATGTCAACACCCACCTCCCTCTATGTCCACACCCACCTCCTTCTGTGTCCACACCTCCACCTCCCTCTATGTCCACACCCATCTCCCTCTTTGTCCACTCTCACCTTCCTCTATGCCCACACTCACATCCCTCTGTGTTCACACCCACCTCCCTCTATGTCCACACACACATCCCTTTGTGTCCACTCTCATCCCCCTCTATTTCCACATACATCTCCCTCTCTGTCCACACCCACTGCCCTCTTTGTCCACTCTCCCCTCCCTCTATGTCCACATCCATTTCCCTCTGTGTCCACACCCACCTCCCTCTATGTCCACACCCACCTCCCTCTATGTCCACACCCACTTACCTCTTTGTCCACACCCACTTACCTTTTTGTCCACACCCACTCACCTCTATGTCCACACCCACCTCCCTCCATTTCCACACCCACCTCCCTCTGTGTCCACACCACCCCCTCTGTGTTCACACCACCTCCATCTGTGTCCACTCTCACCTCCCTCTATGCCCAACCTCACATCCCTCTGTGTTCACACTCACATCCCTTTGTGTCCACTCCCATCTCCCTCTATGTCCACATCCATTTGCCTCTTTGTCCACACCCACCTCCCTCTGTGTCCACATCCACCTTCCTCTATGTCAGCACCCACCTCACTCTGTGTTCATACCCACCTCCCCTATGTCCATGGCCACCTCCCTCATTATCCACACCCACCTCCCTCTATGTCAACACTCAATTCCCTCTTTGTTCACACCCACCTCCCTCTGTGTTTACACCCACCTCCCTCTGTGTCCACTCTCACCTCCCTCTATGTCCACACCCAGCTCCCTCTATGTCCACACCTACCTCCTTCTGTTTGGTTTGGCATAACCTAGTGAGTAATGGATATACCATTTGTCTTTATAGGTGCATGAAGTTGGACCAATGAAGACCTGGAGGCAACATCCTACTAAGTGGTTCAAGAGGACAACACGTTCTACTCCATATGATTTTTTCAAAATTTTCAAAGGTTCTCTAAAATTGTTATTTGACATGTATGCACATATTTGCCAATGATTTTTTCTGATATCCCCTTTTCATCGACCATGATCACTGAATGGTTGATAGTATGGAGAAACAATGAATTTCTACAACATGCTTGGCAAAGTCCTAGATCTTTTTTTGGTTTTTGTGGCCCATAGCCTTTAACCATTACAGCTATGTAATAATGCTATCCGTAGTATCAAGCACATCTAACAAACTGTGAACAGGTCAGCTTGACTCGTACACCTGGCCTTCAGAACTGGTCATGTGACCATAGCACTGAGACACACACAGAGGACCTGCCCTCCCCCCACTTGGCCCTTCGTAGGATGTGTTACAGTTACTGATTGTTAATATTTATGGGTCTTTTCGGGCAAACAAACCAATGCATTAAGTTGACCTTTGGGTAAGATGACTAGGATGCACTTACCTGAAAACTATACACACATTGGAATTAGATCTTAATCTCTTGTTGTACATGTTAAATCATGTAATTTACATACCAATCATAGGAGCATTCCATATAGTCATCTAACAATATCCTATCTAATATATTGAGGAGCTTCTACTCATGGTGTAGTCACCTAACCATGTGTTGCCAATGTCTGCCTGCAGCTAACCACCCTGTGACATCACAGAGGCCTAACTGTAACACACCCTAATGGTCACGACTTTGACAGCTCTCATACCCCCTCCTCCACAGTAGGGCCGCACACACCTCTTAACCCTTCAAGGGCCTCTGATGCATTAATGCATCATGTCCATTGGATATCATGATGCACCAATGTATGAAGTGCATATTAGGAGTTCAAAGTGACATGGCATTGGTTAATTGGAGTCTTAGAATGGAAAACAAGCAAGTCATTCCCATATTAGGAGCCCAGTCACATAGTATTGTTATATTTGGAGCAGTTACTGCTACAAATACATATGTTGCAGACTGGTAATACCTACACAGCCGTTGTTCTGTTTACTGGTGTCTATTTTTACACATCCCATGTCACTTCAGGTACATACAGAGTGATTGGTGGTTTTGGGTTTTAGGTATTTAACACAAGGCGATCCTGGATAGTCATTGGTAGGTGTCACACACTGCTATTTTACAGGCTGGGTTTATATGTATACATGTTTATTTTAGTAATTGTTAATGTGGGTTAGAGTTTTAGCACAAGGTGATCCTGGACAGTCAGCAGTACCGGGGTAGGCATCGCACACTGCTATGTACAGGCTGGTTCTATATTTTAGTGGTTGGTAAGGTGGGATTAGAGTCTGCATGCTCTCCAACACTTAATTGGAGCATTATGCCGACCCTTTTGCAGTGTGTGTATCAACTCATATGGTCGTCATGATGCATGAATGTAGCATCATGATGACCGATGGGCATGATGCATTAATGCATTAGTGGTCCTTCAAGGGATGTGATGGTTGGTGAGTTGGGATGTAGTGGTTCAGGTTGGTGAGTTGATGCATTTGATGCATGGCCATCAAAATTTATATGATGCCAAACTATAGTCCATCCCTGATTACTTGTCACTTGTACATATAATAACTGCAACCTATAGTCCATACTGAACACATGTAAACAGATTCATTTCCCTTGGACTATGGGCAGAAGGAGGGGTCAGCTAGTGCTGGAGGAATGGATAGGCTTGTAGCTTACTGCCGGTGGGGGGCCCATTCATATTTTTGAGATACAGAACCTTTAATATTATATAGGATTATGCAGTAATTTGTCACATTATTCCCCATATTCATATCCAAAAGTTGACAGATTTTTTTCATAACTTCCTGAGCACTTAGATTATAAGCATATCTTTGTAATGAATGAAGTATCAACATATAGTCCAAGTGGTAACACATTTGACTCTATATCAAGAGATCTTGGGTTCTATTTTATGCCAGGGAATGTAAGAACATCTGTGAGCCAGCAAGCAGAAATGAGGGTTCCTGCAGGATTTAGTACCTGTTTTAGCCACCAGGGGGCACTACTATGGGCTAGAATAGGAAAATATGCCTAAAACTGCTATAGGCTACTTTTTTATGGACAATCCAATGATTTTTTATAAAACATTCTATTTTTGGGGGAAAGGGTCCATATTTGGCATTAAAAAGAATGTTTTTGGGCCAAAATAGGCATTTTTGTTGATTTCTGTTGCCATGGAAACATTATTTTCATTCTAAATAAGAAAATCGATGATCCCATTTGAAGGAACATTTCATAAGGTCCACTATGGTGTAAACAGAATGAAAATACCATTTCTACATCGAAAGTTATGGGCAAAAGAATGAAAATTTATGCTTATTTAGCTAATTAGCATAAATTATGCTAATTACAGATGTATCTCATGACCAATGGGACTTATGGCTTATTGACATTCACAAAATAGTCATACCTACCCATATTTAGCAAGCCATTCCTCCAAAACTAACAGGAGTATCTTCTCATGCCATATATCACTGTAAAGCTAGTGATCTGAATTTTAAAGTTGACTTCTAGCATGGAGCACCCTTTCTCCTTGCCTCTACACATCTATACAAATATTTTGGGAACATTTCGATTTTCTTTTTTTTAATTTGGCTACCATAAAATGTTTTTTAATGTTTGTCAACATTTTTTCATCATACAATTGATGTTTCTGGGACAAACCCCCTCTCTTTCAAACGGTTTTTACTAACCCTGTTATTAAGCTATACTATCATAGAATGTGTTTGTCTGAAATATAGACAGATTGCAACCCCTCTTTTCCCTCTCCTGCAAACCTTGAAATATGCAGATACAACCTTGTTGCACTAAGGCAATGACATATGGATGAAAATCAATATGAAAAGCAAATGCTGTCACTCACTGTTAGTATCAAAGACACAAAAACAATCTATTATCCAATAATTTGTAATACACTAATGAGGTTTATTATATAGAAGTCATTCTACCCAATTTACAAATTGATATTTATGTAGTAGATTAATTTGTTATCATTCCATAATAAAACTGATTTAAACTAAAACTTTCCCAAAAATATTATTTAGATGACTTGTTTTAAGATAAGTGGAAATTTTATCAGTGGTCTCATGCATTAGTCATTTGAATTTGTGTAGAAAAGTAATTTTTGCTTAATTTAAATTTATTTTGAATACTTTGCAAATTTTGAGGGGCCCAGATAAACTTCCTTTATAATTGAGGCTGGTGCCCCTTTTCCTATGCCCCTGATTCATGTTCCACTTGAAATAACTACTACCCACACATTCACTTTAACTCACGGGCATGTACTTTTGTTTTCTTTATGCAGGTAGTCAACTGCAACACAGGAGCTTGATGAAATCTGCTAGATAGCACATATTAAGAGAGGTACTCCAGAGAAGAGGGCTGGCTGAAAAACAGCACAGTGGTGCCACCCATATGATATTTTTATTGCTGTCATAGATGTTCTGTCAGAAATAAGATATATTAAGTGTGGCTATTTAGGGAAACCAAACTTTGAGAGGCTTGCATTGTTGATTCCTGGATTCATCATGCCTTTTTTGGTAGATTTGAATAAAAAGATTCAGACATGCAGTCTTGAATTCTAAACAAAAGAAAATGTAGTTACAATACCCTGTCTATAAGGTGCACCCCACATTTAAGGCACACCCAGACCTTTCTAATATGATAAAAGGATATGTAAATGTTGTATATTTTATTCTAATCAATGGATCTTCAAAATTCAAGAACCAATAGCCATCCCAGTGCTTCCTTCACCCACCTTTACCACTGAATGTGGATGGGGGAATATTGCAGAGATTTTGGGGGAAAATTTACTCCCAGAGAGAAAATGTACTCCCAGTTTTGCTGCATCTAGAAGATGCACCAAAGGGCAATTCTTGCATATAAGACATGCCATATACATGGTGTATTACAGTATAATATTGCAAAGGCATTTTATGCTATGTTCCTGCCCCCTGGTGGCCAAGACTAGAACTTCAAATCCTCTATGTAAGAATGTATGGTAGTAATAGCAGTGTAGATGTAAGGGTAAATGGTTTTCCATGTTAAAAATCAATTATCAAATTGAGATCACACCTTTCAGTGTTATATTGCATAAGAAAATACTCCTAATAGTTTGAGAGAAATAGCTTGTTAGATATGAACCCATGAGTATTTATAACCATATCCCCAATCTCAATATGTTCTAGCTCTATTTGGCCTTGAAATACATCCATTTATTTCATTATAACTTCTGGTGTAAGAATGGTATGTTCTCTCTGCCTTCACCATAGTAAACCATGGACCTTTCCCATAAATGGGTTCCTTGATTTTCTTTTGCTCCTTTGTGCTCCCTTGTGGCAAAATTAGGAAATAAATCTAGCACGGGCTAGGCACCAATCCTGTTTACCTGTTTGAGACTATATGTGTGATGAAAATCCTGAATATTTTCATTACGGTGGAGCTTACTCTATTCAATATGCTGATGCTGGCTTTTTTAAGGTAGATGGCTCTAATGCCAATCATGTTTTCTGTGCAGGTTTCTGCACATGTGTACTTCTCTATGGCTAGTGAACGACTATACAAAATCATAGCAGGCCCATGAAGCTGAGGTGAACTCTCAACCTTCTGTGTCTACACCAGGTACACTAACTAGTTAGGCCACAAAGCCAGCTGGCTGTGTTTGGGTTTATGAGCAGTATTTAGCCTGCATGATGTAATTCTATTATTTTCAGGAGATTTTCAATGTGGAAAAACGATTCAAAAGTGCATGGGACCACATGATGGTAATATATTTTCTGGGTACAGAAAGTTGATCAAAATATTCAGGGAAAGTAAGCCAAAAAATTAGCTACTCTTTAATGAGATTCCATGCAAATTATGGCAAAATACTGTATAACCCTATGGTAGATTCATAGATAAATATCTCATAAACTAGCATGGGACCCTATGCTAGTTTATAAGACTGCTTTCTTTGTACTATTAGAAAGAGAAAGTAATTACAAACATCTGGCGAAAATTTAGCTACTTTTAGCCTATGGGCGCCATCCACCTTCCCCATTTATTGCCCCCATTCTAGATGTATTTATTACCCAAATAAAGGCTCAAATCAAAATATAAGTCAATGTGTCTAGTTTTGTGTGAATCTCTATATTGCTCAGAATCTATCAATCGAAATGATGGCGTTTCAAGGCTAGATCTACATCAAAGACAAATACAATGAGGAAAGTCTCATCATAGGAATACAAACTATCGATTTCAAACCTTAAATTGAGGTTAGAAGTGGGGGTTATTTGCAAAAGTATTTTCAATATTCCTGTGATATCACGTGAATTTACTGTCATTTCACGTGATCCCGTGATATCACGTGAATTTCTGCTCACAGAATCCCGTGAATTCACGCGTAAAATTCACGGGAACGACACCAGTTCAACACGTGATTTTACTGGTGAATTCACGTGAATTTGTTTCAAGGGTATGGATCTTGATGACTGGCAGGTGGTAAATCATTATAGAAACATGGTTGATACTGCAGTTTTTAATTGTAGGAAAGAAAAAATAGATGAGTTATTGGGAGAAAAAAAAGATGATCCTACTAAATTATGGCAAGCCATAAGAAAACTTTTACCTAATAAAACTGCATCAACACTGATTAAATTAAGAAATAATACAACCAACCTCTTTTAATACCACGTGAAGGCTGTGCAGAATATATCAATCATTTCTTTTCAACTATTGGTGTAAAACCTACATAAGGCACTGTTGTCACCTGGTGTCATATATCATAATCACACTGCACAGCTTGGAACACCAGGCCATGATGTTGACCTGACTTACCCGGTACAGAAAGAAGAATTATTAAAATATATTAAAGATATTAATATCTCTTAGCCATCTGCAATACCTCACCTTAAGTCTTTTGTGTTAAAAGATGCTTTTATTGCCATTCCCAATGTAGTTTTAAATCTGTATAATAAGTGTATTGAAACATCTACATTTCCAACTGATTGGAAAAGTGGTACTATTGTGCCCTTACATAAGAAGTCAAATTCATTAGATCTTAATTACTTCAGGCTGATCAGCCTTTAACCTGTACCAGGAAAATTTTTAGAAAAAATACAATGAATAGATTACAAGTATATATGGAGGACCATAGTCTCCTGACGACTGCCCAGCATGGCTACCATAAGGGACGCTCAACACAGACCGCTATTGGGGAGCATATCAACAATATTCTAAACAATATTATAGATGAAGAAAACTACATATAGCCTATATTTAGATTACAAAAAAAAGCAGAAAAATTAACCGCTTTTGGACTCTGCAAAAAACAACAACAATGTAATATATACAGCAACAGCATGGTGTGCCATACCACTCATATGACAGTAATAACCAAATATGCAAGTACAGGGGGGCCTAGCGGAGGTAAGGCAAAGCGCCCAAGCTAGGAATAAACTCATTTATTCAATTTTATTGTGTAAATGTTTTTATAGACCCAATAAAAAACTTAAAAAAAAAACCCTTAAACTATGCAATTTTTACTTTTGCTTTTTACTCTTTTACTTTTTTCCACACAGGATACATGATAGAACACAACCTTAACCCGCGTACAAGATGCAGTGCGCATATAAGGCGCACCCCCAACTCAGGCAGGTCAGTTTCCCGTAATAGGCGCACTTACTGCCTTAGAATGGGTATTCTGAAAACCCAGCATATAAGGCGCACCCCTTATTCAGCAGGGATGGTTCCCATACAAGGCGCACCTTGTACAGGAGCTACCTTTATTTAAGTTATATAATGTTGATCATATGAATTTTAGAATGTCAAAAATCAGGTGTGAGCTGAAGTAGAACTTAACTCCAACATTGTATATTCAGTTTTTTTTTCAATATTTGAGCAGTCTAATAATGTTGTGGCATGTGAGGGAATGAATATAAATTATCACATAATCTAAACATAGTTTTAATATTTGTTTGGGGGATACCTAAGTTCATGTATGTTCCCAATAAGTTAGTAATGGTATAGTGGTGGAGTCTGGTGTGAATTCTAGGAACCATTTAAGCACAGACAGAACATGACACCAGAATGCAGTACTGAATGGTACTATGGCAGGAGATTGGCGTAATGCTGAATATAAATCTCTTGATTGAAAGGTCAATACTATACATGTATAACCCTACCTACCTGTGCCTACCTACCTAGCCTACCTACCACCACAACAAAAGCAAAAGCAAAATATCCTACAGATTTGTCACTGTTTATAATCAGTGAAATGATTGGAAACGATTATTTGAAGGAGTTAGGATCCGCTTTATTAATTCACATGGACGCACTACACTATCTTACATGTGAAGACAGTCCCCCCAAGCAATACGGAAGACTCATGCTGTGGAAATACTTGCACACAACGCACCCTTTCAAATATGAAAAACTAAGGTCTGCTTTAGAAAATATCAGTCTAGGTCGAAAATTTTACGATTTCAACTTAGTGGTGAACATCAGAGAGAAAAAGGATTTCATCAGCGTGACAGCCGCCCGTGTACAAAAAAAAATAACGCCACCGTTCATTTTATTGCACGTCCTACGTGGACTCAACTAGAAAAAAGGCAAGGCATTTGTTTTGAGCGCAGGAATAGAAGGACTGAAGGACTCAGGAGGGAAAGATTGAACAACTTACTGAACACAACACCAGGAGCGCCACCTGTGGGGGACATTCGTCACAAACAAAGGTAAGCCACGAGTCACAAAGTGAAGGGAGAAGTGAACTTAGCCACATAGTGAGTCAGGATTGCTTTTCATTGTGACGAGAGAGAGAAAAGCACTGGATCTTTCCTGATATCAGGTCTGCCTCTCACGTCGGCGGTGAACCGACACACAGTAACAGAGCCTGGAAGAGATGTGGCCTTGTGACGGCACAGGCAGTGACAGCTGACAGCTTATGTCTCCAGACACTCCTAAGGAGGATCGCAAAACAGAGGAGCTAAGTGTGCCACAGGGACAAGGCACACGCGTAAGAGGTTGAATGGGTTCTAAAGTGCAGCCCATAACAGATGGGGTATGGACCTTCTCGATATCCTTTGGGGTGAAGCGTGTTTATATACCCCTTGTCTATGTAGAACGCGCAACTAAGGTGTCCAACGAGAAGTGTGAAAATAAAAAGCGAATAATCTAAACCATCTGTTGTGTTTTGTCAAATCTATTCTATTGCTTAGGCGTCTCTAATGTGGCCACCTGGAAAAAAGCAGGCACACTCATGTTGTTTGTGGTCATGGCAACAATTTATAGCTCGCTGAGTTGGTACATCGTTGTTCCAGTACAAAATCCTTGCACCACATTGCAAAACGGGTGAAATTCATTACTCTGCCACTGATTTACACAAGGTTAGAGTGCAATTCACAAACAGCACTTCACAAATTTGAGAAAAGGTGGTTCTAGGGGTTCACTAAGTCCAGCTATAAGCAGTTCCAATAATATCCACTAGGTATCAGGTGTGAAGAAAACACTAGTTTTTTTTACCACAAGCGCAGGCAGCTAAAAGCAGTTCCAATGATATCCGCTAGGTGTCAGTGCGCCACTAGTTTTTTAAACTCCACTAAACCCAGCTATAATAGTCCAGGCAAAATAGTATTCAACCTCAAACAAATTGCAACCAAAGGTTTCTCACAACAATACATTTCTATAAGGTCCCTAGAATCACATCCTAAAAGTCCTCAGCGATCCTCCCTGGCTAACTATGCCTAATAAGCCATATTTTTAACCTAAAATGCTTAGTTACGGCCATTTCTATGTAAGATAAAGAAAAGCAAAGATTACCTACCCCCCTAAATCAGTACCATAGATTTCAGTTGTAAATGAGTATCTTCATCTTCCTGTTTATTCCAAAGGGTGAAATCCTTTTCCACCACATTGACATAGATCATCTCGACGACAGGCACATAAGTGAACAGATAATAGGAAAACCAAGAACACAATGTACAATTTTCTATGAACTAAAATAATGTCCAGTTCTTTGAATATCACTCTTCTCCCCCCAGTCGATATGATCAGGAGGGGTGTGGAAAAGGATGACTGCTACCTGCGACACATGTATACAATAATGGTTAGTTATCTCCCCCCCCTGGGAAGCAAGTTTTCGAGGGTACTATATAAAAATTTAATCCAGGCAAAAAAAATGTCAGTGTTGCAGTTAAGCAGTCTCTTCACAATCCTGCGTATGTCCACGTCGCCCTCGTCGAGTGGCAGGTAGGAGCTCCCTGGCACCAGCCCTGTTATAAGGCTGTGTGGGATCTTGGCAAAGTGGGACGCCCTGCAGTTGTTGGTGGAGCACTGTCATCAGCTGAGGGTTCCTGACCCAAGGACTCTGGGGCCTGTGCAGAGCTAGGAGCAGGCAGTGGCACTGGATCCATGGATGGCTGATCCATCCCTGGCTCGTCCCCAAACATAGACACAGGCGGTGTGGAATCTAATGAAGCAGTATTAGGGGCTTCCAAAGCTGAGTCAGTGGGCATGGTTGGTGCAGACATTGTTGGGCCGTGAGCTAACAAGGGACATGAGCTGGTGGGTCTGTGAACCGGGGTGAACTTGCGAAGATGCTGACAGTTGCGTAGGGTCACCCGCCCTGAGCCATCAACGCAGACGGCATACTGATGGAACTGCCGAACCTCAATCACTACACCTGTACGCTCCCAGCGTTTGGGATGGTTACCCAGCAAGTTCTGTATATAAACATGATCACCCACTTTGAGCTCAGGTAACTGTCTGGTATGGGCACTCCAATTCTTACGTTCTCGGGAGTGGCGCTGTGCAAGTGGCTTCTCACGGTGAGACATCACCTCTTTCCATGTCTCATAAGGGGTATACTTGCCCATCAGGATAGGAATGGCATCACGTATGGGTTGACCAAATAGAATCACTGCCGGCGAGACCTTTGTCTCGGGGTCACCAGAGTTCCTGTATATCAACCTAGCACGCTGGAATTTATTAACATCTAGAAATCCGGTAGGGCCTGTGTTATTCATTAGCATACGTTTGACTGTTTTTACTGACTTCCCAGACTTAAACTGAGGGCCCCATCTGAGGTCAGCTCTTCAGCTATGCCAAATGTGACAACGGAGTCGTCTGACCAGACCATCTGCACCAGACTCTGACTTGAACACCATGGGCCAGTTAGAGTACCTGTCCACAACCACAACATGGTCTGTTCCTTTGAAAGTAAAATAGTCAGCACACACCATCTGGAATGGGTATACCGGGTGAGGGATCTCTGCTGGCGGTTGCATGGGGTTGGACTTGGCTATACAGTGGCAATGAGGGCACTGATCCCTGATTCTTGCAATGTCCGCATTGATATCTGGCCAATAGACAGAGTCCACAGCCAGTGCTCGCATGGCACTGACACCCTAGTGGGCAGCATGAAGGGCATTCAAGATGACTGGGCAGAGTGTGGGTGGAATGATAATACGTTGGCCCATGAGAACCACACACATGTGGTCAACATAACGGAGAATCGGCGTAAGTCATACGGAAGGTCACATGAGTCCGAGGGAAACCCGTTTTCTAGTTGGCTGATAAGTTCCACAAAAGTAGGGTCAGATGCTGTGGCCTGATGTACCATATCCCATGTGACCACAGGGTAGACGGCCTTTAGGGCAGATGTGGCAGCAGCCACGATAGACACATCATCAGCGGGCGATGTGTCCGTGCCCTCAGAGCACAGGCTGAGTAGTGTCTCATGGCGGGATGTTGGTGAAATGTGGACAATGACATCGGATTCAGGTGGTTCACCGGGTAGGTAGAGGTGATTAGGCTGGCCGACATGATGTCTGGAGGCAGCATCGGGCCCCTGATTCTTTTTGCCAGGCACATGAACTACCGTAAACCTGTAGGCCAGGGTTTTTTCCTTTAGATTCAGAAGCCGCCGATTACTGATGTCTGTGAGGGATCTGTCATTGATTATTTGTAATAGTGACTTGTGGTCTGTGGCAACAATTAGATCCTCACAGCCCAGGACATAATAGCGTGTCTGATGGAGTGCATATGCCACTGCCAAAGCCTCCCCCTCAATAGGGGCATACCTGCTCTTGGCTGGGTGCTTGAACCAACTACCGACAAGACACAACTTCCAACCATCATGGCAGCATGCTAGGGTGTGGGTGAGGCATTGGCAGTACTTCTGCATAAAAAAAAATCCAATGCAATCAACCGACCAGTCTGTGGCCAGGCATGTGATGCGGGAGGGGTCAAAGAGGCGAACATCCTCTTTCATCTCTGCGATTATAATGTCTTTGGACTGCTGGAATAGCTGTTCCAATTGTCTTGTCCACTTAGTGGAGGGTTTGAGCAGGGTGCAAAATGGCTTCATCTAGCGGGTCATGGCAAATGCATAGGCTCCTTAGTTGATCAAACCAAACCATGCTCGTGCTCCAGTGATCTCAGCTGGGGTGGGGAAGTTCCTTATGTCATCCAGGAACTTGGTGCTGGGACATATATTGGTCAAAGTGATGTCGAGGCCCACAAAGTCCACAGTTTCTTGGGCAAACTGGAATTTCTTAGGGTTTAGGGTGATGCCATTGCGAGCACAGAGATCCAACCATTCGCAGGCCTGGAAGAAAGCTGCTTCAATGGATTCCGTGCACATGCATGTGTCATTCACACATTTTACCTTGTTCGGGAAGTCAGCAATGATGGCATCAAACCGTTGGTTGTAGGCATCTCCACTCGACAGGAATCCCTGTGGGGCCACCTTGTACCTGTAGCAACCCCATGGTGTGATGAATGTGGTAATGTGATGGTCTCCCTCATGAATGGGTACTGAGTGATAACCATTCCAAGTATCTGTGATGGTCTTCCTCATACCCTGTGGGACGCGGTCATCCAGGTGGAAAGGTGTGGGCACATGATGGGTTTGGCGGACAGAGTGCCGGTTCTGTGGCTGCAAGTCAACTGACCTCCTTGGAGAGCCATCGGCTTTGCCTGTGACCACCATCCTGGAGCACCATGTGGTGGGGGTGTTGGGACTGACCCGTTCAAGTACACCTATGCGTACATCTTGTTCCAGATCAGCAAATACTTTGTCCTGCCAGTGGATGGGAACAAGAGCAGGTTTGTGTACAGCCACTGGTGTAGCATTGGGATCAACATGTAGCTCGAGAGGTTCACAACGCATGAGGGGTAGTGGCTGATGCTCACACACATTGAGCGTGGTGGTGCTGTAGTAGTCAAGGAGCCAGTCTTTTAGAGCCCCCACGTTGTCCTCAGTCGGTGATAGGCCCAATGGCAAGCACGTGGGTAGGGGTGGTGGCTGTTCTTGGCATCTTGGGCATGAGCAATCTGGGTAATCAGAGTCCCCCATGTAGAGAAAGCAGCCGTTGCCAGGAAGTCAGGATGAATGATGCCCAGAGCAATCAGGGCCTCCCTGCACAGGAAGGCTCTCACCATTGTGTCAGACACATAACAAATTAGAAGAGTAGAATGGATGGCCCCGCCTTGCTCGTGTGTGCCAGCGTGCACAATGACAGCACCAATGACCCCAAGGTCCTCTTTGATGACACCACGCATGGTGAGTTTTACTGGGATGAGGTCAGACTTCATAACACCCAAAGCAGCAGCAGACTTGAGGGGAATGATGCTGCTCTGGCATCCTGTGTCAGCAACCATAGGCAGGGTGATTGATGACAGGTTGGTGGCGTGTTCAATGGGGTGCCCAAAATTAGCATGATCACCAGGAATTGGCGTCAGTTTCACCAAGAGCATTGGGTGAGGTTGGATGGCTGGGCTATCCAGTGTCCATCAAACACATAGTGATCGATTGGTGGGGCATGACTACAGGCAGACTTGTGGTGACCAGCACCACTTGGGGAGTCCGGCAGGCCAGATGAGGCAGAGCACAACTGATCATAGGCATAGGAGGCACTATCATGGACTGAGTTTCTTGCGGGTTTTGGAGAAATGGCCTCTTTCTGGAACTCCTTCCTGCCCCCACCCTTGGGGCAGACTCTGGATGATTTGTCCCGATGGACAGGATATGCACTTGCTGCAGCAATTGGTGAAATGGCCCTTGCTAGAGCATTTGCCACAGGTAAAGGTCCATGCTTCACAGCTCCGGGCCCTGGCTCTGCAATCATTTCTGGATGCATGGGCTGGGCTACCACATGCCCAACACCTTGACACACCTCCTGGACTGGCGGGCTTAGCATTGTGGTACACTGCATCTGTAGAATCCCCCACTGCACACCTGGTTAGTTTCCCTTGTTCCTTCTGGGCAATAAATGAAACAGTCTCCTCCAATGTTCTGTCAGTTTCTGGGTCGCCAAGCAGGTCAGATAGAATTTCTGGATCAGCGATGCCCCTAATGAGGTTGTCTCTAATAATTTCCTCACTGAAGTCATATGTGTGGTCGCATCCCGGTTGCTTGCACCCAGCCGAGATATGACAAAGGGCTGCCTGACCTCTGAGGCTGGCTAGGAATGTCCGAATGCCTGTACCTTGACGATTTGCCAAGGCTAAAAATCGTTCTGCTTAAGTATAGGTTAAAAAAAATGGTAAAGGTGAACGATGAGAAGTTTGAGCTGACCGTTTCTTCACGAGCGTGTCCTACCCGTTCCGCACGAGGCCAGTAGGCCGAGTGCGGAGCGGGCAGGACACGCGAGTGAAGAAACAGGAAGCTAAAACTGATCAGAGTTCATCTTGACATTTATGTCAAGGTGTCTGGGTTGATAATTAATCGATATTTCATCAATATAATCCATAATTAACTCCTATTTACCCATCTTCATCGCGAAATGCTGACCGCCGCCATTTTGTATGTTAACGTTTCAAAAATGCTGCGCATGCGCAATAGACCTATGACGTCATCGTGCGGATTTGGCACTGGTTATTTAACGCAGGGGTGCAATACGGGGGTTTAGTGCATTGTCAATGGAGCATCGATATTCACCTTGACATAATATCTGAAAGGTTAAACATTAGTTCAATCAACTAGGTAATTGTGTATTTATTTATGAAAATGATTTTCCTTTAATGTGTAAATTACAGGTTGAGTTAGCTGGCACTTTCCTAACTGCTTTACAGCCTAAAAATGTTGCTTCATCTGGTACCCCACAAGAACCCTAGGCAAAAGCAGTCATTAATTGTGCAAAACTACTAACCCATTTTTATATATAGGGTAATGATTATTACCGCGGCCATAGATTATTTACCTACAAACATATTTAAAGAAGCAGTATTGAAAAATCCCTCTAGATTTATCAAAAATAGTTAATTTGTGTGTTAATACCGGAACTATACCTGATGTATGGAAAATAGCCACCGTCACACCGTTACCAAAGCAGGGGGGGGCCACAAATGTATCAAATTTTAGACCTCTAAGTGTATTACCAGTGCCCGGCAAAGTCTTGGAACGTCTCATGCATACCTTTTTCTAATCATTTGAGTAAAAACAAAATTCTCTTGGAAAATCAGGGAGGTTAACAAAAAGGAATATCCACTTTGGAATCTATTACCTTTTTGGTTGATGATATATTAGGAAATAGAAATTCAGGCAATTGATATAAAGAAAGCATTCGATTCTGTAAAATACGTAATATTACTTAACAAATTAGAACAATATGGAATTCGTAACAGAAATTTAACCTTAATTGAAAATTACCTGACTTGTCGACATCAGTGCTCCATAGCGAACAATTCTAAATCTGAGCTTGCTGCCTTACACTATGGGGTACCCCAGGGTTCTATTTTAGGCCCGTTGTTCTTTTTATTATATATCAATGATTGTATAAATACTGCTAATGATCATAAGACATTGCTCTATGCAGATGATTCATTATCAGGACACAATTTTAATGATTTATGTAACAGGCTTACAAATGCCCTGTCTGTTTTTTCTTATTGGGCCAGCAGTGATAAGCTCACAATTAATGAAAACAAAACCAAGGTGATGATGACATTTGCTTCTGGAGTTGAAAAGGTTACCTAAGCCTAATGTACGGCTTAATGGCACTCGACTCAAGTCTATCATATCCTATAAATATTTTGGAATTACACTTGATGAACAGTTGAATTTTAATATTCATGTTAGGAATATGATTAAAAACTTGAGATTTAAAGCAGGTATTCTGTATAGAGCGACTCTGTTTTATGAGTCTATACATTATCTTTGCTGAACAGCTATGATACCTATTTTTGATTATTGTGATCCTCTATATGGGAATGCTAAGGTTACATTAATAGACCAACTGCAGCGTATTCAAAACAGATGTTTAAAAACTTGTCTTAGAAAACATGTCCTCACCCCAACAGACACAGTGCATAGAGATGCAGGTCTGCCTATGTTATTCAATAGAAGGAGACACCATATCGAGGTTATGGCATTCAAGTGATATTAGATATTATTAGATTAAAATCCTATGAAAATTGTCCAAAGGTTCAGTGTGCACAGGCCTGGAATAATTTAGATGTAATTATAAGAAATACAGAAGCTCTGGATGTTTTCAAAGCAGCCTGGAAAGCCAGATGGTACAGCAAGAACTAAATCTTTTAATAGTGTTGTATAATCAGTTAATAGGTCCCTTAACAAATGGATTGTTGCTATAATGTCGTGCTCAGGGGGGAGGGGGATCATCCAAATACTCGTTTTAGTAATGAGTTGTGTTAAATAATGTGTCTTTCCTCTGCCAACACGACCCAGTGGACTTTTTGTATTAAGGAATACTATTCACAACTTGTTGTAGCGATATGTATTTAATGAAAATATTTATCGGTCAAATTGCTGACTACTAAGTCACTGAAATACCTCCACTGTGTGAGTCTGCTGCAGTAGAGGTGTGAAACTGTGATAAAGCTGAAACTGGGTAGTGTTAAACTCTCCTTTCTTTGCAAGCTCATTCTGAAGCTATTTACTGGAGGAGCTTTACAAACAAGGGCTCATTTTAACAGGCTTGGCTAGACCTTCAAAATCAATATTTTTTGTACAAGAATTAATGCAGGGAATTTTGCCTTTGAGCCCATTGAAGTTCAACCAAAAGTTTAGAACCATTTTATGATGAGAAGATCACTGAGCACCTAAAAATAAATGGTTCCCACCTGTTCTATGGTTGAAAATGATCTAGAAAATGTATAGCTTTTCTTTTTCTAAGGGGCTGCAGTATGTTTGACAGACCCTGCAAACTTTTTGGGCGAGATTATTTCTGGACACTTGTCCCAACCTTCCCCATGTTGGGCACTTACTTTTCAATTAAGACCTTATTGTATGCATTTTATATGGTGAGGAAGTGATAGCTGTGATAAAAATAAGTGGTTTTGCTTTTTAAATGAAGTTTTTAAGACAATTTAAATGGAAGTTATGATCGTTTAAAAATCCTGAGTCAAAGACGATATTCTGCAGTGGTTCTGTCAGAGCGCACAGTTGAAGGGAAAAGGTGACCTCAAAAATTTGCTTTTACATTGTTTGATTATGATAAAATGTATCATTATTTACATTTTTGGGGGTATTTCTGACTTATCTGAAAAGAAAATTGCCCAAAATAACCATTTCAGTGATCTAGTCTACCTTGGATTCATCTTGCTTGATCACAAAATTGGATCCAAATTAAACTCTTAACTATGGCAGAATTCTGGGTCTGATTTGGTACCTTTGGCCGGTCATAATTCCACTTTAAATTGACATAGAGACTTCATTCAAAAAGCAAATCCACTTCTTTTCTCAAGATCTATCCATTGCTCATTAGATAAGTTTAATGGGATAAAGTCTTGAAAAATTAGGTAAGTGCCTTTAGAACTAAGAGCAATTGTTCAAAAAAAAAAAGAAAAAAAGACCTTGGGCTTCATTTTGAAAACTTTATCTACCAATCTGACATAATATTTGACCATCTATAAGGTGCATCCTTAACTTATGCTGCTTTTATCAGGCCGAGGCTGAAAAGTAACCCCAAACTTTGAATATACCATGTACTCTAAAGTATCAACATGCACACATCTATCTACAGCATAAGAAGTATACCCAGGGCCATTTCTGACCATGCTTCCTTGATATTACTCGATCTGTGGGTGGTACTGAGGTGCGAATACAACCCCCACCCACCTATCCTTACCTACTGTACTCTAAGGGAAGTCACATTTAATCACATTTTAAGCTAGAAAATTGTTAATTTCTTGATAAGGAGGGTTCACATCTTGTACGTATTAGTATTTTCTCATGGAAAGGGCTCTGGGCATTTACATGGGCTTAGTGCTTTCTTTAGGAAATTTAACACAAAAATCGAAAATAGGTTTTAGTGTTACCTACTGGTACATTTTATGGTCATCTGACATCTGGTGATAAAGGTCAATGATTTACTTCAAATATATATTATAATTCTTCATGCTGGGTCTGTTCCTGGGTAAATAAATGTTCCTCTTTTATGTAGTGCTATCGCCAAAATCAAGTATTAGAAAATGGTGAAAAATACACTTTCTATGACACTTTCATGTATTACTTAGATTTGTCCATTCAGGGCTAGAAATGGCCACAGCCATACACCTATAACTGGCGCTGTCATATCCCAAAAGTTGGTGCATCCCAGAAGTTGGCTGCACATGCACAATCTCTGTTTAAGCCTATTATCGCTAACGGGCCACAAACATCAATGAAAATAAATAGTATTTTGAAAACATAAAAACCATGATTACATCCCTCTCTTCTTATAGAATTTGAAAGGACAACAACCATAATGATACTGTCCCTATGCCGTAGAATTATGAAACTGTTAAAGTTTGAATTAATTATTTTAAAAATTACGGCCAACTTCTGGGATGCTCAACTTTCAGGATACGACAGCGCCATTTGGAGTGCAGTGTTCAACCTGTTTATAAGGTGCACCAGGGGACCACCCTCCAGTGTAGGACCCCGCCTTATAACATGGCCATTACAATATCTATTTCTTCGGTCATGAACAATATATATTTTCTTCTAGGTAATTGTTTGAAACATCCAAAGTTTTCACTCTCCATCTCGGTGTAGATGAAATTAGTGAGTCTCTGCTGTTCCCTGGCAAGTCATCCGTAAGAATAAGTAGAAGTTGCTGATCCACCTCCAATCAGACGTCTTGAAGTATTACCCACCCCACAGTCAGAGAAAAAAAACCACAGCGCAATCCTCCAAGATCAGGCAAAAAGCCGTTTTAATTATTTTACTGCAGTGAGCCCTCACCTACTCACTTACACTCTCCGTCCATATGAGGCAGTCTCCGTGCACAATCTCTGCTACACAACTGATTGCTGGGCTGCACTATTTAAGGCCGAAACGGAATTTTATTTAGAAAAATATTTAGTTCATATTTCTAAGGCCACTCAAAAAAAAAAACTGGTTTCTCATCACCAACCCCTGAAAAATATGACGAGGGCGATTATTATTTTTTTTTTTTTACTCTTTGCATATTGAGGTGACAACTGCATGGAGCGAGACCGAAAATTTGATTATAGTACTTAAGACTTTACTGCTTATAAAAAATGTGAGAATGCACTCAATCTCAAGTTAGATAAATGAATGTTTAGGTTTAAAATTCTTGAAGATTCATCTGACTTGAAATTTTGTGTTTAGATGTCTAGAATTTAGTGTTTAGATGGAAATTTATGGTTTTCAGACTTATGCATGAAGAGAATAGCAGATTGTATTTTCTTTTAATTTACTTTGTGGGGGACATCAGCAGGTCTTTACAGGTGGGAAGTCTCCAAAACCATCAGCCACAGGTATATATATATATATATATATATATATATATATATATATATATATATATATATATATATACATATATACATACATACATATATACTGCAATAGAATGAGAGACTTGGGAAAGTACAACAGCTTGCCAGGAAGGACATTGCTTTATCCTTTACAAAATTACATCAAATACATGCCTATCATGGAATTTATTGACTGATTTACATTGTCTTTCAGGTCCGTGACATTAATAAGGGTGGTGTAGGATTGATTCAGTCAATCATCAATTGGTGTCTCTATTCCCATAACTATTCCCATTATATAAAGCAAACCCATGAACAATATGGGGGACATTTGTCACAACAATTGATTTTGATTGAAGCAGAAAGTCCACTCAAAGATAGTGCTTCATTCTATGTGACACCAAAAACTTACAAAAAAAGTAAAGGGTAAAGTTAATCAACTCGATCCATTAGATGCATGGTTTATCAAAACTTGTGTGTGCTAAATATTGAACAAAGATGTGTTTTCAAGTAAATCCTTAATATTTTAGGTCCGGCACCTACACCGCTCTCCCTAAATAAAGTGGTGTGGGAAAAGTCATCTAGTGCAGAGTCCTCCCGGCGTGTTGTGTAGGGAAGGAGAGTGGGCCTCAGTCTCCTACTGAGACGCGCCATCACATTAGTACCACCAGCTCCCACTAGGGGGATATTGAGCCTCTTTCACACCAGGGGGCACCACACTGAGTCCATCACCTGCCGACAGGCGGCGCCACATGAGCGGCTACTTAACCCTTAATGAGCAACATGGTAATTGTACGTCCATGTACCTTTGTCATCATGATGCACGAGTGCAGTGCCTGCTGAGTGACTCTTTCCATGCTGCATTGGTGCATCAGAGCAGTCATATGAGAATGTATCAATGCCATAAGTAAGCCATGATACATGAAGGTAGCCCTGGTAATCAGACCCGGCTGTGCTGCATTAAATTCATCCACCATAACCACCAATAGCTACAGGTGCATCTAAGACTCTGTCAAGGCCGTTAAAGAGTTGAGTCGCACGGCTTGTGTAGAGGAGGGGCGGCATCATCAGTTAATGTAGGTGTACTTTGTCTACTTATCCGCACAAGATGGCCGCTCATCCCTGCCTTCAACACTAAGTCCCCGCCCAATGACACGCTCTCACTGAGCTCAGTCCCTGCTCATACTGACATCACTACACCAGATTAGAGAGATGGGATATTAAGACGCCTGTTAATTATTTTAATTAACAGCTCCCACAGAGTTAGGCTCCCATTATTGCAAACAGGTGTCATTCTTGATTTCTATTTGACATGGTGGCATTGCTCTTGGTTAAGAGGTAATACAGCAATGGTTCACCTTATTTACTGCAACAAATATTTGACCTGAAATATTGCCGGTGCCTTTTGATTGATGTGTCGCTGTCAGTGTCTCTGCTTTATTCCATATGTGATCCCTATGGATTTAAAGATATCCAAAGGACAAATTACAATAGCATTTCTCTAAATTATCATGAACACAGGAATATTCAATTTGTACATAATATATCAGGTAGAGTGGACACCTACTATTGAAATGAGAAATAAACATGAAATATGAAATATTACTGACCGTGGTCATCTTGCCTCTTAAATCGACAGAAGCCATCTTGCTGCTTATTGACAGTGACCATCATATTGACAGTGGCCATCTTGCTACTAATTGATTTACCCTCCCTAGGACCTTATACCCTACCCTCACTCTGCCCAATGTCACAAGTCAGCCAGTTACCCTCCCTAGGACCTTATACCCTACCCTCACTCTGCCCAATGTCACAAGTCAGCCATACAGTTACCCTCCCTAGGACCTTACACCCTACCCTCACTCTGCCAGAATCCTTGTCCTTAACCCTCATCCCACCCTTAGTCTTTTACGCACACAGATCAGACCAGCGGCTTGTGTGTGGTTAAGTAACACTGGTTCATCTGAGAGCCTGTACAAATGTGCTGTTTCACCCTTTGAGGGTCGCTAATGCATCAATGTAGGATGCCTTTTTTGTGAATGAATGCAACCCTGAAGTAAATCATGACCAGGGCTACATTCATGCATCTTGGCAATCCTACGGGGCTAACACACCGCCGGAGGGTCGGCATGATGCTCCAGTGAAGTGCTACTGAGCAGACTCGCCAGCACTTCAATGGTGCATCATGTATAGACCGATTGGCGTGATGCTCCTCTGCATAGCGGCCACTAAAGTATTAATCGGGTCGATGCCGGATCTGTGTTTTGATTTATGCTAATGGAGCTCAAGGGGAGTTAATACAGAGGTAAGAGGCCAGGGTAAGATGGTGGTATTATATTGATTAGTGATATAAAACCTGACTAATCTCACACCAGGCTCCTGATATATGCCCTCTACCTAGGGTATGCCTTGCATATAAGGGGCTGCCCAATGGCGGTACTTGAAATTTTTTTTTGGAGTTGCAAGCCGCGTCAACGGCCGGGAGCGTAGCGACTGTAGCAACTCCATAATGTTTTCGGTTTTCTCCCTGTCACCTATGACGTCATTGGTGACGTCATGCTGCCTCAGTGACGTCACCCACAGTGGCTAGTGATGTTGCCATGATGTATGAGCGCAACTCCTATCCGTGGTCCTTGCCACATTTTTCTTGTTGCAGGAGTGTGTGATGGATCCACGAAAGCTGTTACCCTTTCTAGGACAGTCTTTCATGAGATTTTCTTCAAAACCACTTCTGGAAGACATTTCTCAAGATGCTACAATTAGACCCCTTTAAATCACAGTGGGATCCCCTCACTGTAATGCCACTACAGGACTGCATGTAGTAAGAAAGTAATGAATGGGCTAACGGGCACCGAGTTCAGTGTATCGTAGGATATCGTAACGAGTGGCCGTAGGCTGAGCGCAATGCGCTAACCACTAGACCCCCGCATCTCACCCCTCAGGGCCCGTCTCGGCTTGGCTTGCTTTGAATGCGTCTTGCTGTAATAGCAGAGGACAGCCCGCAGTCGTCGCCTCCCCGGGCTTTGTATCATATCAAGACCTGGTTCTAACCAAGCATTTCTCGTCAGTCCCTCTGGCGCAAAGCATAGGGAGTAGGAATGTGACATGTCAGGACATGTGACATGGACAAGGAGTGCTGATATCCAGGATATAGGCACTCCTAGGACCTGCAATATTGACAGTTATTCCACAATTTCTGGGATTCTGAGTGCTTTTCCTGGATATTCCCATGCACATACCTGTCGATATTGCACACCATGATGGCTGCATCATGACTTTTGTAAGGTGTGCGGTTATCCAAGGATAACAGGCACCCGGTGCCATTATCCATGGGTAACCTGCACACCTTACATGTCCCTACATGTCATATGTTACATGTTAAAACCCACGGAATCTCATGGCCAGGGCAGGCTCGAACCTGCAGTCTCAGATCCCTAATCCAACTCCCTATGCATTGCGCCACAGGGACTGACGAGTAGTGGCTGGCTAGAATTAGGTCTTGATATGATACAGAGCCCGGGGAGGGGGAACAATTTTTGTTTTCAACTTGAATTTATTGATATTCTATTGATTATCTATTGGTATCGTGGAATAAAATAAGTAGTCAATGGATAATTCATGACTTGTGTGTGTTCGCAAAGGATAATTACACTACGCCCTTGTGTAATTATCCTTTGCTAACACACACTCGTCATGAATTATCCATTGATTACTTGTTCAGTATCAGAATGGGAATATCCTGAAAAAGCACCCAAAATCACAGAGGTCGTGTAATAATAGTCACTAATGATCAGACTAGTACGACTGCCCTACCAAACCCTATGTAATTACTTCGATAACCTATACATAAACTCTAATATTGAGTGTTTCAAATCGCAGTGGATATATGCAGTGGATGTGTACCATCTTGAGAAATATCCTCCTGACACAGCAGTCTTCGTTTTGGCCTAAAATATAGATTTATTCCCAGGAAAAATTATGATCTTATTGCCACACAGAAAAAAATAATATCCAAAATCTTAGTCAGATGTTAGTCAAAAAGGCTAACTTTCTAACAATACCTAGTCAAAAGCATGTGCCTAAGTGTCCAAGTTTTTCTTAGTCAAATACGACTAACCATTAGTCGAAGTGCCCAACTTGCCTTGGCTTGCCTGATTTTGACTAAGATTCCTTGGTGGTTTTGACTAAGTATGCAATGTATTACTCTTTGGTTTAATTCAAATGGTGAGTGTAAGCTCTATGTAGGATCCACATCCCACAAATCATTGTCTCATCATTTAGGAAGCATGTGAAATGCCTCACATCATTTTCATTAGAACCCCTGAGTCAAGTTACTCTGGGTTTCCCTCAAAGAAGCAAATACATCTGTGGATATTTTGATCTTAGTCAAAGTGACTAAGATCCCTAAGTGAAAGTGGCTAAATTAAGTTAGCTTGCCTGAAACTCCCAGCAGATACCTTGTTCATTATTGTGCTTGGAGAGGGAAAATGATTTGGATAGTCAATGTGACTAACATAAGCTAGACATTGTAAGTCACACATTAGTCATAGGCACTAACTAAGATTATTTGGCCGTTTTGACTAAGTTAAGTTAGACCGACTAACTTTAATTTTTTATTTTCTGTGCATTTGCCATTTTCAAGAAAACTGGGATGATTTTCGAATTTCTCTCGTAAATCAAGGTATTTTACTGAAATTGACCCTTAATTGGTTGGGACATTTAGCGAATAAGACCCCTCCACATTTTGGTCAAAAACTGAACTCTTACTGGGGACCTCTTGCTCATTTTCAGAGATATGAGGTCGTCGAAATAACGGCGGAATCCTGGTCGAAATAAATAGTGCCACGGCTATAAATATCTATTTGTGAATTATATAGGAATACCAGAAAATGACTAAATTGACATGGGTCGCGTTAGCCCTGTTTTCATTGTATAGGCTTAAAGTACATGTACATATTTTGGGTATGGTTGGGTTATTCAAAACAGGCCTTTTTTTATTTTGCCTTTTCAGTATACTTTTCTCAGAGTTCACAGAGATATTCACATATGGGGAACGACTGGCGTATACATTGTGTACACAGATTGAAAAACATTTAGTCTTCCTGCTTTTTGGAGGGGGGAAAAAGAAAAAAGAAAAAGAAATAACCAACAAAAAAAATCAGAAAACAAATATAATCAAAAGTAAATACTATGAGGATTATCTTTGGGTTCTGCTTACAGTGAATTCAGTGAAATACATGTATCGGTAGCCATTGTTCAGAGAATACAAGCTGTTTAAAAGCAGGAGAAACGTGAGTGAAAAGATTTGTCAAACATTACACATGTATTGTAACTTTCATGTTAAACATGAAAGGAAGACTGTTTCCTGTGAGGTCCACAGTAGATGTGGAACGATACTTGTCTAAATACCTCAAAGACTGCACGGTGTATTACATGCAGCGCCATCATGATGCATGAATGCAGCGCTGGCGAGTAACTCGCCACGGCTACATTCATACACCAGAGCTATCCTCCAGAAAGAACACACTTCTCTACAGGTGACATGATACGCCAATGCCCCGGGGCCAATGCATTTGGTACATCAGGATGGCACGGGGAGGGGGGAGTGATCCTGGAGGTATCATGCTGTCCAAAGAGGGCTAAACTCCACCATCTTGACCCCACACAGAGTTGGGCCCAACACGCATGCGCATACATACATTATGAGGTACATCATCCTTAAAGCAGCAAGTCGGGAGTAAAGATACCGCCATGACGGCTCACGGCGTCCGCCCAACATGCACTGCTCTCTCCCACAATGCACCAGCCCCCCCCCCACATCCGCCGTGGCCGCCATTTTATAGAATTACCGGAATTTTGTGAATGTAAATTCATAAACACGTCTGATTTCTCCGCCTTCTGACTCCCGATTCCCCGACACGCCTTTATTGGCCGCCAGGTGAGTAAAGTTTCTCCTGCTATCAAAAGACGCGCGCAGTCAGGCGGAAGGACGTCTGCTCAACCGGAAGTCGGACCAGCGTCTCTAAAAGTCGTCTGCGCGCGCAGGTTTCGCCGTATCTCGCCTTATCTCGTCGAGCCATCGAGAAATTATGGATAATTTCCGTGATTCGCCTGAGTCGGTGCGGGCCGCATTCCGTCGTACTGTGGGTTAGAAGGGGAATATATGATTGTTGTATATACTGTATTGAAGTGGACGGCAGTGCTTAATACTTTGGAGGCTGCAGCTTGCCCGTTGTTCGTCATGATGGCGAGCTAGACGGCGAGTTAGCCCTGGTGAGTAACTCGCCAGGGCTGCATTTGTGCATCATTCCGGCCCTGCAAGATTGACACTCCCAGAGGGTTGGTATGCACCGATGGTGTCCTGACGAGCAGACTGGCCAGGACACCATTGGTGCATCATACTAACCGATACAGCCCTGCTTTAGCGGCCTTTAAAGGGTACTAAGTAGTTAACTGGTACCCTGTGTTTGAGTGGGGTAGGGGGAGGTCCCTTATCAGTGTTTACATCTGGCCGCTTGGTGTCGCCATGTGGCCTGTCATGATAACATCTACAGACTTGTGAAGGTCGTCACCACCTTTCTATACTACTACATCTCTATACCTGCCGTAAAGCTACGCCTGTAAGCCGCCACTATGGGCCTAAATATTCACCTACAACTAGTATAGGTCGTGACTGACTTCTGATATCTCAGAGGCTACTCTAAATTCAGGAGATTATATTCCAATAACTCAGGGTGCGGCTTATAATACATGTGTATTGCTACTTACATGTAGAAAGCAGGGATTAGGAATAGGACCGTTTAACAGGGCCACAGACACGGCTTATATGCAGGGTTTTGCTGTTTTACCTACCACCCACATGGATGCCCCCACATCACCTGGACCTTGTGTGTGTGGGGTGTGGGGTGGGGGGGGGGAGGGGGGGGGTAGTAGAGGTGAAGGGCGAGGCTTAAACCAGGTTCACATACAGGTCTATAGACCTTGTTACGTTAACCCTTCAACACCCGGTGGACGATCTTCGATGCACCACTGCAGTGGTGGTGAGTTGATGTACCCGTACTGACCTGCATTTGTGCATCATGACGCCCTGGTGTAGGATTAACTCCATATGACGTCAGGAGATATAAATTAAAAACACCACTGTCTAGGGATTCGTCCATGCACTATGTCTGTGAGGAGAGCATGCTGGGGAACAATGGAGGTAGGGTCAGGACGGAAAGGGGAGCTAACAAAATTCAATATTCTTTTAACTGCTTTATCTAATATTGATTCTTCATCTCGAGTAAAACTGTATGTCGCCGAAATAAAAAAAAAAAGACGGAAAGTTGGGAGGAAAGCTACATTAGTGCCTGCAGCACTACGACTGCTCTACCAAACCCTACATAACGATGACATAGAGATCAATCCTATAGGGAGGAATCATGCCTCTCCAGTTAGGCAAGTTATTGTTCCATTTCCAAATCGACATCCATCTTGAAATAAACCCCTGCACCTCATGACCGGTGGCCATGGCGCATTGATACACCCCCGCAGGATTGGCCTGATGCTCCGATGAAGTAGTGGTGAGCCGGCTCACCAGCACTTCATTGGTGCATCATGACCACCAAAGGGCATGATGCACTCCTGAATCAGCAACCCTTTAGAGAGTTATACAGGTAGATATGCTTTGTATGGTTGCTGGTGGTGTTGTGATATGTTTAACCAGGCCCAAACACGATAATTGACGTCCTGCACGGCACACTGCACACTGTGTACTGATAGCCATTGCAGAGTCAGGCACACATAGGGTGAACACAGGGCCACACACAGAGACTCTATGTACCTCACGCCGGGACCTCGCGTATAAGCCGCACCCTTACACAGCACACTGTGTGTACCGCACATATAAGCGACACCCATACACAGCACACTGTATGAACCACACATATAAGCCACACCCACACACTGCACACTGTGTGTACCACACATATAAGCCACACCCACACACAGCACACTGTATGTACCACACATATAAGCCACACCCATACACAGCACACTGTATGTACCACACGTATAAGCCACACCCACACACTGCACACTCTATGTACCACACGTGTAAGCAACACCCATACACAGCACACTGTATGTACCACACGTATAAGCCACACCCATACACAGCACACTGTGTGTACCACACATATAAGCCACAACCATACACTGCACACTGTATGTACCCAATGTATAAGCCACACCCATACACAGCACACTGTATGTACCACACATATAAGCCACACCCATACACAGCACACTGTATGTACCACATGTATAAGCCACACCCATACACAGCACACTGTATGTACCACACATATAAGCCACACCCATACACAGCACACTGTATGTACCACACGTATAAGCCACACCCATACACAGCACACTGTATGTACCACACATATAAGCCACACCCATACACTGCACACTGTATGTACCACATGTATAAGCCACACCCATACACAGCACACTGTATGTACCCCATGTATAAGCCACACCCACACACTGCACACTGTATGTACCACACATATAAGCAACACCCATACACAGCACACTGTATGTACCACACGTATAAGCCACACCCATACACAGCACACTGTGTGTACCACACATATAAGCCACACCCATACACAGCACACTGTATGTACCACATGTATAAGCCACACCCATACACAGCACACTGTATGCACCACACGTATAAGCCACACGAATACACTGCACACTGTATGTACCACACATATAAGCCACACCCATACACAGCACACTGTATGTACCACATGTATAAGCCACACCCATACACAGCACACTGTATGCACCACACGTATAAGCCACACCCATACACTGCACACTGTATGTACCCCATGTATAAGCCACACCCATACACAGCACACTGTATGTACCCCATGTATAAGCCACACCCATACACAGCACACTGTATGTACCACACATATAAGCCACACCCATACACAGCACACTGTATGTACCACATGTATAAGCCACACCCATACACAGCACACTGTATGTACCCCATGTATAAGCCACACCCACACACAGCACACTGTATGTACCACATGTATAAGCCACACCCATACACAGCACACTGTATGTACCCCACATATACACCACACCCACACACAGCACACTGTATGTACCCCATGTATAAGCCACACCCACACACAGCACACTGTATGTACCACATGTATAAGCCATACCCACACACAGCACACTGTATGTACCCCATGTATAAGCCACACCCATACACAGCACACTGTATGTACCACATGTATAAGCCACACCCACACACAGCACACTGTGTGTACCACACATATAAGCCACACCCATACACAGCACACTGTATGTACCACACATATAAGCCACACCCATACACAGCACACTGTATGTACCACATGTATAAGCCACACCCATACACAGCACACTGTGTGTACCACACATATAAGCCACACCCATACACAGCACACTGTATGTACCACATGTATAAGCCACACCCACACACAGCACACTGTGTGTACCGCACATACAAGCCACACCCATACACAGCACACTGTATGTACCACATGTATAAGCCACACCCATACACAGCACACTGTATGTACCCCATGTATAAGCCACACCCATACACAGCACACTGTATGTAACCCATGTATTAGCCACACCCACACACAGCACACTGTATGTACCACACATATAAGCCACACCCATACACTACACACTGTATGTAACCCATGTATTAGCCACACCCATACACAGCACACTGTATGTACCACATGTATAAGCCACACCCATACACAGCACACTGTATGTACCCCATGTATAAGCCACACCCATACACAGCACACTGTATGTAACCCATGTATTAGCCACACCCACACACAGCACACTGTGTGTACCACACATATAAGCCACACCCATACACAGCACACTGTATGTAACCCATGTATTAGTCACACCCACACACAGCACACTGTATGTACCACACATATAAGCCACACCCATACACTGCACACTGTATGTAACCCATGTATTAGCCACACCCATACACTGCACACTGTATGTAACACACATATAAGCCACACCCATACACAGCACACTGTATGCACCACACGTATAAGCCACACCCATACACTGCACACAGTGTGTACCGCCCATATAAGCCACACCCATACACTGCACACTGTATGTACCACACATATTAGCCACACCCATACACAGCACACTGTATGTACCACATGTATAAGCCACACCCATACACTGCACACAGTGTGTACCGCCCATATAAGCCACACCCATACACAGCACACAGTGTGTACCACACATATTAGCCACACCCATACACAGCACACTGTATGTACCACACGTATAAGCCACACCCATACACAGCACACTGTATGTACCACACATATAAGCCACACCCATACACAGCACACTGTATGTACCACATGTATAAGCCACACCCATACACTGCACACTGTATGTACCACACATATAAGCCACACCCATACACTGCACACTGTATGTACCACACATATAAGCCACACCCATACACAGAACACTGTATGTACCCCATGTATAAGCCACACCCATACACAGCACACTGTATGTACCACATGTATAAGCCTCACCCATACACTGCATACTGTATGTACCTTATGTATAAGCCACACCCATACACTGCACACTGTATGTACCACACGTATAAGCCACACCCATACACTGCACACTGTATGTAACACACATATAAGCCACACCCATACACAGCACACTGTATGCACCACACGTATAAGCCACACCCATACACAGCACACTGTATGTACCACATGTATATGCCACACCCATACACTGCAAACTGTATGTACCGCACATATAAGCCACACCCACACACAGCACACTGTACGTACCGCATATATAAGCCACACCCACACACAGCACACTGTATGTACCACATGCATAAGCCACACCCATACACAGCACACTGTATGTACCGCACATATAAGCCACACCCATACACAGCACACTGTATGTACCGCACGTATAAGCCACACCCATACACAGCACACTGTATGTACCACATGTATAAGCCACACCTATACACAGCACACTGTATGTACCACATGTATAAGCCTCACCCATACACTGCATACTGTATGTACCTTATGTATAAGCCACACCTATACACAGCACACTGTATGTACCACATGTATAAGCCACACCCATACACAGCACACTGTATGTACCACATGTATAAGCCACACCTATACACAGCACACTGTATGTACCACATGTATAAGCCACACCCATACACTGCACACTGTATGTACCGCACGTATAAGCCACACCTATACACAGCACACTGTATGTACCACATGTATAAGCCACACCTATACACAGCACACTGTATGTACCACATGTATAAGCCACACCCATACACAGCACACTGTATGTACCAGTATAAGCCACACCCATACACAACACACTGTATGTACCACATGTATAAGCCACTCCCATACACAGCACACTGTATGTACCCCATGTATAAGCCACACCCACACACTGCACACTGTATGTACCCCATGTATAAGCCACACCCATACACTGCACACAGTGTGTACCGCCCATATAAGCCACACCCATACACAGCACACAGTGTGTACCACACATATTAGCCACACCCATACACAGCACACTGTATGTACCACATGTATAAGCCACACCCATACACTGCACACAGTGTGTACCGCCCATATAAGCCACACCCATACACAGCACACAGTGTGTACCACACATATTAGCCACACCCATACACAGCACACTGTATGTACCACACGTATAAGCCACACCCATACACTGCACACTGTATGTACCACATGTATAAGCCACACCCATACACTGCACACTGTATGTACCACACATATAAGCCACACCCATACACTGCACACTGTATGTACCACACATATAAGCCACACCCATACACAGAACACTGTATGTACCCCACATATAAGCCACACCCATACACAGCACACTGTATGTACCACATGTATAAGCCTCACCCATACACTGCATACTGTATGTACCTTATGTATAAGCCAAACCCATACACAGCACACTGTATGTACTACATGAATAAGCCACACCCATACACTGCACACTGTATGTACTACATGAATAAGCCACACGAATACACTGCACACTGTATGTACTACATGAATAGGCCACACCCATACACTGCAAACTCTATGTACCCAATGTATAAGCCACACCCATACACAGCACACTGTATGTACCACACATATAAGCCACACCCATACACAGCACACTGTATGTACCACACATATAAGCCACACCCACACACAGCACACTGTATGTACCACACATATAAGCCACACCCACACACAGCACACTGTATGTACCACACATATAAGCCACACCCATACACAGCACACTGTATGTAACACACATATAAGCCACACCCATACACAGCACACTGTATGTACCCCACATATAAGCCACACCTACACACAGCACACTGTATGTACCCTATGTATAAGCCACACCCATACACAGCACACTGTGTGTACCGCACATATAAGCCACACCCATACACAGCACACTGTATGTACCCCACATATAAGTCGCACCCCTACACAGCACACTGTATGTACCACACATTTAAGCCACACCCATACACAGCACACTGTATGTACCACACATATAAGCCACACCCATACACAGCACACTGTATGTACCCCACATATAAGCCACACCCATACACAGCACACTGTATGTACCCCACATATAAGCCACACCTACACACAGCACACTGTATGTAACCTATGTATAAGCCACACCCATACACAGCACACTGTGTGTACCACACATATAAGCCACACCCATACACAGCACACTGTATGTACCACATGTATAGGCCTCACCCATACACTGCATACTGTATGTACCTTATGTATAAGCCAAACCCATACACAGCACACTGTATGTACTACATGAATAAGCCACACCCATACACTGCACACTGTATGTACTACATGAATAAGCCACACGAATACACTGCACACTGTATGTACTACATGAATAGGCCACACCCATACACTGCAAACTCTATGTACCCAATGTATAAGCCACACCCATACACAGCACACTGTATGTACCACACATATAAGCCACACCTATACACAGCACACTGTATGTACCCCATGTATAAGCCACACCCATACACATCACACTGTATGTACCCCATGTATAAGCTACACCCATACAGAGCACACTGTATGTAACACACATATAAGCCACACCCATACACAGCACACTGTATGTACCCCATGTATAAGCCACACCCATACACTGCCCACTGTATGTACCACATGTATAAGCCACACCCATACACAGCACACTGTATGTACCACACATATAAGCCACACCCATACACAGCACACTGTATGTACCACACGTATAAGCCACACCCATACACTGCACACTGTATGTACCACACATATAAGCCACACCCACACACAGCACACTGTATGTAGCCCATGTATAAGCCACACCCATACACAGCACACTGTATGTACCACATGTATAAGCCACACCCACACACAGCACACTGTATGTACCACATGTATAAGCCACACCCATACACAGCACACTGTATGTAACACACATATAAGCCACACCCACACACAGCACACTGTATGTACCACACATATAAGCCACACCCACACACAGCACACTGTATGTACCACACATATAAGCCACACCCATACACAGCACACTGTATGTAACACACATATAAGCCACACCCATACACAGCACACTGTATGTACCCCACATATAAGCCACACCTACACACAGCACACTGTATGTACCCTATGTATAAGCCACACCCATACACAGCACACTGTGTGTACCGCACATATAAGCCACACCCATACACAGCACACTGTATGTACCCCACATATAAGTCGCACCCATACACAGCACACTGTATGTACCACACATATAAGCCACACCCATATACAGCACACTGTATGTACCACACATATAGGCCACACCCATACACTGCACACTGTATGTACCACATGTATAAGCCACACCCATACACAGCACACTGTATGTACCCCCATGTATAAGCCACACCCACACACTGCACACTGTATGTACCACACATATAAGCAACACCCATACACAGCACACTGTATGTACCACACGTATAAGCCACACCCATACACAGCACACTGTGTGTACCACACATATAAGCCACACCCATACACAGCACACTGTATGTACCACATGTATAAGCCACACCCATACACAGCACACTGTATGCACCACACGTATAAGCCACACGAATACACTGCACACTGTATGTACCACACATATAAGCCACACCCATACACAGCACACTGTATGTACCACATGTATAAGCCACACCCATACACAGCACACTGTATGCACCACACGTATAAGCCACACCCATACACTGCACACTGTATGTACCCCATGTATAAGCCACACCCATACACAGCACACTGTATGTACCCCATGTATAAGCCACACCCATACACAGCACACTGTATGTACCACACATATAAGCCACACCCATACACAGCACACTGTATGTACCACATGTATAAGCCACACCCATACACAGCACACTGTATGTACCCCATGTATAAGCCACACCCACACACAGCACACTGTATGTACCACACATATAAGCCACACCCATACACAGCACACTGTATGTACCCCACATATAAGCCACACCCATACACAGCACACTGTATGTACCCCACATATAAGCCACACCTACACACAGCACACTGTATGTACCCTATGTATAAGCCACACCCATACACAGCACACTGTGTGTACCACACATATAAGCCACACCCATACACAGCACACTGTATGTACCACATGTATAGGCCTCACCCATACACTGCATACTGTATGTACCTTATGTATAAGCCAAACCCATACACAGCACACTGTATGTACTACATGAATAAGCCACACCCATACACTGCACACTGTATGTACTACATGAATAAGCCACACGAATACACTGCACACTGTATGTACTACATGAATAGGCCACACCCATACACTGCAAACTCTATGTACCCAATGTATAAGCCACACCCATACACAGCACACTGTATGTACCACACATATAAGCCACACCTATACACAGCACACTGTATGTACCCCATGTATAAGCCACACCCATACACATCACACTGTATGTACCCATTGTATAAGCTACACCCATACAGAGCACACTGTATGTAACACACATATAAGCCACACCCATACACAGCACACTGTATGTACCCCATGTATAAGCCACACCCATACACTGCCCACTGTATGTACCACATGTATAAGCCACACCCATACACAGCACACTGTATGTACCACACATATAAGCCACACCCATACACAGCACACTGTATGTACCACACGTATAAGCCACACCCATACACTGCACACTGTATGTACCACACATATAAGCCACACCCACACACAGCACACTGTATGTAGCCCATGTATAAGCCACACCCATACACAGCACACTGTATGTACCACATGTATAAGCCACACCCACACACAGCACACTGTATGTACCACATGTATAAGCCACACCCATACACAGCACACTGTATGTAACACACATATAAGCCACACCCACACACAGCACACTGTATGTACCACACATATAAGCCACACCCACACACAGCACACTGTATGTACCACACATATAAGCCACACCCATACACAGCACACTGTATGTAACACACATATAAGCCACACCCATACACAGCACACTGTATGTACCCCACATATAAGCCACACCTACACACAGCACACTGTATGTACCCTATGTATAAGCCACACCCATACACAGCACACTGTGTGTACCGCACATATAAGCCACACCCATACACAGCACACTGTATGTACCCCACATATAAGTCGCACCCATACACAGCACACTGTATGTACCACACATATAAGCCACACCCATATACAGCACACTGTATGTACCACACATATAAGCCACACCCATACACTGCACACTGTATGTACCACATGTATAAGCCACACCCATACACAGCACACTGTATGTACCCCCATGTATAAGCCACACCCACACACTGCACACTGTATGTACCACACATATAAGCAACACCCATACACAGCACACTGTATGTACCACACGTATAAGCCACACCCATACACAGCACACTGTGTGTACCACACATATAAGCCACACCCATACACAGCACACTGTATGTACCACATGTATAAGCCACACCCATACACAGCACACTGTATGCACCACACGTATAAGCCACACGAATACACTGCACACTGTATGTACCACACATATAAGCCACACCCATACACAGCACACTGTATGTACCACATGTATAAGCCACACCCATACACAGCACACTGTATGCACCACACGTATAAGCCACACCCATACACTGCACACTGTATGTACCCCATGTATAAGCCACACCCATACACAGCACACTGTATGTACCCCATGTATAAGCCACACCCATACACAGCACACTGTATGTACCACACATATAAGCCACACCCATACACAGCACACTGTATGTACCACATGTATAAGCCACACCCATACACAGCACACTGTATGTACCCCATGTATAAGCCACACCCACACACAGCACACTGTATGTACCACATGTATAAGCCACACCCATACACAGCACACTGTATGTACCCCACATATACACCACACCCACAGACAGCACACTGTATGTACCCCATGTATAAGCCACACCCACACACAGCACACTGTATGTACCACATGTATAAGCCATACCCACACACAGCACACTGTATGTACCCCATGTATAAGCCACACCCATACACAGCACCCTGTATGTACCACATGTATAAGCCACACCCACACACAGCACACTGTGTGTACCACACATATAAGCCACACCCATACACAGCACACTGTATGTACCACACATATAAGCCACACCCATACACAGCACACTGTATGTACCACATGTATAAGCCACACCCATACACAGCACACTGTGTGTACCACACATATAAGCCACACCCATACACAGCACACTGTATGTACCACATGTATAAGCCACACCCACACACAGCACACTGTGTGTACCGCACATACAAGCCACACCCATACACAGCACACTGTATGTACCACATGTATAAGCCACACCCATACACAGCACACTGTATGTACCCCATGTATAAGCCACACCCATACACAGCACACTGTATGTAACCCATGTATTAGCCACACCCACACACAGCACACTGTGTGTACCACACATATAAGCCACACCCATACACAGCACACTGTATGTAACCCATGTATTAGCCACACCCACACACAGCACACTGTATGTACCACACATATAAGCCACACCCATACACTGCACACTGTATGTAACCCATGTATTAGCCACACCCATACACTGCACACTGTATGTAATACACATATAAGCCACACCCATACACAGCACACTGTATGCACCACACGTATAAGCCACACCCATACACTGCACACAGTGTGTACCGCCCATATAAGCCACACCCATACACAGCACACAGTGTGTACCACACATATTAGCCACACCCATACACAGCACACTGTATGTACCACATGTATAAGCCACACCCATACACTGCACACAGTGTGTACCGCCCATATAAGCCACACCCATACACAGCACACAGTGTGTACCACACATATTAGCCACACCCATACACAGCACACTGTATGTACCACACGTATAAGCCACACCCATACACAGCACACTGTATGTACCACACATATAAGCCACACCCATACACAGCACACTGTATGTACCACATGTATAAGCCACACCCATACACTGCACACTGTATGTACCACACATATAAGCCACACCCATACACTGCACACTGTATGTACCACACATATAAGCCACACCCATACACAGAACACTGTATGTACCCCATGTATAAGCCACACCCATACACAGCACACTGTATGTACCACATGTATAAGCCTCACCCATACACTGCATACTGTATGTACCTTATGTATAAGCCACACCCATACACTGCACACTGTATGTACCACACGTATAAGCCACACCCATACACTGCACACTGTATGTAACACACATATAAGCCACACCCATACACAGCACACTGTATGCACCACACGTATAAGCCACACCCATACACAGCACACTGTATGTACCACATGTATATGCCACACCCATACACTGCAAACTGTATGTACCGCACATATAAGCCACACCCACACACAGCACACTGTACGTACCGCACATATAAGCCACACCAACACACAGCACACTGTATGTACCACATGCATAAGCCACACCCATACACAGCACACTGTATGTACCGCACATATAAGCCACACCCATACACAGCACACTGTATGTACCGCACGTATAAGCCACACCCATACACAGCACACTGTATGTACCACATGTATAAGCCACACCTATACACAGCACACTGTATGTACCACATGTATAAGCCTCACCCATACACTGCATACTGTATGTACCTTATGTATAAGCCACACCTATACACAGCACACTGTATGTACCACATGTATAAGCCACACCTATACACAGCACACTGTATGTACCACATGTATAAGCCACACCTATACACAGCACACTGTATGTACCAGTATAAGCCACACCCATACACAACACACTGTATGTACCACATGTATAAGCCACACCCATACACAGCACACTGTATGTACCAGTATAAGCCACACCCATACACAACACACTGTATGTACCACATGTATAAGCCACACCCACACACAGCACACTGTATGTACCACATGTATAAGCCACACCCATACACAGCACACTGTATGTACCAGTATAAGCCACACCCATACACAACACACTGTATGTACCACATGTATAAGCCACTCCCATACACAGCACACTGTATGTACCCCATGTATAAGCCACACCCACACACTGCACACTGTATGTACCCCATGTATAAGCCACACCCATACACTGCACGCAGTGTGTACCGCCCATATAAGCCACACCCATACACAGCACACAGTGTGTACCACACATATTAGCCACACCCATACACAGCACACTGTATGTACCACATGTATAAGCCACACCCATACACTGCACACAGTGTGTACTGCCCATATAAGCCACACCCATACACAGCACACAGTGTGTACCACACATATTAGCCACACCCATACACAGCACACTGTATGTACCACACGTATAAGCCACACCCATACACTGCACACTGTATGTACCACATGTATAAGCCACACCCATACACTGCACACTGTATGTACCACACATATAAGCCACACCCATACACTGCACACTGTATGTACCACACATATAAGCCACACCCATACACAGAACACTGTATGTACCCCACATATAAGCCACACCCATACACAGCACACTGTATGTACCACATGTATAAGCCTCACCCATACACTGCATACTGTATGTACCTTATGTATAAGCCAAACCCATACACAGCACACTGTATGTACTACATGAATAAGCCACACCCATACACTGCACACTGTATGTACTACATGAATAAGCCACACGAATACACTGCACACTGTATGTACTACATGAATAGGCCACACCCATACACTGCAAACTCTATGTACCCAATGTATAAGCCACACCCATACACAGCACACTGTATGTACCACACATATAAGCCACACCCATACACAGCACACTGTATGTACCACACATATAAGCCACACCCACACACAGCACACTGTATGTACCACACATATAAGCCACACCCACACACAGCACACTGTATGTACCACACATATAAGCCACACCCATACACAGCACACTGTATGTAACACACATATAAGCCACACCCATACACAGCACACTGTATGTACCCCACATATAAGCCACACCTACACACAGCACACTGTATGTACCCTATGTATAAGCCACACCCATACACAGCACACTGTGTGTACCGCACATATAAGCCACACCCATACACAGCACACTGTATGTACCCCACATATAAGTCGCACCCATACACAGCACACTGTATGTACCACACATATAAGCCACACCCATACACAGCACACTGTATGTACCACACATATAAGCCACACCCATACACAGCACACTGTATGTACCCCACATATAAGCCACACCCATACACAGCACACTGTATGTACCCCACATATAAGCCACACCTACACACAGCACACTGTATGTACCCTATGTATAAGCCACACCCATACACAGCACACTGTGTGTACCACACATATAAGCCACACCCATACACAGCACACTGTATGTACCACATGTATAAGCCTCACCCATACACTGCATACTGTATGTACCTTATGTATAAGCCAAACCCATACACAGCACACTGTATGTACTACATGAATAAGCCACACCCATACACTGCACACTGTATGTACTACATGAATAAGCCACACGAATACACTGCACACTGTATGTACCACATGAATAGGCCACACCCATACACTGCCCACTGTATGTACCACATGTATAAGCCACACCCATACACAGCACACTGTATGTACCACACATATAAGCCACACCCATACACAGCACACTGTATGTACCACACGTATAAGCCACACCCATACACTGCACACTGTATGTACCACACATATAAGCCACACCCACACACAGCACACTGTATGTAGCCCATGTATAAGCCACACCCATACACAGCACACTGTATGTACCACATGTATAAGCCACACCCACACACAGCACACTGTATGTACCACATGTATAAGCCACACCCATACACAGCACACTGTATGTAACACACATATAAGCCACACCCACACACAGCACACTGTATGTACCACACATATAAGCCACACCCACACACAGCACACTGTATGTACCACACATATAAGCCACACCCATACACAGCACACTGTATGTAACACACATATAAGCCACACCCATACACAGCACACTGTATGTACCACACATATAAGCCACACCCATACACAGCACACTGTATGTACCCCACATATAAGCCACACCCATACACAGCACACTGTGTGTACCGCACATATAAGCCACACCCATACACAGCACACTGTATGTACCCCACATATAAGTCGCACCCATACACAGCACACTGTATGTACCACACATATAAGCCACACCCATATACAGCACACTGTATGTACCACACATATAAGCCACACCCATACACTGCACACTGTATGTACCACATGTATAAGCCACACCCATACACAGCACACTGTATGTACCCCCATGTATAAGCCACACCCACACACTGCACACTGTATGTACCACACATATAAGCAACACCCATACACAGCACACTGTATGTACCACACGTATAAGCCACACCCATACACAGCACACTGTGTGTACCACACATATAAGCCACACCCATACACAGCACACTGTATGTACCACATGTATAAGCCACACCCATACACAGCACACTGTATGCACCACACGTATAAGCCACACGAATACACTGCACACTGTATGTACCACACATATAAGCCACACCCATACACAGCACACTGTATGTACCACATGTATAAGCCACACCCATACACAGCACACTGTATGAACCACACGTATAAGCCACACCCATACACTGCACACTGTATGTACCCCATGTATAAGCCACACCCATACACAGCACACTGTATGTACCCCATGTATAAGCCACACCCATACACAGCACACTGTATGTACCACACATATAAGCCACACCCATACACAGCACACTGTATGTACCACATGTATAAGCCACACCCATACACAGCACACTGTATGTACCCCATGTATAAGCCACACCCACACACAGCACACTGTATGTACCACATGTATAAGCCACACCCATACACAGCACACTGTATGTACCCCACATATACACCACACCCACAGACAGCACACTGTATGTACCCCATGTATAAGCCACACCCACACACAGCACACTGTATGTACCACATGTATAAGCCATACCCACACACAGCACACTGTATGTACCCCATGTATAAGCCACACCCATACACAGCACCCTGTATGTACCACATGTATAAGCCACACCCACACACAGCACACTGTGTGTACCACACATATAAGCCACACCCATACACAGCACACTGTATGTACCACACATATAAGCCACACCCATACACAGCACACTGTATGTACCACATGTATAAGCCACACCCATACACAGCACACTGTGTGTACCACACATATAAGCCACACCCATACACAGCACACTGTATGTACCACATGTATAAGCCACACCCACACACAGCACACTGTGTGTACCGCACATACAAGCCACACCCATACACAGCACACTGTATGTACCACATGTATAAGCCACACCCATACACAGCACACTGTATGTACCCCATGTATAAGCCACACCCATACACAGCACACTGTATGTAACCCATGTATTAGCCACACCCACACACAGCACACTGTGTGTACCACACATATAAGCCACACCCATACACAGCACACTGTATGTAACCCATGTATTAGCCACACCCACACACAGCACACTGTATGTACCACACATATAAGCCACACCCATACACTGCACACTGTATGTAACCCATGTATTAGCCACACCCATACACTGCACACTGTATGTAACACACATATAAGCCACACCCATACACAGCACACTGTATGCACCACACGTATAAGCCACACCCATACACTGCACACAGTGTGTACCGCCCATATAAGCCACACCCATACACAGCACACAGTGTGTACCACACATATTAGCCACACCCATACACAGCACACTGTATGTACCACATGTATAAGCCACACCCATACACTGCACACAGTGTGTACCGCCCATATAAGCCACACCCATACACAGCACACAGTGTGTACCACACATATTAGCCACACCCATACACAGCACACTGTATGTACCACACGTATAAGCCACACCCATACACAGCACACTGTATGTACCACACATATAAGCCACACCCATACACAGCACACTGTATGTACCACATGTATAAGCCACACCCATACACTGCACACTGTATGTACCACACATATAAGCCACACCCATACACTGCACACTGTATGTACCACACATATAAGCCACACCCATACACAGAACACTGTATGTACCCCATGTATAAGCCACACCCATACACAGCACACTGTATGTACCACATGTATAAGCCTCACCCATACACTGCATACTGTATGTACCTTATGTATAAGCCACACCCATACACTGCACACTGTATGTACCACACGTATAAGCCACACCCATACACTGCACACTGTATGTAACACACATATAAGCCACACCCATACACAGCACACTGTATGCACCACACGTATAAGCCACACCCATACACAGCACACTGTATGTACCACATGTATATGCCACACCCATACACTGCAAACTGTATGTACCGCACATATAAGCCACACCCACACACAGCACACTGTACGTACCGCACATATAAGCCACACCAACACACAGCACACTGTATGTACCACATGCATAAGCCACACCCATACACAGCACACTGTATGTACCGCACATATAAGCCACACCCATACACAGCACACTGTATGTACCGCACGTATAAGCCACACCCATACACAGCACACTGTATGTACCACATGTATAAGCCACACCTATACACAGCACACTGTATGTACCACATGTATAAGCCTCACCCATACACTGCATACTGTATGTACCTTATGTATAAGCCACACCTATACACAGCACACTGTATGTACCACATGTATAAGCCACACCTATACACAGCACACTGTATGTACCACATGTATAAGCCACACCTATACACAGCACACTGTATGTACCAGTATAAGCCACACCCATACACAACACACTGTATGTACCACATGTATAAGCCACACCCATACACAGCACACTGTATGTACCAGTATAAGCCACACCCATACACAACACACTGTATGTACCACATGTATAAGCCACACCCACACACAGCACACTGTATGTACCACATGTATAAGCCACACCCATACACAGCACACTGTATGTACCAGTATAAGCCACACCCATACACAACACACTGTATGTACCACATGTATAAGCCACTCCCATACACAGCACACTGTATGTACCCCATGTATAAGCCACACCCACACACTGCACACTGTATGTACCCCATGTATAAGCCACACCCATACACTGCACGCAGTGTGTACCGCCCATATAAGCCACACCCATACACAGCACACAGTGTGTACCACACATATTAGCCACACCCATACACAGCACACTGTATGTACCACATGTATAAGCCACACCCATACACTGCACACAGTGTGTACCGCCCATATAAGCCACACCCATACACAGCACACAGTGTGTACCACACATATTAGCCACACCCATACACAGCACACTGTATGTACCACACGTATAAGCCACACCCATACACTGCACACTGTATGTACCACATGTATAAGCCACACCCATACACTGCACACTGTATGTACCACACATATAAGCCACACCCATACACTGCACACTGTATGTACCACACATATAAGCCACACCCATACACAGAACACTGTATGTACCCCACATATAAGCCACACCCATACACAGCACACTGTATGTACCACATGTATAAGCCTCACCCATACACTGCATACTGTATGTACCTTATGTATAAGCCAAACCCATACACAGCACACTGTATGTACTACATGAATAAGCCACACCCATACACTGCACACTGTATGTACTACATGAATAAGCCACACGAATACACTGCACACTGTATGTACTACATGAATAGGCCACACCCATACACTGCAAACTCTATGTACCCAATGTATAAGCCACACCCATACACAGCACACTGTATGTACCACACATATAAGCCACACCCATACACAGCACACTGTATGTACCACACATATAAGCCACACCCACACACAGCACACTGTATGTACCACACATATAAGCCACACCCACACACAGCACACTGTATGTACCACACATATAAGCCACACCCATACACAGCACACTGTATGTAACACACATATAAGCCACACCCATACACAGCACACTGTATGTACCCCACATATAAGCCACACCTACACACAGCACACTGTATGTACCCTATGTATAAGCCACACCCATACACAGCACACTGTGTGTACCGCACATATAAGCCACACCCATACACAGCACACTGTATGTACCCCACATATAAGTCGCACCCATACACAGCACACTGTATGTACCACACATATAAGCCACACCCATACACAGCACACTGTATGTACCACACATATAAGCCACACCCATACACAGCACACTGTATGTACCCCACATATAAGCCACACCCATACACAGCACACTGTATGTACCCCACATATAAGCCACACCTACACACAGCACACTGTATGTACCCTATGTATAAGCCACACCCATACACAGCACACTGTGTGTACCACACATATAAGCCACACCCATACACAGCACACTGTATGTACCACATGTATAAGCCTCACCCATACACTGCATACTGTATGTACCTTATGTATAAGCCAAACCCATACACAGCACACTGTATGTACTACATGAATAAGCCACACCCATACACTCTACACTGTATGTACTACATGAATAAGCCACACGAATACACTGCACACTGTATGTACTACATGAATAGACCACACCCATACACTGCAAACTCTATGTACCCAATGTATAAGCCACACCCATACACAGCACACTGTATGTACCACACATATAAGCCACACCTATACACATCACACTGTATGTACCCCATGTATAAGCTACACCCATACAGAGCACACTGTATGTAACACACATATAAGCCACACCCATACACAGCACACTGTATGTACCCCATGTATAAGCCACACCCATACACTGCCCACTGTATGTACCACATGTATAAGCCACACCCATACACAGCACACTGTATGTACCACACATATAAGCCACACCCATACACAGCACACTGTATGTACCACACGTATAAGCCACACCCATACACTGCACACTGTATGTACCACACATATAAGCCACACCCACACACAGCACACTGTATGTAGCCCATGTATAAGCCACACCCATACACAGCACACTGTATGTACCACATGTATAAGCCACACCCACACACAGCACACTGTATGTACCACATGTATAAGCCACACCCATACACAGCACACTGTATGTAACACACATATAAGCCACACCCACACACAGTACACTGTATGTACCACACATATAAGCCACACCCACACACAGCACACTGTATGTACGACACATATAAGCCACACCCATACACAGCACACTGTATGTACCACACATATAAGCCACACCCACACACAGCACACTGTATGTACCACACATATAAGCCACACCCACACACAGCACACTGTATGTACCACACATATAAGCCACACCCATACACAGCACACTGTATGTAACACACATATAAGCCACACCCATACACAGCACACTGTATGTACCCCACATATAAGCCACACCTACACACAGCACACTGTATGTACCCTATGTATAAGCCACACCCATACACAGCACACTGTGTGTACCGCACATATAAGCCACACCCATACACAGCACACTGTATGTACCCCACATATAAGTCGCACCCATACACAGCACACTGTATGTACCACACATATAAGCCACACCCATACACAGCACACTGTATGTACCACACATATAAGCCACACCCATACACAGCACACTGTATGTACCCCACATATAAGCCACACCCATACACAGCACACTGTATGTACCACACATATAAGCCACACCCATACACAGCACACTGTATGTACCCCACATATAAGCCACACCCATACACAGCACACTGTATGTACCACACATATAAGCCACACCCATACACAGCACACTGTATGTACCACATGTATAAGCCACACCCACACACTGCACACTGTATGTACTGCACATATATGCCGCACCCATACACAGCACACTGTATGTACCACACATATAAGCCACACCCACACACTGCACACTGTATGTACCACACATATAAGCCACACCCACACACTGCACACTGTATGTACTGCACATATATGCCGCACCCATACACCCATATAAGCCACACCCATACACTGCACACTGTATGTACCACACGTATAAGCCACACCCTTACACAGAACACTGTATGGAACACACGTATAAGCCAGACACACACACAGACACATACATAGATAGAACTAAACGACCGTGGTGTACGAGGTGGTCAATCCACGCCCTCGGGGGAGACAACTCCTGAGGGGTGGATCGTCCACCGAGGACACCAGGGGAGGTTAGTTCTATATTTATTTTATGTTTTTAGAGGGTTTAAATAAGGAAAAATTATCAAAATCCGGTACCGTAGTTCACCGCATGAGCGCCCATGGCCATTTTGAATGTTTACATGCACCCAGAACGAGGCTGCAGTGGTGGATCAGCCGCTGTGGTGGATCGGCACACGTTACGCCACTGGGGGTGTGGCGATCGGCAGCGCAATGCTATCTCTACGGGAAGAAGTTATTCACATAAAATAAATATATAAGCTGCACCTATGTATAAGCTTCATCCATGTATAAGCCACACCCATGTATCAGCCACACCCATGTATAAGCCACACCCATGTATCAGCCACACCCTTTTATAAGCCATAACCCTAATCTAACCTTTTGGGCCAAAAAAAAATAAATTGTTTGTTTAAATAACGCTTTCCAAAAACAGGACCGACCTTAGACTTTTTTTCTTCAATTCTGAAGAAATAATATGTTTTCGGACAATATTGCAGTCATTAAAATGTGTATGAGTCCCCGCAACTCGTCCGTATCTCTGTAGTGTTGTTAGAAATTGTTTTAAAAAATAATAATAATAAAAAAATCTGACCAACCCTATCTAATTTACCTGAAAAAATGATTTTTTTTCATGGCTTTGCTAAAATAAAACTTGCACTAAATTATGAACTTAATGTTACATTGATATATGCTTATAATAACTGTTGCTAAGGAGCTGTTCGATTGGACTACACGTGTAGCAACTAGTACACTGCAATTCTTAACATTGACAAAATATGGTAGTTTACATGTTATCCCCTTGAGTTGGCCACTAGGGAGCTGTTCTAGGGAACTGTTCGCTTAGTCTGCACCTATGGTGGCTGATAATATTACAATGAGCTACAGTGCACTATACTAAGTCTCTTGTCTTGGTCTACTGTTATCTGACACAAGAATCAGTGTGACATCTATCAATTTCAGTCCATTTTTGTTCCCTCTTTATGCTAATGCCAATTAGTGTGAGTAGTAATCACTGATGAGGTAAATTGCTCTATTTTTGTATATAGTATATATTGTAATGTGTATATGTAATATTTTTTATTTATTCATTGTATGGTCTCATCTCTCATTTTTTATTTGGTTTATCATCATATACATTATCTGTGCAAACAAATTTGATGTAACAAATGATCGAGGAATGCATCTTATTGTTATGCTACCACTTTTGTATGATCGTGATTTGACAATAAACACTTTTCAAACCTCAAAAAATACAAATGTAGTTTGATATTCCGCTGCCATAACTTTGGGCTGATTTAGTTAGATTGTTGTTTGTTTGGTTTTTTGACAACGGAGTCACAGAAATTTCTCGATCATACCAGCCAACAATTAAAAGCCTGGACGGAAATGTCGGCTTCTTTATAGACAGAGATTGGACACTGAGAACACGCTCAAACCTTTAGAAAAATGGGGAACATTATTGTGAAAAATAATACAGGATTTCAACTTTTTCTTGAGAGAAAAAAAAAAGACAACTTTTGTAAGGAATCTGAAATCTGCCCTCTTTTCCAGAGGAAGTTCAGATGGCCAGAGAATAATCTATCCTTGAGGGCGGAGGGTGGGGGGGGGGGGGGTTGTGGTCGTACGGACGTCGTCCCCATTAACCTATTGTTTACCCAAGCCCTTTAATACCTCGTTAACCCTAACAGGTCCATAACACCTCCTCATCTCTTTAACCCTTTGCACCTTAAGGCCAGCTCATACATTAATGCATCATATAGGCCTAGGACCTATTGGTCCTGGTGAATAACGCACCTGGACTGCATCATAATGCATCATGATGCATTCATGCATCATGATGCATGAAAGCAGGCCTGTAGATTTACATTCAAGCATCATGACGATTCTAGGGGCCAAGACACTCTCGGAGGATCATCGTGATGTAGCAATGAAGTCTGCTCGCCAGCACTTCATTGGTGCATCATGCCGACCAATGGGCATGATGCACTCCTGTATCAGCGGCACTGAAAGGGTTAACACAAACCGGAAGACGCAGGTTGGCTGATCCTAGTTTAGGGGACGCTCATCCCAACTTAAACATGGACTTATGGGGTAAGGACGCTATAAACGGATTAACTGACGCTCTGGTCAAACAAGGGTTAACGACCTAAATCCTAAGTTAACTATAGTTAACCATTTAGGTCATTTAGGTTGAGAGGCTATTAATGCATCAAGCATCATACCGATCATATTGGCCACTAGCGGATCTGGAGCTGGTTCTGGAGACACACACTGATAAGAACTGATAGGATGGGACCAGCATGTCCCTGGAAGTGGCTGTTAACCAGGGACAAGGTACCCGTCATGATATGTGTTATCAGTGGGTTTCACCTCAACCAGCGAAATTCAAAATGGTGGCTCCACTATAGGCCTCCATTCTTAGTGCTATAGAGTTTAGACTTCCCTGGAGGGTCAGCATGATGCACTGATGAAGTATTGGCGGCACTTCATTGGTGCATCATGGTGTATCATAACATGTCTGCATGATGCACCAATGCATTAGCAGATATATCTGCGTTAAAATTTGAACACCGTGTGTTAGTTTGTTGGAGAAATATGGCTCTGCATGGCAATTCGCCTGTACTCATTTGTGCATCTTGCTGACCATATAGGCGTCTGTTGGTAAATCATGTGGGGTCGACGTGATGCAGGGTAGAGACCTGGCGGGTGGTGCGCTAGGGCTGGAGGGTGTTGCTCCTATAGTAAAAGGAAGAGCTGGCAAAAAATTCCCTTGTTTCCAGTCCTTTCTTTTGATGTAGCTATAACTTGTCCCTTTTGTTGCTCACAAGTGGGCATTAAAGTATGGTGCTCAAAAAGGGGATTTGAGTATGTCCTTAGTTGGGAGAAGTCAGTCAGTATAATATACTATAGAGTGTGTGACATGAGTAGGTACCTGGTAGTGCAGCTCTCTCTGTTTTAAATAAGGCAGGTGACTTTTCAGACTAATGTGGTGAGTGCAAGTTAAATGGTGGAGCAGAGCGTGACTTCTTTTGAAAAGAGGGTACCTACTGACAGCTCATTTTACCATAGGAGCAACACGCTCCTGTATTCACACACTAAGGGCAAATGCTGCATAGGCCTACATTTGCTGGAGGGTGTTGCTCCTATTGTAAAAAGAGCTGTGAGTATGTGCCCTCTTCTCTAAACAAGTCGTGCACTGCTTTAACTGCACTCACTACATTAGTCTGAAAGGTCACCTGCCTTGTTTAAAATAGAGAGTGCTACACTCTAAGGTACCTACTCATGTCACATGCTCTATAGTATATTATACTGACTGACTTCTCCCAACTAGGTATCTACTCAAATCCCCCTTTTTTAGCACCGTACTTGAATGACTACTTGTGAGCAACAAAAGGGACAATTTATAGCTACATGAAAAGAAAGGACTGGAAATGAGGGCATTTTTAGCCAGCTCTTCCTTATACTATAGGAGCAACCCCCTCCAGCACTCCTTAAATGGTTAGGCCAGGTACGTAAGACGTTATAGTACTTAGAGGTGGGTATAGGGATTATCTTGTACAAGGGTACATGGGGTGCAAGGTGTCTTTTATCTGCCTCTAATTTACTCTCTCCCCCCATGCATTGTATCCCAACGCTCTACTGATGTACAATCGTACAACCTGTGTATTCCTACGCCAACAGCGTTGGGTATAGGGGGAGGGTGGTTGATTAGGAATACATATTCTTTATACTGTACACATATATTGACCATTTTGTACTACAGTATTTCAGTCAATAAGGATTTCAACAACAATGATAATCTACCTGTACGCTTGAGGCATTTTCTTGATGGAATCTGCTGAGGGATAACAACTGGTCAAATAAATCGCTAAATGATGACATTGAGAATAACCCGTAACTATTTCAGTATTTATGTATTCATCAGATGCATATGATTATAGCTTCTCTAAATCATTTCACGATTTATATTTAATTCTTTCTCCTCTGGTACCACAGGTTTAGATCCATTAACATCATTCCCTGGGGGAAACAATCATGTGTTTCCAGTTACATGACTCAATTACCTAGGGTCGGTAGGTCAGATATTATTTTTTTTTCATTTTGTACAGAAATGTATGGGCAAATCTATCACGGAAAGAATATTAAAAATAAGATAAATGTGGAAAAAATACACAAAAGATATGCTTAACAAAGCTATTAACTATACATCCAAAGAATGCATCCATGAAAAACTGATAATAATTCTTAAAAATATGAAAAGAAAATTCAAGAAAATTCAAGAAAATGAAAAGAAAAGTGCAGGTCGGCCCTGTTTTGCTAGGGACGGTTGGGTAACTGGAAACAAACCTCTTTTTATTTGGCCTTGGTAAATTCAGTCATGTATAACGGTATAAAAGTCTTAGTGACGTCATCAACCCAGACCAACGTGTGGCGTCAGCATTGTTACGTCCCCGTTGCGTCATAAAAAGTGATTCTTACGTCACGATAACGGACGTGCATACAGTTTAATGGCGCATGCCGGGAGAAAGAGCGACGATCAACAAAAACAACAAAAACATAAGCAGACGACAATTGGCTACCGGAAGTCAGAATTGGCGGGAAGTGAGCCTAGCCGGGCATGCCGGCGGGAGTGACACTCGTATGCCCTTTATGCCTCCAGTAGAGGAGAGCTCAGGCCGGAGCTCAAGTAATGTAGATTATATATACAGGTCAAGGACATGTCGCCACTTCCTGATAATATTGATTGAAAAAAGTTAATGCTCTGAGCATTAAACATCATTAATTAACACAAGTGTTGGTTCTTGATCAAGAAGCACCAGCTTTCCAAGGATCCGATATAGGCTATTCACAATGGGCATGGGACCCCTTGTGGCCCTCCTGTTTAGGGTCCTTATTGAAGTTCACAGAGACAGTCGCAATCTACATTGTGTAGGCCTGAAAAGGGCTGGTCTCATCCTCCTGCCCCTCCCCCATCCCCAAAGGTCGGCATGTTCCTTGTTTTAGGCTATTTGAAACTCAAGTAATAAATAGTGCCTCCCTCAAAATCCATTTTGCTTCGCTTCCCTCTTCTCACTTGCTCTTTTGAAATATGGTACCTTGACCATACAGGGGGGTCCGTATAGAAAACATAGACCCTCACATAATATTAGGTGTTCTAAATGTGGAATATAAGTAGAAACAAGACTGACGTTTAGGCCCCAAGGTTTTTCGCGTTTATTTAATTCAACCTCAGCCAGGTGTGACTGGGACTCACTTACAGAGATCCCACAATGCACTTCACCGGAAGTGGGCTCCAGGAACGCCCAACGGTTGCGTCTTTGTTTTTAGTATTACTTCATCCATATTTGGAGGCAGATCAACTTTTACATAATCCCCTTAATCCGTCAGTAATCCCGCCCCTAGCTGATTTTAATTCTATTAGAGAAAACCTCAAAGTTGACTCTTTGGGGCTTTGGGCCCTACGACCCATTACGGACAGGGTTAGGGCTGGTTTTAACCGCTAGATGGCGGGTCGGGCTGCGCATGCGCAGTGAACAGGTGGGCGATAATCCGAGTTAATCTGTGTTCTTAGGTGATCAGTGAGGTTTGTCCTACTCAGACTGAGTGAGGGATCTCTAATCCACCAGTAGAAAAGGGTAGGGGGCAGGGGGGCTGGATAATAAACATAAAATGAAATTCCAACCAATCCCAAATGACATAGGCCCTACAGGATAGTCTTCCACCTTTATAATTCTCACTTATGTTCTACAAAGTGAAAATAACCTTCTGATATAAGTTTTTACCTACCTACCCTACACCCTTAATCCAGCCCTCGAGCTAACTGGCGGCGGCGTCCAAAACTAAAGTAGACGCAGGTAATCACTGAAGCAGACGACAAATCTCCTGTTCCACTGGTGTCCGGCGTGCGGCAGTACAAACACACAAACATTAATCTCATTAAAAGCAACCAGCGCACACCCTGCCCCACAGCTCAACCCGTCACACCAAACCACATTGATTCCTCCTTCTAAGAAGATCAAGTCCCAAATCGAACTTCTTTTCCGACTAATCTAAAATCGAAGACGTCCACTTTGGGAGGTGGTTGACACAGTGGTTTGGCGGCTGTGGTGACGGCTGGAGGGGGTTAGATGGGGTCGATAGGGCATGCCGCAGAATGCCGGCACCCTGATCTGTCACCAAGCAGCTCTAGGTTTTCTCTACACACCTTAATCCTAATCTGGGGGCTGTATGGAGACAGGTGTAACCCTGCGTCTGTCTTAATCTCCGCCACACGGCGTTCTACCTGCGTCCTGCCTGCGTCTACTCAGCACCTTATAACCATTAACCCTTTATTGCATGGTCGCCATGATGCATGAATGCAGCCCTGGCGAGTACCTCATAGGGGCTATACGGGCTTCCCTAGCCCACTTAAAAGGGTCTATATCTCTTCTTTTCTATCCCCTCAGGATGTGTGTGGTGCACATATGTGCAGGCACTGACACATTCCTCTGTGAAATTGTGTAATGTAGTTCTCGCCATAAATATGACCTTAGATGTCGAAATGGCGTTAAACATCTATAACTCACTCACTCACTCACTCTCATAAGGGCTATATTCAAGCATTATGTCGACACTACAAAAAAAAAAACACAAAAAAAAACAGAGGGTCGGCATGATACACCAATGAAGTGCTGGTGAGCAGTCTCACTAGCACTTCATTGGAACATCATGCCGACCGATGGGCGAGATGCATTACTGCATTAGCGGCCCTTTTAAGTTTTTACATCTTATCATTGGTCGTTATTATGTCTGAATGCAGTAGCCCCAAGTGCTGCATTCCTGCATCATGCCGACCCTACCAGTATGATGCACACCTGGAGGGCATGATACACCAGTGCAGTACAGTGGTGCATCATGCTATCCACACAGGGTTACACTGACCAGGTATTCGGCTATTGTGGGTAATCCCTCAGCGCCGACCAGGTACCAGATAACTCCTACTTATAATATCCACGATCTTCTGCAGCCCTAGGCATGCGCAGTGTTGGTACATGAGCTGACATTAATAATGAATCTGTAAAGAATTAACTTAATCCCTACCACAGCCTTATCTACATAATCTACATACAGCTTTTCTGAGACAGGGTGGGTGGAGGGGGGGCCAATCTCCCCCCTCCCATTCAGTGGCAGATCCAGGATTTTGAAAAGGAGGGGGCGCGCCCCTTGTGAAATACACTATTTTGGGCTAAATTTTGGTGTTGAGGGAGACAATTAAACTAGCAAAAAAGAGCAAGAACCCCATTAATGAAACACAAAAGTTTCCCAAAGTTTACCTCTGAGATTTAACCAATAAAATATGATAAGAGAGTGCGGGTAGAAAAGAGAAAATGGCGGCCTCAAATGTCATCAAATGCCACTTTTATATATACACGGGCATGCTGGAGGGTGTTGCTCCTATTGTAAAAAGATCTGTGAGTATGTGCCCTCTTTTCTAAACAGGTCGTGCACTGCTTCACCTAAGTACTTGCACTCACCACATTAGTCTGAAAAGTCACCTGCCTTGTTTAAAATAGAGAGAGCTGCACTACCAGTATATGAAGATAGGAGTCATGTTCAGGCCTATGTTAGGCCTACTTTAGCTCTCGGTAAGTAGTATATGAAGATAGGAGTCATGTTCAGGCCTATGTTAGGCCTACTTTAGCTGGCAGTAAGTAGTATATGAAGATAGGAGTCATGTTCAGGCCTATGTTAGGCCTACTTTAGCTCTCGGTAAGTAGTATATGAAGATAGGAGTCATGTTCAGGCCTATGTTAGGCCTACTTTAGCTGGCAGTAAGCAGTATATGAAGATAGGAGTCATGTTCAGGGCTATGTTAGGCCTACTTTAGCTCTCGGTAAGTAGTATATGAAGATAGGAGTCATGTTCAGGCCTATGTTAGGCCTACTTTAGCTCTCGGTAAGTAGTATATGAAGATAGGAGTCATGTTCAGGCCTATGTTAGGCCTACTTTAGCTCTCGGTAAGTAGTATATGAAGATAGGAGTCATGTTCAGGCCTATGTTAGGCCTACTTTAGCTGGCAGTAAGTAGTATATGAAGATAGGAGTCATGTTCAGGCCTATGTTAGGCCTACTTTAGCTCTCGGTAAGTAGTATATGAAGATAGGAGTCATGTTCAGGCCTATGTTAGGCCTACTTTAGCTCTCGGTAAGTAGTATATGAAGATAGGAGTCATGTTCAGGCCTATGTTAGGCCTACTTTAGCTGGCAGTAAGTAGTATATGAAGATAGGAATCATGTTCAGGCCTATGTTAGGCCTACTTTAGCTCTCGGTAAGTAGTATATGAAGATAGGAGTCATGTTCAGGTCTATGTGAGGCCTACTTTAGCTGGCAGTAAGTAGTATATGAAGATAGGAGTCATGTTCAGGCCTATGTTAGGCCTACTTTAGCTCTCGGTAAGTAGTATATGAAGATAGGAGTCATGTTCAGGCCTATGTTAGGCCTACTTTAGCTGGCAGTAAGTAGTATATGAAGATAGGAGTCATGTTCAGGCCTATGTTAGGCCTACTTTAGCTCTCGGTAAGTAGTATATGAAGATAGGAGTCATGTTCAGGCCTATGTGAGGCCTACTTTAGCTGGCGGTAAGTAGTATATGAAGAGAGGAGTCATGTTCAGGTCTATGTGAGGCCTACTTTAGCTGGCAGTAAGTAGTATATGAAGATAGGAGTCATGTTCAGGCCTATGTGAGGCCTACTTTAGCTGGCAGTAAGTAGTATATGAAGATAGGAGTCATGTTCAGGCCTATGTGAGGCCTACTTTAGCTGGCAGTTAGTAGTATATGAAGATAGGAGTCATGTCGAGGCCTATGTCAGGCCTACTTTAGCTGGCAGTAAGTAGTATATGAAGATAGGAGTCATGTTCAGGCCTATGTGAGGCCTACTTTAGCTGGCAGTAAGTAGTATATGAAGATAGGAGTCATGTTCAGGCCTATGTGAGGCCTACTTTAGCTGTCAGTAAGTAGTATATGAAATAGGAGTCATGTTCAGGCCTATGTTAGGCCTTCTTTAGCTGACAGTAAGAAGTATATGAAGATAGGAGTCATATCCAGGCCTATGTTTGGCCTACTTTAGCTGACAGTAGGTAGTATATGAAGATAGGAGTCATGTTCAGGCCTATGTTAGGCCTACTTTAGCTCTTAGTAAGTAGTATATGAAATGGGAGTCATGTGAAGGCTCAGTTAGGCCTACTTTGGAGTCATATCCAGGCCTATGTTCAGCCTACTTTAGTTGAAAGTAGGTAGTACATGAAGATAGGAGTCATGTTCAGGCCTATGTAGGCCTACTTTAGCTGACAGTAAGTGGTATATGAAGATAGGAGTCATGTTCAGGCCTATGTTCGGCCTACTTTAGCTCTTAGTAAGTAGTATATGAAGATGGGAGTCATGTTCAGGCCTATGTAGGCCTACTTTAGCTGACAGTAAGTGGTATATGAAGATAGGAGTCATGTTCAGGCCTATGTTAGGCCTACTTTAGCTGACAGTTAGTAGTATATGAAGATAGGAGTCATGTTCAGGCCTATGTAAGGCCTACTTTAGCTGACAGTAAGTAGTATATATGAAGATAGGAGTCATATCCAGGCCTATGTTTGGCCTACTTTAGCTGAGAGTAAGTAGTATATGAAGATAGGAGTCATGTTCAGGCCTACGTTAGGCCTACTTTAGCTGTCGGTAAGTAGTATATGAAATAGGAGTCATGTTCAGGCCTATGTTAGGCCTTCTTTAGCTCTTAGTAAGTAGTATATGAAGATAGGAGTCATGTTAAGGTTCAGTTAGGCCTACTTTGGTTGTCAGTAAGTAGTATATGAAGATATATGTTAGGCCTACTTTAGCTGTTAGTAAGTAGTATATGAAATGGGAGTCATGCAAAGGCTCAGTTAGGCCTACTTTGGCTGACAGTAAGTGGTATATGAAGATAGGAGTCATATCCAGGCCTATGTTCGGCCTACTTTAGCTGACAGTAAGTAGTATATGAAGATAGGAGTCATGTTCAGGCCTATGTGAGGCCTACTTTAGCTCTTAGTAAGTAGTATATGAAATGGGAGTCATGTTCAGGTTCAGTTAGGCCTACTTTGGCTGTCAGTAAGTAGTATATGAAGATATATGTTAGGCCTACTTTAGCTGTTAGTAAGTAGTATATGAAATGGGAGTCATGTGAAGGCTCAGTTAGACCTACTTTGGCTGTCAGTAAGTAGTATATGAAGAAAGGAATCATGTTCAGGCCTATGTAAGGCCTACTTTAGCTCTTAGTAAGTAGTATATGAAGATGTGAGTCATGTCGAGGCCTACGTTAGGCCTACTTTGGCTATCAATAAGTATTATATGAAGATAGGAGTCATGTGAAGGCTCAGTTAGGCCTACTTTGGCTGACAGTAAGTAGTATATGAAGATAGGAGTCATATCCAGGCCTGTGTTCGGTCTACTTTAATAGCTGTCAGTAAGTAGTAAATGAAGATGGGAGACACATATCTTTCGATAAAGCCCTTTGTATAGAGCCTTCCTCGAGTCAGGGTGCACAGCATACCAGGATGAGTGGTTATACATGTACGTAAATTAAAGTGAAGAATTGCAAACATTTCAGTCAGAGTCACCAATCCTTGGCTTATACTTGGAAGTAGCAAATATGCAGGGTTTTCCGGTTACAACATGTAGGGGAGGGGACTTGTTTCAGTCCCTCTGAGGGTGGGGGGGTAATCTTACATGTTTTAATGCACTTCTAAAGGTTAAAAGGGCATGTTTGCGTGCCATTTTGACCATTCGAAGAGGGGGTGGTCACCTTGTGAGAGAGTGACGAGGAATGCAAAGAGAAAAAAAGAACCTGGAAGAGAGAAGGACGTGAATATAGAGGAGGAGCGAGAGGGGGGAGACCCCAGGGTGGGTTAACTCTATGTAGCTATCTACCCACTGCAACGCTACTGGCCCCCCACCGGTCTACTCTTTCAGGAGGGTGTTGCTCCTATTGTAAAAAGAGCTGAGAGTATGTGCCCTCTTTTCTAAACAAGTCATGCACTGCTTCACCTAAGTACTTGCACTCACCACATCAGTCTCAGAAATCGCCTGCCTTGTTTAGAACAGAGAGAGCTGCTCTATCAGGTACCTACTCATGTCACACACACTATAATATATTATACTGACTGACTTCTCCCAACTAGGTACCTACTCAAAGGCGGCTTATTTAGCACTCTACTTGAATGACCACTTGTGAGCAACAAAAGGGACAAGTTATAGCTACATGAAAAGAAAGGACTGGAAACAAGGGCATTTTTAGCCAGCTCTTCCTTTTACTATAGGAGCAACACCCTGCTGATCTGGGAGATTGACTGGTCCCCCATTTAGCCCCCCCCCCCTTCACAGCCACTGAAAGCTGACACCAAGATGTGAGAAGCTTAGCATTTAAGACAGTGGTCTCATTACAAACTGTGTTTTGGATGGGTTCTTTGACACAAGGAAGCCTACAACAACAGGCTGGTGGGGGCTACTCTGAGATTTAGTAATTTACGGGTCTGTTGGAGGTGCAGACAGGGACCGGTCCCTGTTTTTGAGCTTTAGGCTCAGTTCATCGGTCCCGGTTCTGGGGGCCGCTTTGCAGTGGGTAACACTTTCGACCCTGACTAGCCCCCCCCCCCCCCAGGGAGACATAATTAGAGAGAGCGAAACGAAGAAAAGAGGGAGAAAAAGAGAAAGAAAGAAACTTGTAGAGAGAGTGGGTGAGAGAGAGACAGAGACAGACAGACAGACAAGCGGAGTGTGAGAGAGAGGGGCTAGTATGGAGAGGTGATAGGGGGGAGGGGTAATAGCAGCATCAGCATCAGTAGCCGCCTGGTGGTAACGCTTGGTACTTAGCAGCAGTAGAAGTATTAGTCACTAAGTGATGTCTATTGTGGACGCCATACGGCTTTAGCATTGGTTAGATCAACACCCGCCTCATACACCATTGTACTAACCAGCCTCCTACCCCGTCCTCCTCCACCCTCCATCCTCTACCCCCCTGTATAAACATACCGGGGAACTCTGTATGGGCCACATCATATACCCAGTGGTCATCAAGATGCATGAATGCAGCCCTGGCGAGTTACTCACCAGGGCTGCATTCGTGGATCATACTGACCCTGATTTATCCTACAGAGGGTCGGCATGATGCACCAAGGAAGTGTTGGTGAGCAGACTCGCCAGCACATCATTGGTGCATCATGACGACCAATTGACATGAGGCATAGATTAAGTAACGGTCTTTAAAGGTTTAAGTAGCCACCAGTCACCCTGGGGGTGTCTAAGGCTGGCTGACATTCACAAAATGGCCACCCATTTACTAATTAAGGTATCTGCATTGTCCCCCGACTCGCCTCTTTTACACAAATCTCGGGAGTTCTCGTGGCAGGACGAGAGTGAGCGGGATCACGTGGTGTAGGTACACAAGACGGTGTGACCGGCGGGCATGCGCATTGTGAGTGTAGGTTGGGGTAACTGCGGCCTAACAATAGGCGGGGGTTAGGCGTGAGTTAGGCCTGGTGTATTAGAACAAGTCAGCTACTTAACCCTTGACTCTTTAAGGGTGGCTGTTGCAGGAGGGCATCATGCCCATTGGTCGTCATGATGCACCAATGAAGTGATGGCGAGGCTGCTCGCCAGCACTTCATTGGTGCATCATGACGACCCTCCGGGAGTCTGTGTATCAACCCGGTAGGGTCGCAGCCCTGGCGAATTACTCGCCAGGGCTGCATTCATGCATCATGACGACCAATGGACATGATTAGAGGGTTAACCAGATAATTCTTACACCTGGCTTTGGACGCTGGAAAAACATCCGTTTTAGGACGCTGTAATGGTGATCCCTGATTGGCTAGGAGGGACGCTGTATTAGTGATCCCTGATGGGTAGAAGGCCTATATGTATAATGTACCCTGGGGCTGGGAATGGAAGCTGAGACTATGGGGGGGGGGGGGTCAATACGACTTATGGGGAATAACATTCTAAGCGATCAATTCCACTTTGATAGTGACTAAGCACCTAACCCTCACTTCCAATCATATACCACTGTAACTGGCCACCCTATGTAAGCAGCCATCTTGTCTCCCACCTAAAGAGTGACTATAAGCACCCAACCCTTATTTGACCAGTGTTGCAGTGTTGCAATGATGCTAGCTATACCCAGTGGGTCCACCATTATTTTAATTTTTGAATGGGTCTGCGAAAAGTGGAAAACACACATTGATAAACGTGTCATGATGAGCACCATGGCCCTGCAGACATAACAGTGCATGTTGATAGAAATCAGCTCCAGTTCTACTTTGACCCTATTTGCAACAACAGTCACAGATCCAGGGGGAGGTGGGTGAGGTGCCATTGAAAGATTTTACATCTCAATAAGTTTTGGCCGACTGTAGTGAACAAGTAACCAATGGATAACTCATGACGAGTGGGGGTTATCGATGGATAATAACACGAGGCCGTAGGCCAAGTGTTATTATCGTCGATAACCCCCACGAGTCATGAGTTATCCATTGACTACTTATTTTATACCACGAAAGCAATAAATAATCAATATAATACCAATAAATTCAAGTTGAAAACAAAAATTATTCCCCCTCCCCGGGACTCGATCGAAGCCAGCCATAGTGTGTGTACACAGGTACATACACCTCCTCGCCCGGCAGCGGACAGCGGCAGCGGCACACGGCGAAGAAAAGATGCTTCTCGCAGTTATATTTGTGTATAAAATACACCTCCTAGCCCGGGAGCGGACAGCGGCACACGGCGAAAAAAAAGATGCTTCTCGCGGTTATGTTTGTGTACAATACACCTCCTCGCCCGGCAGCGGACAGCGACAGTGCACACGGCGAAAAAAGATGCGTCCGGGCCGGGATTTGAACCGTGTACCTCACGCGGCTGAGCGCAAAGCGCTAACCGCTAGACCACTGCGCCTTCTCAGTTCAGTGCGTCTCGCTGTTATGTTTGTGTATAAAATACACCTCCTCGCCCGGCAGCGGACAGCGACAGCGCACACGGCGAAAAAGCTGTGTCTCGCTGTTATGTTTGAGTATAATACTCCTCCTCGCCCGGCAGCGGACAGCTACAGCGCACACGGCGAAAAAAGAAGCTTCTCGCTGTTATGTTTGTGTAGAATACACCTCGTCACCCGGCAGCGGACAGCGCACACGGCTTTGTATCATATCCAGACGTGGTTCTAACCAAGCTTCTCTAGTCAGTCCCTGTGGCGCAATGCATAGGGAGTTGGATTAGGGATCTGAGACTGTAGGTTCGAGCCCTGCCCTGGCCTTGAAAATTTCGTGGGTTTTAACATGTAACATATGACATGTAAGGACATGAGAGGCGTTCGGTTATCCTGGATAACCGCACGCCTTACATGGATAACCGCACGCCTTACATTGATAACCGCACGCCTTACAAAATTGATGCTAAAGTATACAGGGTGTGCAATATCGACAGATATGTGTATGTGAATAGCCACGAAAAAGCACTGTGTAAGCCAGAAATCGTGGTATAACATCATATAATATCTCTTCCTGGATCTTCTTTCTTTCTTCACCCCCCCCCCACACACACGTCTATGGGTGGGATACGCTCCCTGGTTTGCCAAAGCATTACAATGTGCCTATACATGGGTGCTCAAAATTTTCAGGATGTCACACCGTCACTTTTTAGGAAGGATGGAGTGTCACCCAGTCACTTTTAATGTATATGCCAATTCACTGGGAACCTTTGAAATTGTTGCCGTCCGTCATTTCCTAAAACCCCTGCGTCACGACCGTCACTTTTTAAAACCCCTCCATCACAAGCGTCACGACCGTCACGACCCTCACTTTTTACCCATGTGTAGGCATTACTATGGTGCATTCATGACAAAGGGAAAGGTAAGGGGAAACTTAAAATGTGGCTAGATGGGTAAATGGAAGTATTTGCCGACATTATAGAGGTTTGTGGTTGCTACGTAACAAGCATCTCCCTAACGTTCACGTCACACTCTCAGGGCGGAGGTTGTGAATAAAGGCCTCCCCCTAAGTAACAACTAGCCACTCTCCGGGCACAAGTTTTGTATCGTAATGCACTGTCCTAAGTAAGTGTAAACACACGACGTTACATTATTCCATGTGACACCAAATACACCACTCACTCACCACACAATCATTGACGTATCTGCGCATGAGTAGTTAGGTCACGTGATTGTTGCTATTGTGCATTTAGTGGCGGCTGCCATTTGCAAAATAAGAAGAGCAAACTTAGTGTGGTAGCCATAGGTCCTTTAGGCACCACGAGCTGCATCAAAGTATCATGTCCATTAGTCGTCATGATGCATAAATTCAGCCCATGTGAGTAACTCGCCAGGGCTTAATTCATGTAGCAAGCCTAACCTGTGAGTAACTCGCCAGGGCTTAATTCATGCAGCAAGCCTAACCTGTATACCTCGTCAGGTCGGCTTGATGCTCCAATGAAGTGCTGCCGATTGATTGATTGATTTGTGTTTTACAGCACTTTAGCGGCACTAAGTGGCTATCCCGTGCTTCACAGGTTGATAATTTAACAGAGGAATGTGTCAGTGCCCGCGCATATGTGCACCACACACATCCTGAGGGGATAGGAAAGAGGAGATATAGACCCTTTTAAGTGGGCTAGGGAAGCTGCCGAGCAGTCTCACCAGCACTTTATTGGTGCCTCATGGCACACCTACATCAACAACATTAAAGGGTTAAGAATGCTGAGGTTGATATGGGTGTGTGGTAGTAGATGTTATTCTAAGTAATACATGGACACTTTAGGCTTTATGGGGGTAGGGTGAGGCCTAATGGTTTAGTTACGTTAGTGTTAGGGTGTCATAACGACTGGGCTGAAAGTGATCTGGATCAATGCGGTAATTGGTCTAAAAGTACTGCGGGATATTTCACTAATCACTAATGTGGATCCAAGCTGATCCTACAGAGTCTAAAAGCACTGCTAAATGTTCCAATAATCGCCGATATGGAAATGAATAGACCTCACATAGTTTAAAAGCACTGCTAGATTTTCCACTAAAATGGAAATATGCATAAATCACATAGTCTAAAAGAACTGTTAGATATTTCAATAATCACCAATATAATAACATGCATATCCCACATAGTCTAAAAGCACTGCTGAATATTTCACTTATTACCGATATGGTAACATACCAATCCCACATAGTCTAAAAGCACTGTTAGATATTTCAATAATCACTGATATGGTGACATACACATATCCCACATAGTCTAAAAGAACTGCTAGATATATCAATAATCACCGATATGGAATATGCATAGCCCACATAGTCTAAAAGAACTGTTAGATATTTCAATAATCACCAATATGGAAATACACATATCCCACATAGTCTAAACGAACTGTTAGATATTTCAATAATCACCAATATGGAAATATGCATATCCCACATAGTCTAAAAGAACTGTTAGATATTTCAATAATCACCGATATGGAAATATGCATAGCCCACATAGTTTAAAAGAACTGTTAGATATTTCAATAATCACCAATATGGAAATATGCATAGCCCACATAGTCTAAAAGAACTGTTAGATATTTCAATAATCACCAATATGGAAATATGCATATCCCACATAGTCTAAAAGAACTGTTAGATATTTCAATAATCACCAATATGGAAATATGCATATCCCACATAGTCTAAAAGAACTGTTAGATATTTCAATAATCACCGATATGGAAATATGCATAGCCCACATAGTCTAAAAGAACTGTTAGATATTTCAATAATCACCAATATGGAAATATGCATATCCCACATAGTCTAAAAGAACTGTTAGATATTTCAATAATCACCAATATGGAAATATGCATATCCCACATAGTCTAAAAGAACTGTTAGATATTTCAATAATCACCAATATAATAACATGCATATCCCACATAGTCTAAAAGCACTGCTGAATATTTCACTTATTACCGATATGGTAACATACCAATCCCACATAGTCTAAAAGCACTGTTAGATATTTATGTTTCAATAATCACTGATATGGTGACATACACATATCCCACATAGTCTAAAAGAACTGCTAGATATTTCAATAATCACCGATATGGAATATGCATAGCCCACATAGTCTAAAAGAACTGTTAGATATTTCAATAATCACCAATATGGAAATACACACATCCCACATCATAAATGCACTAATCCTAAAAACACAAATCACTGATATCTGGCCTATAGGGCACACCTAGAGGTGGTGGCTATGCTACCGGTATGTTGATTAAAGATGAAAATGATAAAATGCTTTTCAAAATACAAACTCAAATGATTTTCGAAATTCAGACTTGAAAGTTCCCATCACCCCCATTGTATGGTGGGGCAGGGGGAAAACTTATAGACAGAGTTGCTACGGGCTCGTATGGAATGATGACAAAACCCACTAAGGGGCGTAGGGAATTATATAAAAGGGGGGGGGGCAGGGGGGCCTGGGCTCCCCCCAATCATAAAGGTGGTGGGCATGAGTATGTCTGCCCCCCAAAAAGAAATTTGCCAAGAACTCATAGACAAGAATCACGTTTATTAAGGTGTATCGATGTAATTCCGACACGATGACCGCCATTTTGCCGACATACAGAGTTGGAGTATGTGGCAGTTGTTTCGTAAAAAATGGGCAGTACCTTTTGAACTTTCATTATAAATTCAATATAACACTGAAATGATATTATCTCAATGCTTTTTACAGTAAATATTCAAAAGAATTACCAAAATATTTGAATATGAAACTAACTAGCTCTCGGAGCGTGCAGAAGGTGGTACCATGTAATATGCAAAATGTCGCTCCATGCAAAATGTTTCCGCGGAAAATCAAGTTAGACTTTGCATTAATTATACTTCTACGGCGTAGGGGCAGTATCATTAGGGTTGTTGTTTTTTCAATTTCTATGAGAGGAGAGGGATATTTTCATGGTTTCTTCCTTTCAAAGAAAAAACTATTTGTTTTGAGATTAAGTAAAGTTTATCACTCTCCAAGCAGATGTTTTGATCTTGCATGATACGATTTAGAGGGTGCAAAGTCTGTTGGAAGAACGCTGGAAACATTTTGCATAGTAGCGACATTCTGCATGCGACAACCACCCTAATTCAGCCACTTCCGGGTAGAATGGCCGAATAGTTCCTCGGAAATTTTGTTATTTCAGACCATTTGTGAGGGGAGAATGGCTTAAAACCATGGTTATTCGGTATCAAAATAATCAGAAATTGTTTTTCTTTAGTCCAGAGTTAATTTTTTATTGATATCAAGCAAACAGTGGAGGGTTATGGGGGTGAAATGACCATATAGTGTATTCCTACACTAGTCAGGTCTCACTGCTCAAAATCAGTGTGGTGGTTGCCATGGCGATTTTAAAATAATCGGACCTGACTTTTATATTCTGGACCTACTGCATAATTTTCTCCATTTCAAAAGCTAAATTTTGGTGTATTGTGCTAAGCTGTCAGGGAATTTTAAGCATTTCAAATGTTACATCCAAGGTCGCCAACACTGGTATTTTCCAGTCCGCACTGGGTATATAGGGTGGTACCACCAGAATATTGTCAGCAAGTGGAACGAGTATTTCCACATGCCTCACGTTTATTATAGGCCCATATTTTTCCCTTGCAAGGGCTGGTTTTTACCCCGGGTTTTACACACATTAAATTATTGTGATTGAGATTGATTAATTCCCTCGGCGATAAATTGAATAAGGTTTAAGGTTCAGATTTGTGATTATAGGCCTGGAGGTGAGGCTCCACTACGTGATTTTTGCACAGAATCGGAGCTATTCTCACAAAATGAGACTCAAAGTGGCATTTGTTATCATTGCAAAGTACATTGTATGTTAAAGTAGCCATTTGTTTATGTTGGGATGTCATTGTGTGCAATTTCAGGCATGCTTGTGTTGTCAATAAGATGTTTTTGTTTACCAAATCAAACTGACCTAATGTAAATATTGCAGACTTTCACACTGATGACTCTATGCAGCTTAAGGTTTGATTTTTACAGTACAAGACCCTGCGATCTGTGTAACTGCTGTGTTGTTATTTATATCTTGCTGTGTTGATGTTTATATATTGAACTCCCACCCAATCACAGAGTCTATGCAGGTATAGGTTAGTTTGTAAATATGGCACACAAGGAGAGAGATCACCCATGAAATGACCCCTGAAATCTCATGTTTACAATTTTGAATCTCATGTTTATAATATAGGAATATCAACACCCTATACCTTAGGCACTATAGGGATAACATTCCATGAGAATGTAGCAAAAGATCGTGTAGTGGAGCCTCCACTTAGCTCTATTTGTTCACTGGCAGTTTGACGAGTTTGATACTGGTAATATCTTGGGTCTGTTTAAATCTCCCAGCAGAATCCTCAAGTGAGATGTAAACCTGTCATTTTAAAGATTCTGTGTTGAATAATGTAATCAATGTCATCCATATTAGTCTTCAGGAAGAAATCAACAAAAGAAAAGAAAAAAGAGAAATTAAAAAAAAAGAAAATCTTATTGCCATAATATCCAGGGGTTGACTAAGAGGCATTGAGATTATAGTTTTTTTCTGTTTTGCAGTGGGGGTGCGGGGTAGTGGGGGGGGGGGGGTAGTGAGACGATAGGAGAGGTAGGTGGGGCAGACGGCGCCAGATTACCATCAAAGTAAACAAACCTGATCTCCGTCATTGTCCGCCAATTTCCTCCTTTTCCGCCAAAACCCACCCCGCGGTCAGACAAATGTCGTCTGCGGCACCACAAGGACACGTCACATGTCACATGACAGCACCGTCATTGACGTACACCTGTAACCATAGGTTATGCTGAGTCACACTGTGTGGGCAGCCATCTTGAATCCAATTATTGAGGTGCATCGCAACCAGATCTGTCAATTGGATATTCATTTTTGCAAGATTGTGTCTGGATAAACGTCTATTTCTCAGTTTTCATTTGTTTTGTTTGTTTTAGAAGAAAATGTAGCCCTATATTGTTATATCTTTTTCCAACCCAGAGATGCAGGAGACATGGCTACCTTAGATCACCGCTACATAGGGCTGTGTACAAATGACGTCATGCAGGAGGGGGGGGGGGTAGGCCCGGCATGATAGAATTAATGTTCTATATACCTTCAGCATTGCAAAATCGGCAACAACAAAAAAACATGACAAAGGGGGAGGGGGTGGTCAAAAATGGTCAAAAAAGCATGACGTCATTTGTACACAGCCCCAATGTACAACAACCTAGCCATTCTGGCCGTATTATCGCCCTACAGTGTCCCAGACCCTATCCCCGCAGTTTGACCTTGGTTAACCTTCACAACAAAAGCTCTAATGGCGCAGACACAAGATGGCGCCCCGTACCAGTGTCCTCCTCACACACCGCCACACAACCCTCTGTAACTACACCATCCAACATGGCCGCCGTGTTGTGCGCGCGCATCCTACCGGAAGTAGATGAGAGGTGGCATGAGAACGAGGCTGGAGTAGATAAGATTGTAACCAGTTGACGCTGTATGATGAACGTCAACACCGAATCACGTCACCAATACACCCTGCTTGTCAGAAACCCTCTGCAGGCTATTGGGACATGGGCCATGTTTAAACTTTTAAGTGTCCTCTATGGCCTCTGATGTAATTTTATAGACACGACGCGTAACTCACCAGGACATTGATTACCCATTCCAACCCTGAATGGGTCAGACCACAAGGAAAGGGTGGGAAACTGTATATATTAAAACATGTGATGTTTTAATATGTATAAACTTGGATCTATTATGCCGGCCTTATGTGGCTTATTATGGAGTTGGGGGGGGCTGAGGGCTATTGGTCTGGCAGGACATCTTTCATTTATAGAGGTCAGGCCAGGGGGAGGTCAAGGTGAGAGTGACTGGGGGGGGGGATAAGCATGGACACTGAAACATAATCCCTGAGAACAAGGGTGGACATATTCACCCAACATCTATTTTTAAACAAAGAAGTAAGCCTGACGACTTCATTTTCCTCATTGAATATTTATGGCAAATATCAAACAATTTTACGAGGCTACTTTCATGATAGTTATCTAGCCCTAGTCAAGAAATGGTTGTTTGATTTTAAGATCTAAAAGAGTAACAGTTGCTTGAAGTCAGTCAAGAATGGCCTTGAGGAACTGTTGGCCACCATCTTGCTTTTGGGTTGTTTTGATTTGAGCACCTGTAGTCTCAAACCTTTGTGTATAAAACTGATAAATATTGGGATATGACAGAAATTTCTACTACTGGGTATCTAAAATATTTATTCTTGACAAAACCTATAAATACAACTGAACAGTAGTTACAGTGAGAAATCTTTTGAAAAATAGAACAAAATGGGTGGTTTGAGGCTCAAGCCACTTCCAGCCACTTTTGGCTGATCCGAATAGCGTGATATCAGTGCCATATAGCGCTAGCGGCCACTAGGCACGGAGAGCGCCAGCGGGTTTCGGTGTATGATTATTATTGAGTCTGCCCTAGTTCACATAGGGCACACAATGGGACTGATACGGTTAACGCATTAATGCATCATGCCCATTGGTCGTCATGATGCACCAATGAAGTGCTGGTGAGACTGCTTGCCAGCACTTCATTGGAGCATCATGACGACCCTCTGGGCCTATATCAACCTGTAGGGTCGGCATGATGCATGAATGCAGCCCTGGCGAGTTACTCGCCAGGGCTGCATTCAGGCATCATGACGACCAATGGGCATGATGCATCAATGCATTAGTGCCCCTTAAAGGCTATAGGAGGTGGTTAGTAGCATCATTGAGGTAGTGACACCCTGGGGGTAGGTAGACATGGGAGTGTACCAGATGTAGGGTTTATCTTGTAAACCTGTACAGGGATCTACACAGATATCTGTATAACGTGATACCCGCCCATAACGCCCTATTACCTATACTACTGTTACCGCCAGGTCACCCGTATGGGGGCGCCACTGTAGCACCGGACGCCGCTACAGGCGCACTGAGGGCTTGGACCCTTTAAATGTTCTATATTGTCTAAGGGGTTGTATTCCTGGGTCATCACGATGCGCTCCTGGTATTAAAGTCTAATTACTGCATTGGAGCATCATGCCAACCCATAGGATTTGTTAGGTCGCCATGATGCCTGCCTGAGTGCAACGATGGATTTACTATAGCACTACTTAACAGGCCTCATCGTGGGGACCAATGGGTATGATACATCAGTTTGTTGTTTTCTTTGAGGGGGGGGGGGCAGTTAAAGGGTTAGATGGTTTAAGGGGAGGACTTGAGTCATTTAAAGTGAATAGGAGATAATAAGATCTGTGACTCAGTGTCTCCTTACTGTTATTATACCCTGTATGATATAACCATTTACAGACAACATGCATGCATCATGCAGCATTGAAACAGTCATTGTAATGCATCAATGAAGTGTTGACAAGTCTGCTGACTTCACCTGGTACATCATGCCGACCCCTGGGAGTGTAATCAACCTGTAAGGACGTCATGGTGCAGGAATGCATTTCTGCATCATGACGCCCAGTGCACATGGTACATTTCAGCACAGTCGGCGTTTAAATGGTTAAATACCCATAGACCACGGTTCATTAGATACAGCAACTTCTAGTTGTAACATTATACAGCACTCACTCAGCCTCTCTCTGTACAGCTTTATTGTCATGTCACTGGTTACTCTTTATCTCATCTTTCCCCAAATACCAGGCCCATTGTGTGAAACGTTGTACCCCCAGCACATGTACATGTACTAATATCCCCCCGCGCCTGGTAATCCCTGCTGACCGACAAGTGGATTAAAATGACAATGTTATTCACTCTTACTTCTGTGGACATGCAGGTGGATTTTAAGATTATGATATACCTTTGTGTCAGGGTAGTTCTTACTCCTGTGAACAGGTGAATTTAAAGATAATGATCATTTTAAATAAGGCTATATACCCTTTGACATTTTACGCCTGATACTATTCATAATAGTGACATGTCTAAGGCTGCCACTGTGTCATTTCATATGGCATCCCTGTGTCTCCAAATCATCATTATGAACGGAATTACACAACCGTGTATTACTAGTGCGTGCCTTACGTACTTTCTCTTTATTTGTCCTATACAGTGTTGGATCCAGAATTTGGAAAAGAAGGGGCCCCGGGGTTTTCATTTAGCATCTATTTTGGCTAAGTTTGAGGCATAGAACACTATTGAAATCCGTTATTCGAATATACTGGGCTTCATTTTTTAAAACAATATTATTGAAACCCTACGGCCAAAGCTCCATGTCTAACTTTGTTAGATAAACTTATATTCATAAGTTAATGACTGAGTGTGGATTTCTATGACGGCAATACCACAATCATGATAATGTACAGGCCGTATTCTAAATGCGTTGGTTATATGTGTCCATGTGTATGTTGGAAGGGGGGGGTATACTAGTAGTTTAGTTGTTTATCCATTTATACAAAAGAGATTAATATTTATGTAACAGATTTAGTTCTGGGGCCATTCAAAGTCAAACCGTGTTAGCCTCTTTATGACGTAGAAAGGAGGAGTGATGTTAGTGATTTGGTACAAAGCTTGGTAAGGGGACACAGTGCTAAATACTATCAAACAATACATCTGTGGTATTTATGGAATAGATTAAGCCTTAGTCCGTTACTCATAGTGCACGTGTGTGTTTCTATTTCAGGTTATCCCTTTTATGTGTGTAGGTGTGGATGTATAGTTTACACATACAGTACAGGTGGGGACAGAGGGTTGTTTGTACACACCAAACCACTCAATTTACACTACAACACCCCCCCAACTATATATTACACCACATTTAACCCTTTTATTTATCCTGTCACCCTTTAAGGGTGGCTTAGAGTTTCAATGCTTCATATTTAGTGACTGCCGCATCCATGCATCATGCCCATTACTCATAGGATTGATGCACTCCCAGAATGGCGGCATGATGCACCAATGAAAGCACTGAGCACCCCGGGAGTCAGAGTTGCCGCATCATGATCAACATTTTAGACACTTTATAGACTGTTGATACAGGAGTGCATCATGCCCTTTAGTCGGCATGATGCACCAATGAAGAGCTGGTGAGCAGACTTGCCAGCACGTCATCGAAGTACACATTTATATTGCCCAGGTCAAAAAAAAGAAGTTGTGTTTCCAGTTATATGCCTCAAATATCTAGGGACAGTAGGTCGGATTTTTTTTTTTTTTTTTTTAATTTTTTGATTTTGTATAGAAATGTATGGGCAGACATGTTGGGTTCTATGATTTTACAGTATAGAGTTATGAAAAACACAAGAAATGTGAAACTCATGTAAAAAATATGAATGAATGTTACGAACTGTATACCAATAGATAAAGACCTAGATAAACTCCACAAAAAACTGATGAAAGAAATGTGAAAATCACAGGAAAAATGCCTAAAAATTGCCAAAAAATGTTAAATATTCACAAAATAAAATATCATGCATCATGCCAACCGGTATGATAAAGCCGCAGGGTCGCCAGGGCTGCATACGACCAATGGGTATGATGCATTAATGCATTAGCTATGGGTCTTAGAGGGTTAACCCCTCCTGTGTATCGCTACCTGACAGGGGTTCCTTTGTCGGCAGCTTCATTATTGTAGCAGTTAACACCACGGGTAAATTACCGCATTGTTTTTGGTGCTGGAGGAAATAGAGCACCGTGTGCTGCTTTGTTCTGCCATGTGGGCAGTGGAAGAGGCTAGAGGAGGGGATGGAAGCAATAGAATGTGACAATCATCAGAGAAAGCATGCAGTGAAGAAAACACGGCCACGCTCCGCCCGCCCTCTGGTGGGACGCGCCGTCACCTACGACAAAGTGCCCACCAGCGTCCTAACGCCCCACAAGGCAGTGCGTGTGCGCGGGGCCGTGCAGTGAGGCGGACGTTCGGTATTTATTCTAGTCTCTCAGCGTCCAGCGCTGGTGCATTATGGGGGATTAGTCGTAGCAGCATTTAAACAGGAATCTGGGTTCTATAGACTCTCCTCTATTCACCAACGTGTGAATTTCACGGCACGGCGTTCCTCACTGGTTCCATGAATGGACCGGAGGTTGGTGAGCAGGGAATTATGGGAAGGGATTGACATGGGGCGACCTCTGGTGGCTGGAATTATGGTGTTGGACCGAGTTATCCAAACACCGAAGGTGGGGATGAGAAGGGGATGTGGGTGGAGGGGAGGTTAGGCCGTTTGTACCTGACGCTAGCATGAATAAAGTGGTTAGGTATTGTTCATGTGGGGAAATCGTTAAGTGACAGCCTCCCCGACAGACCCCCCCCCCCCCACACACACCCAAGCCTCCATCTTCACCCCCACCTCACCCACTCCATCTTGCGAGACTCAGTAAGGGGCCATCCACAAAACACGTCATCATTGAGGGGGGAGCGGGGTCAGGCCCGGCATGATGGAAATAATTTTCCATATTCTTTAGACATTGCAAAATCGGCAAAAAAACATGACGGGGGGGGGGGTCAAAATAGTCAAATTTTGTATGCCGTCATTTATGGATGGCCCATAAAGTTTATATCAGCTTCATATGCCTCCATATTCCCGTCAGGTGCATGGTGACTCTCCGTGACTGATCAGCTGCACTGTCTGACTCATTGCCTGACTCTTTTGGCGTCAAAGTTGTGGCTTACTCCAGAGCCAATCATCAACTCTGAAAGCAACACCAATCCTAAAATAGGGACAAGAGATCCTCAGATCATGCAGCTTTGCCTGGGGCTAAAAAAAGGTTTGGTTCCAGTTACCCGACCGACCCTAGCAAAACAGGGCCGATTTTTTTTTCTTTTGCAGCAGCCACACAATAAGAGCTGACTTACATAACAATTTTGACCCCCCGGAAGGGATGGCAATCTGTTTCTTTTGCGCTGACGCGCAAAAACCCAACACCCCCTGTTGTTAATAAATTATCTCACCTTAACAGTGGAATATAGACATTTTGTATCTTGCCAGGCAGACTTTATTTTTTTATTGTCATCCACCTCAGCGACAACATGGTCTGCCTCTCAAAACTTTGGCAGCAATACTATAATGAATGGAAATGAATTGATAATTCTAGCTGTTTTCACTATATTGTCATATACAAGGGGTACAGTAAATCCCCCTGTATACGCCATGGATTATACCAGGCCCCAAATCAAAATGGGGCGTATAGGACCTGACCAAAGTTGAGGTATGGCTTTTAGGGGGGGGGGGGGTATTTTGCCCCATAGAACAGTACTAGAACATATATTTTCAGCCCTTAGGTGCAGCCTATAATCTCCATCTCTAACTCATGGTACGAGTGTGCGGCTTATACAAGAGAATTTACGGTAGTAAATACAACATAATCCTATAATCTCCCTCTCATGGTGCGGCTCATACAAGAGAATTTACGGTAGTAAATATAAATGCACAATTAAAGACTTTTAATACTTTTACTGCCTTTTAAATAAATAAATAAATAAATCCGACCTACCGACCCTAGCATTTCAGTTCATGTAAATGGAAGTTGACTCTAGGGTTGGGTGACTCCCAACATGTAGTATATGTAATTAAAGTACATGTCAAGTAATGCTAAACTTTCTCCTCCATTTTAGAAAAATAAATTATTTTTTAGGATTGCTCACACAACACATAATAATGTACATTAATTACCCACCTCCACCCGACTACCCCTCCCGGGGCTGTGGCAGTCTTTGGCCGTCCCATCCCATGTGCACCTTTATCCCCCTGTGTGTGAGTTGTGGGTGGTCCATATAGCATGGTAAGGGGGAACAGTTTAAGGGGATTTCTCATCACATAAAGAGCCCCACCCCCTCTCACTACCCGCCCCATAGGCAGCCTGTCAGCCATATGATGTGATAGAAAAATGTGATTATATACTTGTATAGGACGACACTCATCTCCTCACTGTACTTATAACGTCTGTCTATTTTACTCTTGTTTACACGAAGACATATGCATGTTGTGTTGAAGGGGGTGAGGTGGTGATGGTGGAGGTACTTTGAATCGGAAGTACATAATTGATCTTTTTAGAAGTGAATATTATATGCCCCCTCCTATTGAAGTAATATGAAATAAAGTAAACCTAGACAGAACTTAGAAGGGGTGTTGAAAGGGGAGACCCAAATACATCCTCCGTACAAATAATAAAATAAAGTAAAATACAATACAATAGAAATAAAGTATACATGTTGTTTGTGTTAAGTGTCGAATCCGTGATTCTGAAAGCAGGTGGCGCGCCCCTATTGTTTAGTAAAACTTTTTGCCCAAAATAGACTCTAAATCAAAATGGCAACAACTATAAAAAGAACGCCACTGTTCAGCACCAATATTTGAATTATACTGAATATTATCAAATGGACAAGCCATCTATAACTGAGATGATGGCAATTTGGGGACCTTTAACTTTAAATGCTAAAACTCATTCGAGCATTCACCTTTTTAGTCATTATCTATAATTATCTAATTTCTAGTCACATCTAAATTTACCAGCATTAGCACACCGTTCCATGGTGACGTGGTAGCCAAATAAATCATATCAATTTATTTTACAGTATCAAGTTATGAAAACTTATATCAAATAAATGTTAATTTGTCCTCAAATTATGGGGCTGTGAGTGAAGCTATGTTTTATGAAATATAGTATTCTCCAAGTGAACCATTGCTATGTATACCTGCCGTTAGCAGTTTGTAAATATAGATTACTGGTTTATAAAACTAACAGATTATAACAGGATTATTTACAAACAAAGCTATACAAACAAAAGGTTATATTGTAAAACTCCTGTTATGAGGCACATTAAAGGGAAACCAACACATGTGAACCATTTAAAGATAGACAATGCATTAATACACATTATACACGTGCCCATTGGTCATCAGAATGCACCAGAGCTGCATTCATGCATCATGCTGACCATGCAGGGCTGATGCACTCCCGGAGGGTCGGCATGATGCTCCAATGAAGTGCTAGGGAGCAGTCTCCCCTGCACTTCATAAGTGCATCATGACGACCAACGGGCATGATGCACTCTTACATCAGCGGCCCTTAAAGGGTTATTAACCTTACAGAATACCATCCTTTACATACATCCAAATAAAACACGTTATGCACTAATCCCCGCCATAACCACTGTATACTATAAAGGTATTCATGGTGCTAAGCACCCTATGTGGGCATCCTACCCCCCACCCCATCCCACCCCCCCCCCCAACCCCCCCCCCCCCCACCTCACCACGCCCGACGTCCACGGCACTATTTTTCACCACATTCACCCTCTGTAAGGGCAAGAATCTCGGGGCTTCCAATGTTCCATGATAAAGTATGTACTAAAGGGAGGGGGGTATTTTTTATTTTATTTTCTATGTATTTTCATGGTATTTTCTCTTCTTTCTAAGAATTATGCGTTCATATTTTAAAGCCTTTTATTTTAGTGTTAAGACGATTCTGGACTTGCAAGAACTGAATCAGTTTGTATAAATGTATTATTGGTATCTCTACTCACCAGCAGTGTGCATTGGTGCATCATGCCGACCGTTCAGTAGTGCATCAACCCTGTAGGGTCAGCATGATGCATCATGAATGTAGATTGGTGCATCATGCTGACACCTCAGTACTGCATCAACCCTGTAGGGTCAGCATGATGCATGAATGTAGATTGGTGCATCATGCTGACCCCTCAGTAGTGCATCAACCCTGTAGGGTCAGCATGATGCATGAATGTAGATTGGTGCATCATGCTGACACCTCAGTAGTACATCGACCCTGTAGGGTCAGCATGATGCATCATGAATGTAGATTGGTGCATCATGCTGACCCTTCAGGAGTGCATCAACCCTGTAGGGTCAGCATGATGCATAAATGTAGATTGGTGCATCATGCCGACCCTTCAGTAGTGCATCAACCCTGTAGGGTCATCATGATGCATGAATGTAGATTGGTGCATCATGCTGACCCTTCAGTAGTGCATCAACCCTGTAGGGTCAGCATAATGCATCATGAATGTAGATTGGTGCATCATGCTGACCCTTCAGTAGTGCATCAACCCTGTAGGGTCAACATGATGCATCATGAATGTAGATTGGTGCATCATGCTGACCCCTCAGTACTGCATCAACCCTGTAGGGTCAGCATGATGCATCATGAATGTAGATTGGTGCATCATGCTGACCCTTCAGGAGTGTATCAACCCTGTAGGGTCAGCATGATGCATGAATGTAGATTGGTGCATCATGCCGACCCTTCAGTAGTGCATCAACCCTGTAGGGTCAGCATGATGCATCATGAATGTAGATTGGTGCATCATGCTGACCCTTCAGTAGTGCATCAACCCTGTAGGGTCAGCATGATGCATGAATGCAGCCCTCTCGTCATGGCTATAACCATTTAATGGCGATACATACAGCAGTACATCATAAATCACCATTTAGCAGTTCTGACTCAAGGTGCGCCTTATACACGAGGTATACATGAGGTATTATGAATAACCTTTATCCCAGCCCCTATCCATAAGGGGCTGGCCCTACCCCTGACCCCCCCCCCCTATTCTACATAAGGGTATTAGAGTAATGGTATAAGTCCTCCCATGTTTACACACAGGGTTACTTTGAAGGTCCTCATCCCATTCTCCATGTGATTAATCCCTGAGGTCGGCCATTATACCCTCATTATACTCCCCCCACTTACACATACTACAGTTTGTTTAGGTATTATCTGTGTCTTAAGTCGTCCTTTTGTACTTATACACAATATACACCATATAAACCCTCCTCTTTATACCGCTAACCCCATCCATTTAATACTAACCCTTTACCCCAGTACACACCCTGCATTAACCCTGTAAGGTCTCATTATGCAGGGCCTCCTTAGCCCACTTAAAAGGCTCTATATCTCCTCTTTCCTATCCCCTCAGAAATGTGTGGTGCACATATGCGTGGGCACCCACACTTTCCTCTGTGAAATTGTGTAATGAAGTTCTCGCCATGAATATGACCATAGCTGACGAAATGGCGTTAAGCATCTATTACTCACTCACTCACTCACTCACTCACTCACTCACTCACTCACTCACTCACTCACACACTCTGATCATGCATCAGTACATCATGCCCATTGGTCGGCCCAAAAGGCAAGTAACTCACCAAGGCTGCATTCATGCTTCATGCCGACCCTACAGGGCTGCATCAGATTCCGGAAGGGTCAACATGATGCTCCAATATCCATGTACCAATTACAGTGCCAATTTAGTCACGTGACTAACGTTAACATGCCGGACGCAGCCCCATTGTTTTGTGAGAACGTGTCAATTTTGTATTTACATTTCTGAGCAAAAATAAATTTGTATACCTCCCACTAACCCTTTTTTTCCAATTTCGTGGATCTGTATATATACCACTACTATTTGGACGTCACAATGCATGTCACTTGTGTCTGTTAATGGGTTATGTCTTTAGAGATTGCATACACTCATTAGAAGTATCAGTTTAAACCGAAAGTAAAGCTGGTTAGATTTGGCGACGATTTGAACCTTCACCCCCCCCGCCCCCCCAAAAAAAAAGAAAAGAGAAGAAATGAGACCTATCACGATGGACTGAATTTTTTTTCCTTTTTTTTTTTTTGGGGGGGGGGGGGGGTGGGGGTGTTCAGTCCTTTTAGCGATAAGAAATCGTGAGAGTTTTAGACGAAAAGTGGGAAATTTGATAATTGAATCCAACAGCACTCACATCTTTGGACTGTTTACCCATCATTACACAATGTATACAATACCTCTTCCCTCAACCTCACTTCCCCTACCCTTAACACCTTAATCCCGTCCGGTTTTCACTCAAACCCCGTTAGGGAAAAAGCGCGCCAAAAAGCAGACGACATTTAACAAAGTGGACGCAGGGCCCCCTCGGTGAGCAGCTGTTATTCTTTATGTAAACACGCCTTTCTGAAGACGTAAATCTCGGGAATCAGTGGGCTTTGTGTGTGAATAAAGCATCTTAGAGGATTAAATAGACTGGGGATGAGGCATCTTTGATGTTTTGGTTGAGAAGACAGAGAGGGTGGGATGTATTGTGTACCGGTATGTGGGTAATCTGCACCCTCAGGGGCATGAACATGGGGGGGGGGGTGGTCAACCTTAACTCCTGGTACCGGAATATGGACCCATATCTATGGTCATATCCTGGCTATGCGTTTATTTGAGTTATTTTTTAACAGCAGTATGGTATTCGACTTAGGGAACGTCCCGGAACGTCCCTTCCCCAAATTAAAAAAAAAATCATAGTTCTAAGTTGCAGGCATCATGCATTTCATGAGTGTCTGCAAAGGGAGTGCCCCCCACCCCCAAACATTTATTTTGGAAGTCAGTATACACTTCTTCAGTGAATTTAGTGCAATTTAGCTATTTACCTTGGTGAAATCCATCCAAAATAGCAGGAAATCTTTACTTTTAAATGTTTCTTGGGGAGCATGCCCCCCCCCCAAACTCTCATCCAAACATTCAAAGTGCTGAGCGAGACACTTTGGTGCCCTCCTCCTTCCTATACACCCCTGACACCCCTACGTCATTTACTCACACGTCGATCTGAGATAGAAGGGAAATTACATTTGTAACTGCACTTTGGGGGGGGGCATGGTGGGCATGGCAGATTGTTCTTTATTTTATGTGAATAACTTCTTCCCGTAGAGATAGCATTGCGGAGTCGATCGCCACACCCCCAGTGGCGTAACGTGTGTCGATCCACCACAGCGGCAGATCCACCACTGTAGCCTCGTTCTGGGTGCATGTAAACATTCAAAATGGCGATGGGCGCTCATGCGGTGAACTACGGTAACGGATTTTGCTAATTTTCAGTTAATTAGACACTCTAAAAACATAAAATAAATATAGAACTAAACTCCCCTGGTGTCCTCGGTGGCCGATCCACCCCTCGGGAGTTGTCTCCCCCTCGGGCTAGCAACTCCCTCGTGGTGGATCGGCCACCTCGTACACCACGGTCGTTTAGTTCTATCTATATACTGTCGTGAGTGATAAATATATAAAAAAATACCCCAAACTCGCTATGTATTGGCCCCCACAAAGACTAAGTCACGTTGGCTATGACACCCTGCATCTCCATTTCCCTCATGTCCCATCAGCAACAATTACAGCCGTCAGTGGTACACGTAGAGCCCTGCAGGTGTCGCTGTGGTTGTGTTTCCCGCCTCTAAGTCTAAATGTCGTTAGCCGCTGACAGACGCAACGTGAACGCTTAACGGTCGTTGCACATAGTTCATTTACCCAAACACCAATCATACAAACTATTTAGTCACCCATAATTACCTTCTTTCGACACTATGATGACACCCCCCCCCCCCCCCAGACACACACCAAATACACAAATTCCACAACAATTATACTTCTACATTCATACTGTGAGAAAATAAGGTGAAGAGTCAGGGACACCTATGGACTGTCCAAACTGCCAGCTCTATATGCTTTTAACAGAGATGTAATTAGAAGTATTCCATACAAATAGTATCATATTAAAGCATAGGCCATCAGCCTAGCTGTCAATATGATGTGGGAATCCTCCTCCGGGGATCCTCTCCGCCTCACATACCTTTGCTCTCCCTCCTTATCGCATTGCCCTCGTTCATTCTCTGTCTGCCTGCCTGTCTGTTTGTCTGTCTGCCTGTCTGTCTGTCTGCCTGCCTGCCTGCCTGCTTGCCTCCCTGTCTGTCTGTCTGTCTGCCTGTTTACCTACATGTCTGCCTGTTTATCTGACTGCCTGCCTACCAGCCTGCCTGTCTGCCTGCCTGCCTGCCTCCCTGTCTACCTACCTGTCTGTCTGTCTGTCTGTCTGCCTGCCTGCCTGCCTGCCTGCCTGCCTCCCTCTCTGTCTATCTGTCTGTCTGTCTGCCTGTTTGCCTGCCTACATGTCTGCCTGTTTATCTGACTGCCTGCCTACCTGCCTGCCTCCCTGTCTGACTACCTGTCTGCCTACCTACCTGCCTGCCTGTTTATCTGTCTGTCTGCCTGTCTGCCTGATTGTCTGCCTGCCTGCCTGCCTGCCTGTCTGTCTGTCTGTCTGTCTGTCTGCCTGTCTGCCTGCCTGCCTACCTGACTGCCTGCCTCCTTGCCCTGCCTACCTACCTACCTGCCTGCTTGTCTGTCTCTGTCTACCTGTCTGCCTGCCTACATGTCTGCCTGTCTACCTAGCTGCCTGTCTGCCTGCTTGTCTATGCCTGTCTGCCTGCCTCCCGGGCCTGCCTCCCGGGCCTGCCTGCCTACCTGCCTGCCTGCATGTCTGCCTGTCTGTCTCTGTCTGCCGGCCTGCCTACCTGCCTGCCTGCCTGTGTGTGTCTGCCTACCTACCTACCTACCTACCTGCCTGCCTGCCTGTCTGCCTGCCTGTCTGCCTGTCTGCCTGCTTGTCTGCCTACCTATCTGCCTGTCTGCCTGACTGTCTGCTTGCTTGCCTACCTGCCTGCCTGCCTGCCTGCCTGTCTGTCTGTCTGCCTGTCTGCCTGTCTGCCTGCCTGTCTACCTACATGTCTGCCTGTTTATCTGACTGCCTGTCTACCTGCCTGCCTGTCTGCCTGCCTGCCTGCCTCCCTGTCTACCTACCTACCAGTCTGTCTGTCTGCCTGCCTGCCTGCCTGCCTACCTACCTGCCTGCCTGCCTGTCTGTCTATCTGTCTGCCTGTCTGTCTGTCTGCCTGCCTACATGTCTGCCTGTTTATCTGACTGCCTGCCTACCTCCCTGCCTGCCTGCCTGTCTGCCTACCTACCTACCTGTCTACCTGCCTACCTACCTACCTGCCTGCTTGTCTGTCTCTGTCTACCTGTCTGCCTGCCTGCCTACATGTTTGCCTGCCTACCTACCTGCTTGTCTGCCTGTCTGCCTGCTTGTCTATGCCTGTCTGCCTGCCTACCTGCCTGCCTGCATGTCTGCTTGTCTGTCTGTCTATCTGCCTGCATATCTATGCCTGTCTGCCTGCCTCCCGGGCCTGTCTGCCTACCTGCCTGCCTGCATGTCTGCTTGTCTGTCTGTCTCTGCCTGCCTGCCTGCCTGCCTACCTGCCTGCCTGCCTGCCTGCCTGTGTGTCTGTCTGCCTACCTACCTACCAACCTACCTACCTGCCTGCCTGCCTGTGTGTCTGTCTGTCTGCCTACCTACCTACCTACCAACCTACCTACCTGCCTGCCTGCCTGTCTGTCTGCCTGATTGTGTGCCTGCCTGCCTGCCTGCATGTCTGCCTACCTATCTGCCTGTCTGCCTGACTGTCTGCTTGCCTGACTGTCTGTTTATCTGCCTTCCTGACCCTGTCTGGCTGTTGCATGTCTGCCTACCTGTCTCTGTCTCTGGTTGTCTCTCACTCCTTTCTCACTTTCTCTGTCTCGCTATATGTCGCTGTCTCTGTCTCCCTGCCTCTGTCTTTCTCTGGCTATGAATAAATGTATCAGGATGACAAATGGATTCATATAGATTAAAGGATCAGTCTAACCCCGACACTAGGATCCACGGCGTCTGGATCTTTATTTAAGTTTGTATCTTGATCTTGATTCTTCTCTGCATGGTTTACTTGATCCATCTGCCTTGGTTCTTGCCGCTGCTTGCTACCCCCCCCCCCCCCGCACCCCACCCTCTGTACCTGGGATGTGACTGTTGACGTGGGGGGGGGGGGGGGGTCGTTAGAAACAATACCACTGCACTAGTCACTGCTGGTGCCTCACGTTACGGTGCGTTGTGTCAATACGAGGTACTACACAGAACACGGCGTATTGACACATAAACACACACGGACTATTTACCGCCACCTTACCCCGCCAGGCGGCGCCACACGCCGACAGCCTGTTGTAAGGCGTGCTGTGATTGGCTGAGAGCCGCAGGCACACCTGGATGGGTGGACGGGGGCAGGCGGGGCAGGGACCTAACTCCCTGGTGGAGAAAAGCGGTATTAGAGGAACGCCGATCACGGCGTTTACTGGTTGTTTAACACCTGCAGGTGCAACAAGGTAAGAGGTGGAGAGTGAGGTGACGTCACATACTACACTCTCCTAGCAGACTGTGTATGTCCATATAGGGTGTGTGGTCTGTAGGGGTGAGTCTAGTTACCTGTGAGGACTTGGAGGGGCAAGGTGCTGGTATACAAGTGATCTATGTACCACATACAGTTACACACATTGTACTTTAACATTGGTTGTAAAGTATACTTGTACACCACACCACTTACTGCCATATAAGGATCTACACACCCCAATCATATATAGGATCCACTTCATTTACCTGTCTTAGACACCTTAGCTTCTCTAGGACTTCCTCCAGTGCATCCTTGGGGCGTCTGGACGCTAGTGGCACACTTTATTAGAAATACTGGATGTGGATTAGTAATAGATCACCAAAGTGAACATTCATCTCCACACTGGCAACAAGTGACTGCACAGAAGGACAATAACACACCTGACATTAATGATCTACCTGGGACACTTTAAGGACCTCATACATGAAGCTGTACCTGAGGTCACTCACCTGTTACTACCAGTAAGACAGGTGTAAAATCACAGACCTTTTATAACGGGAACTGATCACCAATAATAGGGACATTATAAGAGGTACTCTACATACACCCTTATACAAGGACCTCCAGGGCCTCGTCACCATGCAGCATTTGTCATATTACTACGCGGCAGCAGCAGCGGCAGAGACCATGAAGCAGCAACAAGGTTTAACAGGAGGCCTCCCGGGGGGCCTGACCTCAGGGGGCCTCCTGGGGGGTCCGGGGGCCCCTTCCAGCCTCTTCTCCATAGACGCCATCCTGGCCCCCCGGCCGCCGCTCCTGCAGCCCCGGCCGGCACACCCGTACTTTCCGTACCCTGCCGGCCTCCCGCACCCCCACCACGCGCACCAGTTCTTAGGTAGGTATACCTATGGGTTATAGTAAATCAACTCTACATTGACCAGGAAAAATATAGGGGTGCTTGATTATCTGTTTCTCTTATAGATATGATAATCATGTGGGCAGTGTAAACAGTTTAAAATGGTTTGGATCTTAATTGTCCTCGACATAATTGATATTTGCACGTGTCTACCTGTCTCCGTCTCTCTCTCTCTCTCTCTCTCTCTCTCTCTCTCTCTCTCTCTCTCTCTCTCTCTCTCTCTCTCCCCCTGCCTCTTTCATTGTGATTATGAAGCTGTTATAATGGAGGGTGTATAGGCATTCTTTCTTCTTCTGTATTGCACGCACTTGATTGTAAATTTGATGAAGGCAGCACCCCCCCCCCCATC